>BSUD01000002.1:57447482-57688798 GCA_033239045.1 Fagopyrum esculentum
ACCATAGGTGGAAGGAGATACTTTATCTCTTTTATAGATCACTTCTCTAGGAAAGTTTGGGTCTATCTTCTTAAAACCAAAGATGAAGCCTTTGAAATTTTTAAGAATTGGAAAAACCTTGTTGAAACAGAAACTAATAAAAAGATTAAATGTCTAAAAACTGACAATGGGCTTGAATTCTGTAACAAATTATTTGATGAATTTTGTAAAGAACAAGGCATTAAAAGACATTTAACCATCCCTGGAACACCTCAGCAGAATGGTACTACTGAAAGAATGAATAGGACCTTGCTTGAAAAGGCAAGATGTATGCTAGTTAGTGCTGGTCTCAAACCTTCCCTATGGGGAGAAGCTGTTACTACAACTTCTTATCTCATCAATAGATCCCCTTCCTCAGCTATAGGATTCAAAACTCCTTATGAACTGTGGTCTAATAGGAAACCTAATCTCAAATACCTTAGGCCCTTTGGATGCACGGCCTACACTCATGTGAGTGAAGGCAAGCTGCAACCAAGAGCTAAAAAGGGTATTATGTTAGGGTACCCAGAGGGTGCAAAAGGTTAAAAACTACTCCTCATCCAACCTGGAGGGTATAAGGTAGTTGTGTCTAGGAATGTTACCTTTAATGAAACAGATTTTCACTTTAAAAATAAACATCCCAGTGAGACTAGTAGCACTGCTGGTGAGTCTGAAGAGAATTCCAATATTGGAACCTCTTTTTACATGCCCAGTGCAAGTCACAACAATGCTGAAATTAAATTCGACATTGGTGACTATTCTGAAGGTAGTGATCTACCTAATGATGATACTACTACTAATGAAAGTAGTAGCTTCCCTTCACAACCTGAACATAGTAATAACTCACATAATCAACAATTAAGGGGGGTAGATGAGCCTAATATTTCTGATAACCTTAGTGTTCCCACCTTGTCCCCCAATGATGGAACAGGTCATGAAAGCTATAATGACCTAAGTTCCCCTGGTACAAGACAAGGTAGCACTAACTCAGGTCATTATGGTTTTCATGGTCCGTACCAGCTAACCAGGGACAGGGCTCCTAGAACTATCATCCCAAATAAGAAATATGCTAATATTGCTGAATATGCTCTTATTACTGCTTCAATTGTGAAAAATCCCTACACTCCTGATACTTATGAACAAGCTGTTAACTGTAAGGATTCAAAACTTTGGATAACTGCTATAAAAGATGAAATTGACTCTATGCATGCTAATAACACTTGGACCTTAGTTAATAAACCTAAAGATTCTAAACTAGTTCAGTGTAGATGGATTTATAAAATAAAAGAAGGTCTATCTCCTAATGAACCTGACAAATATAAGGCTAGACTGGTAGCTAAAGGGTTTACACAGAGAGAAGGAATAGACTATAATGACATTTTTGCCCCAGTAGTTAAGTATAAAACTCTGAGACTTATGCTTGCAATGACTGCTGTTTCTGACTGGGAATTAGAACAAATGGATGTTAAGACTACTTTCCTACATGATGATTTAAATGAAACAATTTACATGTCACAGCCTAAGGGCTTCATTGATTCTAAAAATACCAATGCATGCTGCTTACTTAAAAAATCTATCTATGGATTGAAACAATCCCCTAGACAATGGAATTTAAAATTTGATTCTTGTATGTCTAAATTGGGCTTTGTCAAAAGTGAATATGATACTTGTTTATACTTTAAGAATATAAAGAAGCATGATCCCTTGTATGTGCTACTGTACGTTGATGACATACTTATAATATCTCCTTCTAAAGTTCTTATAGCTAGCATAAAACATGATCTTAAAAATCACTTTGATATGAAAGACCTAGGACATGCTAAGAAAATATTAGGAATTTCCATCTCTAGGGATAGATCTAAGAAATTCATGTTGTTATCTCAGACTGATTATGTGCATAAAGTTCTGCAGAAGTTTAATATGCTTAATTGTAAACCTGCAATTGTACCCTTAGGAGGGCACCTTGAGTTGTCTAAAAAGGATTGCCCTACCTTTGATGAAGGCAAAAGTAAAATGTCTAACATACCATATGATGTTGCTGTTGGTTCTGTAATGTATGCCATGTTGTGCACCAGACCTGATATTGCTTTTGGAATATCTATCTTAAATAGATATATGTCTAATCGTGGTATGCCTCACTGGGATGCTATGAAATATTTACTCAGATATATGTGTGGTACCAAGGATAAATGTCTTGTATATAAAGAACATATCTCTCGTACTAACTTGATTGGATTTGTAGATTCTGATTATGCTAGTAACAAGAATAACAGGAAGTCTACTACAACCATTTACTTCACTTGGGCTGGGAATTGCATTTCCTGGAAGTCTCAACAACAATCAGTTGTAGCCCTGTCCTCAACCGAAGCTGAGTACATGGCTGCCACTGAAGCAGCCAAAGAAGCTACATGGCGCAAAGGATTGTTAGAAGAAATAGAAAATAAGACATATGTTCCTGTTATATATACTGATAGTCAAAGTGCTTTGTACTTATGTAAAGATCCCATGTATCATGAAAGAACAAAACATATTGATATCAGGTACCACTACATAAGGAAGAAGATCAAGCACAAGCAACTGGTGATACAGAAAATCAAAGGAGATGTAAATCCAGCTGATTTTGGAACCAAGATTGTCCCTGCTGACAAGTTCTCATATTGCAGAGATTCTTTGCATATTGAGGATGGCTGAGAAGGACAACAACACTGGATCTATGAAGGACAGGAGTACCACTAATCCACTACTGGTAGTATGCAGTCGTAGAACCTGGTTTAGGAGGGCATTTGTTAGGAATTAGTTAAACCCGGTTCGTGTTAGCCACATGTTAGTGGGTCTGAGTTTAAGTGTGAGGCCGGTTGGGTTTGATGATGGGTTGGACAGGGTGCTTGTGTTCTATTGAGGATGGGCTGAATGCAGGGCCGGTTGGGCCTAGTTGATCGAGGCCCAATGGTAAGTGCCCCAGTCCATCTCACCAGGTTATGAAGCGGCTTGAAGCGTTGCATGGTTAAACGCTGCGTTGCTGAAGTATTACCTCGTGGCACTGAGTACTTAAGCTCTCTTCTCTGTCGTCAACCCTAAGGTGGCCGAAACACTTCTACTGAGAAACCCTAGATCTGAAAGTGAGGAAAGAGAGAAACACCTGTGAGAGAGAGATCCGAGCCGAGTGCTTCGTCCTAGAGTGGTCTTGAGACGTTCTCTGTTGTCTAGATCTTGCTTTGCCTCAAAGCACAGATCGGTACCTTTGGTGGTTTACAGACCTCTCACCTATCTTTGTTCTTGTTATCCTATTCTTGATCTCGTATGGTTTCTTGTGGTTTTTGTGTGCTCATCCTGTAACTGTTCTACACTGTAACTCTACCTAGTGGATTGGGCTGGCTCTCCCCTCCTGAGATCCCGCAGAGTAGAGCTTAACTCGAACTGCGTCACCAAACTCTTTTGTGTTCTTCTGGTTTTGAAAGACTGGTTCGCTCTAGATCTAGTCGTTTTCGATTTGAAAAAGTGATAGTGTTTTATCAAACTAGTTCATATTCCGCACCTTGGGCGAACCATTGTTTTTTTTTTCATTTGTTATATGGACGATTAACATCTAATTTTACTTTTATTTTAAAAAATATTAGTTGGAAGGAGAGTCGGTTGTCTCTGACGCATGTGGACACCCTTCTATTAATAAGAAAATGGACAAAGTAGTAATGAATCAAGGGATAGCCCAACCCCTTACAGAGAATAAATAAATAAAAATCAATTATACCATCGGGAGGATCAAGCAATACATATATTTAGTCTAACATGAATATAAAAAGTATATTTAAAAAAATCTAAGACTAATACTTGATTCTTTTGGCCCTCCGTTGTAAAGATTGAGCAGATCTGAAAAAAAATATAAATGTTATAAACATATAGAGGTTGACTCTTATGTAAACAACTCTTACCATGTAAAATGAGAACAAATTGTATCCGTTAGATCGTTAAATAGATGGCTGAGATTAGACGATATTTAAAGGGAAAAAAATCGTGTTATTAATGGAAGGAATATTTGCCGGACCTGACTCTATATATTCAGCGGTATAGACACATATATTCGGCGGTATAAGCACATATATTCGGTATTTACATGTTCACATGTTAAGAACTTTTTACATATGAGACAGGACCTCTCTCTCTCTCTATATATATATAATAAAATATTAGCACTAATATTATACATATCTTTCAATTTATTTTTAAACTAACTAATTAGATATTATTATATTAAATTTAATTATTAAAGATTTTATTTTAGATCTTTCTTTAGTAAAACAAAATTTATTTGTTAAATTGATGATTTAGTAAAAGATTTAATCTAAAAAA
This sequence comes from Fagopyrum esculentum, assembly GCA_033239045.1. NCBI lineage: Eukaryota > Viridiplantae > Streptophyta > Magnoliopsida > Caryophyllales > Polygonaceae > Fagopyrum > Fagopyrum esculentum. The sequence goes on from BSUD01000002.1 coordinate 57,451,848, forward strand.
AAAATGTGCGTCTGTCGCGTCAATATTAGTGCATTGCACTTTAGTAGGGTGTATAGATATAGATACATAAATCAGATATTCAGGATTTAAGTGATACAAAGTAGTTAGTAATTAAAAATGTTGAAATAATAAAGAGATATTATTTGCATATATAAACAATTAAGTTGACAATCATAAACAATAAAACAGTAAATCTCAGTATATGTAACAACAACACAAATTAAAGAAATGACCCTGAAACCCCGGTGAATCAGAGGCAAAAATTAGCTGAAGAGATAACCTAATGTGAATGCGTAGTTTCCTAACTCAGTCCACACCCATATCCAATCAAACCAGCTACATGAAACTAAAAACACAATAGTAGGCGGAAGATGCATGTCATTCATTTAGGAGCGTAGAAGAATGGCTTGATATTGAAGAGCTGGCTGAGGGTGGACAAGGCGATAAGCGGAGCACCCTTCCTTCCGCCATTGATGTCTGTCGGGACTCTGCACCCCGAGGACCATGGAGACGAGTTCACGTATGCCTTGCAGGAGACCAGCTTTAGGCCACTTGAAGTCGCTGTGTAGAAACCGTGATCATTGGCCGGACCACTTGTGAAGCTGTAAGGGTTCCCACCCAACGTCTTGCACACGATCTTCGCCGTGGCTCCTGCATATACATATACATATATCATCCATCAAAGGCATTTATAATTATAACAACAAAATGTGTATATATATTCACTCTAGCTAAGTACATACCTTGTAAAGGAGTTACTTTATTTCCAGCTGAGAGACAGAAAATGGAGCCCTGGACTTTCATGCTGGGTGTTGACACTAAACCTCCTAAAAGACCTGCGGTTGCCATTGAAATCAACGACAGCACCACCAAACTGGCGATCAAAGCACCCTTACCCATCGTTGCTTTTCGCTCAGGTGATCCCAATGATTTCGGTATTTCTTCATCATGTATGCTCAACATGTTCCCTTTTATATATTTCAGATGTCATTAACTTGACACACGTAATTTAGCAACTTAATTACTTCATTGCACGCACGCACGTACTAATTTTATATAAAGAAAGTACACGTCCCCAAAAATGAAAATAAACAAATCTAGGCTATACAGTATCTTGCCCTAAATTCCTGGCATCAACAGTTAGATCGAGGTATTTCAAAATCAAACGAGTTGTATTTTTTGAAATCAAGTATTATAAATTTCATGCTGACCTTTTCGAAATGTAATGTATATGTTTGTCTATTTAGTTTGAATCTAAACAAGATATTTCTTTCCCGAAGTTCAGCTCATGCATATCCAGCAGAGTAGGTAGCACGACACTATTTCTCTTTGACAAATCAACATAATTATTAAATTTAAACTCCGTACTTATTTTGTAATTAGTTAATTAGGTCAAATTAAGCTGGCAAAAAGTTTATTTTATACGAGTTCTTGGACTTTTGTTTTATATGGCGTGGGGGGAGGATAGATCGATCATCAAAATCCCCACGTATATATTGTAAAGAGAGAAAACAAATTGGAGTAAAACACTAATTACTGTATATAATTTCGTGTTTTAAAATTTGTGTTCAGCTAATTTGGTGTTTTATCCTATTACAACTAACTGTCCAGGGTACATGACATCGGTCCAAAGTACCGTTCCTAGCCCTTTAAGTGAATTACCTACTCACCCAGGGAAAAGTCAAAAAGGAAAAAGGGCACTGAAATGCCATCAAACTTCAATAGACTCGACTGCGCCTATCCGTCGGCTCGACTAACATCATACACGGTGACTTTGTGAATTTTCACCAAAAGAAGAAAATCATACACGGGGATTTTATACGCGCCTCCCACACCCTTTATCCACAAGTTTGAAAAACCAGGGGAAACATCCAAGCCCTAGTTCAGCGCCGCCGGCAAACACAAGTTACCTATGAGCCAATGTCCCCACCGACTCGTGGTTGGCGTTTCAAGGGGTTGGGTCGAATCCTCCTCTGGATGCCCTAGACGAAGAAGAAGCAAGCGAGTTGTTTGGAGTTGTCTCCTTCTCGAAGATCGATGAATGAGGAGAGTAATCCTTGGCTTCGAGAAGAAATGGGAAGCAACCATCAAAGTAGAGAAAATAGAAGGCACAACCAAGATGTTTCCCAACCATTACCGTCAATACAACATCTTCTTGGCCCTGCGATGGGCACTGCCTTTGTTGCGAACCGTTCCTTCACAACTCAACCACATGGAACAAGTTCAGATCTGCGATTACGATCCCACGTTTTCTATGAACTCGTTTCTTACCCACCTCCTTCTTAAATCAACCTTGTGGAACAAGATCTAAAATATGTCTACAAAATGGAATCAATATGAGCTTAAACTCCTTATGAAATTCGAACAATGCATTTGGTTACTACTAACTGACTCTGAATTTGTAGGTAGCAACCCTACCCACCCTGAATGTTATTTGTTGTTTTTATTCCTCAATTGGAACATTATAAACCATCTGATTATTACCCGTTTTTATTTTGACAACTCATATCAACTGTGTCTGGAACTATTTTGTGGTTTGCCTGTGGGGATGATCAATCTTTCTTGGAGATTTTTAAACAGATTTTTAAACAAATGCTACACTCTTACCCCTCTTGTTATACTTGAAATGTCGTTTAGGCCCTTGAGATGGCTTAGGATGAGTCTTGCAATGTAGTTTCCTTTGTTCCTGCTTTGTTTGCATGATCTTCAAAAATGCATCATTGGATACAATTAGGGGCCTAATGGTGCGGATATCTTAAATAAAGGTTATGGTAATAGCCGCTGGTGTACGCTCCCAAACCCGCTGATCTTCCGATCTACACCATTCAAAAAATTCCAACAATCTTGACACTGTGTTGAATTTAATATGATAATTCCTATTGTAGAGAATATGGTTTGTTATTTATTAAAGTCACTTACGTGGCAGTCATAGTTGGTAGTAATAAGGGGCTTGACTTGACTTTGTCACTTTGTATAAATAGAGAGGTTGTTACATAATAACAACTTGACTGAGTGTATTTCACTTTTCATCTAATATACAGAGAGAGTTATTTTTCCCCAAATTCATCTTCTACATTCGTTCAAATCACAAATTCGATCTATAGTTTTCACATGGTATCAGAGCGCAGGCAAAGCGAATCGAGATGGATTTCTGAAACTTTCTTCTGTATTCTTTTCTGATTGTGTGTTCCATAATCAGTGAAAAGTTTTCTCGGTTTATAAACCTAAAATGGCGAATGTTAACGAAGGAGAGAATACTGTAAGCTCTACACCAGAGATGCTTCAAATGGATGCGAGTCTTCAAGCGGTGGCTCGTTTTGCTCAATTGAGCAACCAATTGAACTCAGGATCACATGGTGATCCACTGGCGATGGCAAATTCTGAATCTCCTGGCATGTGCTTGACTTCTGTCAAGTTTGATGGAAATAACTATCAGACCTGGAGTCGTCAGATCTTGATGGCTCTCGATGCCAAGGGAAAGTTAGGCTTTGTGGATGGATCTCTCAAGAAACCAGAGGCTGGAACTACAGAGCATATTCGATGGAATCGCTGTGACAGGATGGTCGCTTGTTGGATTCTTAGTTCAATTGCAGCGCCTCTCTCTAATTCTTTCATATACACTAATTCAGCGAAGGAATTATGGACTGAGATTCAGGATAGGCACAATCAAGGGAATATTCCTGCAATATTTCGATTGAAGCAATCCATGTCTCGAATCGTGCAAGGTAACATGTCAATTACTGCATATTTTTCAAAATTGAAGCAAGTATGGGACGAGATTAGTAGCCTGAATGGAATACCTCTATGTGAGTGTGGAGCTTTAGCAAAATGCATTTGCAAAGTGATCCATCGTTATCAGGAATTAGATAACCAAGATAAGGTGATGCAGTTCCTTATTGGTCTGAACATTGAATATGAATCCATCAGAAATCATGTATTGTCTCTTGATCCATTCCCAAATGCTAACAGAGCACATTATCTTGTGTCACAAGTTGAGGCTCAGAAACAGTTGAACAATCCAGTTACAGAACCTACAGCGTTCATGAGCTTTGGGAATTCTACGATTGGAGGCCAGGTTTTACAAAACAGCAATTCTGCTGGGAACAATGGCTCAGTTTCTCAGGCTAATGCAGCTGGAAAGGAGAATAAGAAGCCTAAATCAGGAGAAAAGAGATATTGCACGCATTGCAATATTGATGGACACACTGCAGATCATTGTTTCGAAGTGATAGGGTATCCTGACTGGTATAAAGGAAAGAAAAACAAGAGGAACAACAAGGTTGCAGCCAATGCAGAGGTTCAGGGAACTCCATTGATGAACACTGAGGGTCAGAATTCTAACAAATACACATCTATTGATCCAGAATTTCTTCAGGCAATTTGTCAGGAGGTATCTAGAATGATCAAAGGCAAGATGACATCTACGTCTTCAGCAAACTTTGCAGCAAACTTTGCAGGTAGCTCTCTATCTAATCTGGTCATTCATGATTCAAATAAATATGAATGGATATTAGATTCTGGTGCTACTGACCATATGACTCCTTACCTTGACTGTCTGATGAATGTGAAGACATTGAGGTTGCCTGTGAAAGTTAGATTGCCAGATGGCTCAGTTCAGAAAGTTGATAAAACAGGAACTGTGAATATAGGGCCAGATTTCTGCATTTCTGATGTTCTGTTTGTTCCACAGTTCAAGTTTAACCTCCTATCTGTCAGTAAGGTGATTTTGCAACACAAGTTGTTTGCTCTATTTGATGGAAATCATTGTGCACTGCAGGACCATTCGAGTAAGAGGTTGGTTGCACTAGGACAGGAATCTGGAGGTTTATACAAATTACAAGCTCAAAGGAATAAAATTAAGAGCTGTAATAAGGCTAGTACATTTTGTGATAGCATATTACACAATAGACTTGGTCATATTTCTTTTTCCAAGTTAGTACATTTGCCTAGTTGTGATGAATCTGTAACTCAGAATATTTTGTGTGATACCTGTGCACTTGCAAAATTCCATAGACTACCTTTTGCTAAGAGTGAGTCAAGGTCAGTTGCTTGTTTTGATTTGATTCATGTGGATCTATGGGGACCATTCAGTGTTCCTAGTATAGGTGGTGAGAAGTATTTTTTCACCATTGTTGAAGACATGAGTAGGGCTACTTGGACCTACTTGTTACATGATAAAACTCAGGTGATTGATATTGTGAAAAGTTTTGTGTTGATGATTAGGACACAGTTTGGTTCGACCATCAAAGTTGTTAGATCAGATAATGGTACTGAGATGGTGAATGCTGGTTGTCAACAATTCTTCTCTGACATGGGGATTGTGCATCAGAAATCCATGCCCTATAGACCTCAACAAAATGGCATTGTTGAGAGAAAACATAGGCATATTATAGAAACTGCTAGAGCACTAAGTATTCATGCAAATCTGCCTAAAGATTTCTGGGGAGAGTGTGTCTTGACTGCAACATATCTCATCAACAAAATGCCCTTAGTGAGTATTGATTAGAAGACTCCTTTTGAGTTGTTCTTCAAGAAATCACCAAGTTATGACAATTTGAGAGTGATGGGGTGTCTTTGTTATGCTTCCATTAATAGAAGAGGTCATGATAAGTTTGATCCTAGAGGCAGAAGATGCATTTTCTTAGGATATCCAGGAAATCAAAAGGGGTATAGACTGTTTGATCTTCAGACAAGGGAAGTGTTCTTGAGCAGAGATGTGTTATTTCATGAATCAATATTTCCTTTCAAGGATCATAGTGTTACAGGGAATTCTGAATCAGCAGTGCACTCTCATGCATCTATATTTCCACCTTCAACTACAGTCTCAGATCATGATGATCTATGCTCTTCTCATATTCCCACTGTTTCACCTAATTTCCAAAATAATCCTATTCAGGATTCTGTTTTAACTAATCCTGGTTTGGATCTTTCTCAGAATTGTTCTCCTTCTGATGGTATTTCTTCGGATTCATTGATTAGAAGATCTACTAGAATCAGGTCTGCACCAGTGTGGCAGAATGATTATGTCATGACAACTGCTACAGCTATTCACAACTCAGGTTATGTTGCTTCTTTATTCCAAGCTATGGCTGTTCATGAGCCTTGTTCTTACTTGGAAGCCAAAGGAATTGATGTTTGGGAAGCTGCAATGGATAAAGAACTGGAGGCACTTGAGAAAAATGGAACTTGGGAGTTGACATCACTTCCTGCTGGTTCTAAGGCTATTGGTTCTAAATGGGTGTACAAAATCAAATTTCTACCCAATGGAGCAATAGAGAGACACAAGGCCAGATTAGTTGTAAAAGGCTTTAGTCAGAAACTTGGCAAGGATTATAAACATACTTTTAGTCCTGTTGCCAAGTTACCCACAGTGAGGATTGTTATTGCTTTGGCCACTGCTAAGGAATGGTCACTCTATCAATTAGATGTGAATAATGCCTTCCTTCATGGTTATCTTGAAGAAGACATATACATGCTACCCCCTGAAGGATATCATAAGGCAACCAGTGAGCAAGTTTGCAAGCTCAAACGTTCTCTTTATGGCTTGAAGCAAGCTTCCAGGCAGTGGAATCAAGAGCTTACATCTTTCTTAATTCAACAAGGATACAGTCAATCTACCAATGACTATTCTCTGTTTGTCAAACAAGTGGGTAGTGCCATAGCAGTACTCCTAGTATATGTGGATGATATACTTTTGACAGGGGATGCAATTGAGGAGCTACAGTTCATTAAAGAAGCTTTGGATAGTAAGTTCACTATCAAGGATCTAGGACTTGCTCGTTTCTTCTTAGGGATGGAAATTTATCGTGATTCTACAGGGACTTTTTTAAGTCAAAAGAAGTATATACATGATACACTTGTTTCGGCTAAGATGTTAGGAGCTAAGGAAGTTCAATTTCCTCTTCCTACTGGTCTGAAATTAAGGGCAGATGAGGGTGAATTATTGTCAGATGGAGAGCATTACAGAAGATTGATTGGTAGATTGCTTTACCTATCTCTCACTAGGCCAGACATTGCATATGCTGTGCAACATTTGTCCCAGTTTATCTCTCAGCCAAGATTGCCTCATTTGCAAGTTGTTACTCATGTTCTCAGGTTTCTCAAAACCACAATCAGCAAAGGTTTATTTTACCCTGTACAACCAGATTTGAAAGTCACTGGTTTTACTGATGCAGACTGGGGAGCTTGCCTTACTACACGCAAGTCTCTTACCGGTTACTGTATTTTCCTAGGGCATTCTCTAGTGTCTTGGAAAACCAAGAAGCAGAACACAGTTTCAAGATCTTCTGCAGAGGCAGAATATCGAAGCATGGCTATTACCACTGCTGAGATGGTATGGATTGGGTATGTGCTGCATGATTTGCACGTATCTTTTGATCTACCAGTCACTTTGTTTTGTGACAATCGGGCTGCCCAACAAATCGCTGCAAACCCTTGTTTCCATGAGCGTACAAAGCATTTGGAGATAGACTGTCATTATGCACGTTCGAAGGTGCAAGAAGGATATCTCAAAACTGCCTATGTACACACCAGTCTCCAGCTTGCGGATATAATGACCAAAGCTTTAGGATTCAAGCAACATTCTTTCTTGTCATTCAAGTTGGGTTTGTTAGAACTTCCAACTTGAGGGGAGGATGTAGAGAATATGGTTTGTTATTTATTAAAGTCACTTACGTGGCAGTCATAGTTGGTAGTAATAAGGGGCTTGACTTGACTTTGTCACTTTGTATAAATAGAGAGGTTGTTACAGAATAACAACTTGACTGAGTGTATTTCACTTTTCATCTAATATACAGAGAGAGTTATTTTTCCCCAAATTCATCTTCTACATTCGTTCAAATCACAAATTCGATCTATAGTTTTCACACCTATTATTATTTTTAGTTTTAAACACATGAAATGTATCCCTAGACTATGTAACTCATGTCCTGTTACCCTACACTTTGATCTTCTTCTCGTTTCTTCACCCTCTGATTTTGTGAACATGCTATTTTGGCCCTTTTCTTTCTCATTTGCAAAATTGGTGATTCTAATAATATTGATAACATCCATTTGGGGCTACAACTCATAAAGCTATAACTCATGTCTATTGATACACGCAATTTATTTTTTGTGGGAATAAACATCCTTGAATAATAATAAACTATGTTGTTGACCCAATTAGACTTGTTATTACCCCGGACTTACCTCACGGAGGATGCGCTTCCTTCTTGCGAATCTATTACCCCTCACAAAAAGACTACGAGCCGATTGTTTGTTAAAAGACCTTTATTTGTACCTATGTTTCCTAACCACTCTTGCTTTTGAGAAAATGTAATTTTATAGATTGTACCAACCAATTTATGACCTATAATATTAACAAAACATTTTCCTTAACCAAAAATTTTTAATCGAAGACTCAATTGGCAAAAAGAAAACACCTGATACCTCTTCCACTAAATCCTAATACCTCTACCCCTCAAACTACCCCCAGACTACTGTTCCCTCCCCCTATCCCTTCCTGTTTGCTCCAAATGGTGTGTGCAAGCTTTAAATTTATAACCCTAGATGTATGCTTAAAACAAGGATGCGAACCCGCAGTGTACGGGTCAATCGTAGTAAAAGCAAGAATTATGTGGTGTCGATCTCAGGGACTTAGGTGAAACACAAGCAAGTATAGGTTGTCAATATTACAACTAACCACAAAAGCAATTAAAGCAATCAAAGATGATAATATAGTCAATTAAGGAAATATGCAAATTCTAGGGATTAAAGCATCTAGTTGTGGTTCCAACTCAAGATCTCAAAATAAGTGGACAAAGCTGAGGTTTTTGCGAAGGGAAGGTGTTTCTAAAGTGGAATAGATCACCGGGTAAGTCTCATTACTCACTAACTCCAAACCAAAAGCTCCTATTACCGGGTAAGTCTCAAGGTACTAAGGAAAGAAATTATAGTCTCAAACCAACAAACCAACTAAGGGAATAGAATCAACCTTTACCGGGTAAGTCTCAGGCTAACTCACAAAGATGGGATGAAGGCACACTCAAACCCCAATAAAGGATAACCTTTATTACCTATACTTATGATCATGGGTAAACAAACTAAGGAATTACCGGGTAAGTCTCACCCTAGGCTTGCATTGAACCAGGAAAGGTGTAATAAGAATCGGATTTGGCAAACTCTAACACTTAACTCTCAGTTACGGATCAGAAATGTCACCTCGGTCAGTCAAATTCCACCCCGGCCGAGATGTTCATCGACTGACCGAGATGTTCTAAGGTTAAAGATAAAGACACGAGCCTTAAGGGTCCTACTGGAATGTAAGATTATTCTATCATTGTTTTTCCCACAACCTTCAGCCAATCACCCTAGAATCACACAAAGAAATTAGCCACTCATCATCATGAAAGCGATAATCAAATATATGGGAAGAGAATGAATATTTGAACACAAAAGCCTTAAGAATAAGGCTTTAATAACTGAATCAAATATCAAACAAATAAGCGTTCCTTGGATCACAAATCCAACAAGGGAATATAAGAAAGTCGTACAAAACCCTTCACAAAAGCTATAATAAGCTATCAATATTTCCTAGATTGATCTTCAATCTTCCTTCCTTCAAAACTCTGGAGAAAATCCCTTAATTGCTGGATGCTATCAACCCTCTAAGCATGGTTGAACTTGTGGAAAATCCAACCCTTTATATAGGAGAATTATTTTTCAAAGATAAAATATCTTAAAAAGATAATTTCCTATTAAAATATATCTTATCTACTAAAATAAATCTTCTAAATATATGATCTTCCTTCCAGAAATCCAGCCCAAAAATATAAGATCTCTCCTTCCAAAAATAAAAGATCTCAGCCAAATAAAATATATCTCGCCGCGTCAGGATATTCGCCTCGGTCGAGACGCTCCCTTAGAACACCTCGGTCGGGGTGACTCCGTGGTCAACCGAGGTGACTCTCAGCTGAAGGTGAAATCTCTTAAATCTGGTCCAAAATAAATCTTGTAATTTAATTCCATGCTTCCTGGATTCTTCCTTAAGCTCCTGAATGTAGCTCCAATGACTCCTTAGTTCCATAAGCTCCATTTTGATGCAAAACGTGCCATTTTACCTACGATTACAACGAAACTTGGTGTAGACCTCGATTCCCGCAAAGGTAGATGAAACGACAATATAATCACATAATATACATTCAAACATGCAGATTATTGAAGATAAAACGTCTAAACAAGTCCCAAAATATAGACTATAATTGATGCTATCAAAATACCCCATACTTGTCCCTTGCTTGTCGCCAAGCAAGTTCCAAATCTTAAGTAAAAGATAGAATGGATTATAAGTCATAAAGATCAATGAAAAGTTTTTCAAAACATTTAGGTAGTGTGCTCCTATCATAGATCACTCTAAGAGAATGCTTCATGGAATTTAAAATCAAAACATGCTCAAAACATTTTATAAATATAAGAAAGTTGTTCATCTTTGCACAAAATCATAGAATGCATAATAAACCATTATTATCGAAATTAATCATGTATAATCCAGTTTAAACCACCAAGTCAATCAACAAGCTCAAGGTCTCAAGGTATTTTCAAGAGAAGGTCAAGAAACGTGTGAGGGTGGGATGTATATAGGGAATGTGGTGCTAGAATCCGGGAAAATGATCTTTACTTCACTTCCTTTGAACTTTAACATCTTCCACCAATAAGCTTTGCTTATTTACTTTACTTTTTTTACTTTTTGGGATGCATGGACAGAGGTGCACAATAACCGAAGCCTAGGAAATCAGCAATCATCAATTTCTCGAGATGCCTCAAACCCTTGATGCACATACCATGACCCGTTAGGAATATCGCTCAATCCGACTTTGGCAAGACACAAACACCCGGCTATGTGAATGGTGCCGAGTTACTCATCATCATGATTGACTTCCCCAAACCTATTTGTTTCTTTCTAACTTCCAGCCAACATCTGAACTTTACTTTCACTTGCTTTTCATTTGTTTGCTTCCAAATTCCCGGATAGGTAAAGGGAGGCAAATATGTATATGAGGGGCTAAGCATGATCAAAAAGAAGAAGAGAAGAGAATGAATTGCCTTAATCATCCCAGGAAGAAAGTGAGAGAACTCATCATGTGGTGTCAACCTTCAAATTCAACATAATTTGGATAAAAACAAAGTATTAAACATGCCACAAATTTCAAACAAAGCATTTAGCAACTTAAACATATCATAAAACCTTTCAAACATATACAGATTTCAAAACCAGTCAGCAAACAAAATCTTCATCGAGGTCATATCCAGATAAGAAGCACCAAAATTATTTCGAAGACTGTCTCAGTTAAATCACATCGGTCAAGATGTTCTAAGTCAACCGAGGTACTGCACCTCGATTGGTCAGAATCACTTCGGTCGAGGTCATAAAATTTTTTTTCTTTAACCAGTTTTTGACGTTTTTCTCGATCAATTAACTTGTATGCATGCATGTAGTCTCAGATAAACACATAGAGCAAGATAAAATAGTAATATCCAAATAGAGTCATACAAACATACACATAAAGTCAAATCATACATCCAAATACCCCATACTTGGGACACATTGTCCCAATGGGTCAAAATAAGTCTAGAAGAAGTGTACTCATCGGACATAAGCTGAGCTGCATAATAAATAAATAAAAGAAATCCCTGCAAGCTCTAATCCTGATCTGCTGCTGCTGGTGGTGGATATGGCACGTACGGGTACTGGGATGGGTCAAAAGGGTAGCCCATAGTGTGCTGGAACTAGATCTCCATCATCCGGCGCTGATAGTGCTGGCTCTCCAGCATCTGGTGTGTCCGACTCTCCATCACTCGGTGCTGGTCATCAAGGCACTCACCGATATCAACTATAAGAGCGGCGTAGGAGTCGATCATCTGATGGGTGAGGTCGTCGATCCTTTGATATGCTGCCGTATCTCTAAATCTGCGGACTCTGCGCCTAGCAGGACGTGGTGGTGGTGTAACTGTCTCCTCCTCAGTCTCCTCGTCGTCCAGATCGACGACTAGCACACTAGGACCAGCTGTGTCTGTCCTTGTATCCATGGCAGCACCGCCTTCGTCCTCCTCATCCTCATCAGCCTCCTCTTGTGCCTGTACTTCTGCATCTCTAGCGTCCTCAATATACGGAGTCCATGCAGTGGACCAGTACTGAGGGTCGTAAACTGAAAACTGAGACGACCACCTAATACCCTGAGGCGCAGTCTGCTCCCAAGACATCACCACATATGGCGTAGTAAGTCCACGAGGAACCAGAATCCTCTTGGTGATCATCTCCTGCAGTCCTAGCGGCTTGGCAGCCGCCACTAGTGTACAAGCACTCAGATCCAACCCTATCTCAGTAGCTAAATGAGTCACTAACCCTCCACAACAAACGTCTCCCTTCGCCTTGGCCTTTATCTTGTGCAGATCCTCAGCCAGCATAGTACCGAAATCAGGAATGCCTCCAGTCACCATGCAAAATAAACTCAAGAGCTCCTCCTGTCTCACCTTTTGGGGCGTCTCAATACGCGCCAGAAGTGTCTCGCTGAATATCCTGTGGGCGAGTCTGAAGGCGAGGTGGAAGATGATCCGCTCCCTGGAATCTCCAGGTCTCCACCTGCCAGCATGCTCAACTACGTGAGCTATATATCCCTAGAACTGGCGAGCTACAACTCGAGAGGGAAATCAGTAAATGTCGGGTCGGGAAGCCGAAGATGTCTCTCCACTAATCCATGGGCACTAGATAATTCCGGTTCAGCAACCGGTACTTGATGGCCTGCTTTGCAGGCAGGTGAGTCACAAAGCTCACAAAATCTAGTGTGGGCTCGAGGTAGGCTGGAGCTCTGATCTCCATGAACTGCTCCAGCCCGACCATCGAGACCATCCGTATCAAATCATCTACAACGTCCAAACAGACAAAAACAGGAATGTCCAAAAAGTACGGTGCAATCACTGGACGTGTACAGATGTGGGCGTAGTCGACCTGGTGACGCTCGTGGATCACCAGTATAGAAGGTCGAGAAGAAGAAGAAGGAGAAGGGGAAGATCTATCCCTCAGGACAAGCTGTTTGTCAGATCTAGAACTCATTCTCTCTCTGTTAGACCACCTCGGTTGCCTTGACAATCCTCAAGAACACCTCGGTCGAGATGCAGGTCGACTGGACCGAGGTAGAAGGTTGTTCGATTCCAACTCTCAAATTTCCAGTTCTTTTCCCCCAAAATCACTGCCAATTGTTCCTATGGGGTACTTAATCCTTTTCTAACAGAAATAATTGGCAACCAGAGCCAATTTCTTCGAAAATCAATGAAAGAAGAAGAGATTAGGGTTTTATCGATTTACCCCAGATTCGACCGATTAGAAGCGTTTTTGTTGCTGATTGTCGCTTGCAAACTGATCCTCTACTCTTTCTTTGCAGATTGGGAGCAAGAATCGTCGAAAATGATCGAGAATCGGAGAGCAAGGTGAATCTGTGTACCGCGGTCGAGAAGGTGAGAGAAGGAAGAGAGAGAAATCGTTCCCCCTTTTATACCCCTTACTGAAACTGTTGTCACCTCGGTCAAGGTGGTCCCGACTGGACCGAGGTGATACGGACCGAGGTGGATTGTCATAAGCCTTAGTCGCCTCGTTGCTCAAGAATCATCTCGGTCGAGGTATTGTGACAGCAACCGAGATGTGTCTCAGTCAAACTCCGTCTTCTCAATTTCTCGAACTTTTGTCCTTCCAGTGTTGCTCCTGGGTTGTATTCCTTCCTTAGAGATTACCTGTTGTCTGTCTAGGACGCCAAAAACAAAGCAAAGCAAAGCAAACTATCTAAAGCTAGGCTAGAAAAGAGAAAGAAAAAAAAAGCAATACCTTGGGTTGCCTCCCAAGAAGCGCTTGGTTTAAGGTCGCTAGCTGGACTGTATGGTGTCCCTAAACATGCTGGAAGGTGTCCTCACCCCATACTTCATCTTCATCGTGGGGTGAGATAAAGAAGTCTATCAAACGTTCCAGCAAGTGCAAGTGCTCATCAGGGAATGAATCGTCTATGGGTGGTTCGTCCTTCTCGCGTGAAGAGGGAGGTAGTCGGTTGAGGTGATCCGCAACAGAATTTTCAGATCCCTTCTTATCGCGGATCTCTAGGTCAAACTCTTGAAGTAAGAGAATCCATCGAATAAGACGCGGCTTGGCATCCTTCTTAGCGAGCAAGTAACGAATAGCTGGATGGTCGGTGTAAACAATAACTTTCGCCCCTACTAAGTAAGAACAAAATTTCTCAAAAGCATATACAACTGCCAATAGCTCCTTTTCGGTGGTGGCGTAGTTACGCTGAACTTCGTCTAGCGTCTAGCTAGCATAGTAAATGGCAGTGGTCCGGCCATCCTTCTTTTGTCCAAGTACCGCTCCTACTGCCACATCACTCGCATCACACATGATCTCGAAGGGCAAGGTCCAATCCGGAGGCTGGATAATGGGAGCGGAGATCAATGCTTCCTTAATCTTGTAAAATGCATCAAGATATTCCTGCGAAAACTCAAAAACAACATCTTTATTCAAGAGTTTAGTTAGTGGTTTAGAGATCTTCGAGAAGTCCTTGATGAATCTCCTATAGAAACCTGCATGCCCGAGAAAACTCCGCACACCCTTAACAGAACAAGGGGGAGGAAGTTTCTCAATAGTCTCGATCTTAGCTCGATCGACCTCAATGCCTCGGTTGAAAACGAGGTGTCCTAGCACGATGCCTTCATTAACCATAAAGTGACACTTCTCCCAATTCAAGACGAGATTAGTGTCTTCACATCTTTGTAGCACTAGAGAAAGGTTAGATAGGCAATCATCAAAAGAAGAACCATATACTGAAAAATCATCCATAAATACCTCCATGATCTCCTCTATATACTCGGAGAAGATAGCCATCATGGATCGCTGGAAGGTAGTGGGTGCATTACATAATCCAAATGGCATCCTCCTATAAGCGAATGTCCCCCACGGACAAGTGAAAGTGGTATTCTCTTGATCATCCGGATGGATAGGAATTTGAAAGAAGCCACTATAACCATCTAAATAGCAAAAATGTGAATGCTGGGCTAACTGTTCGAGCATTTGATCGATGAAGGGAAGTGGAAAATGGTCTTTCCGAGTGGCCACATTCAGCTTCCTATAATCAATGCACACCCTCCAACCTGTGACGGTCCTAGTTGGGATCAACTCGTTGTTCTTATTTGTCACAACGGTTATCCCTCCTTTCTTCGGAACTACGTGTACTGGGCTCACCCATTTGTTGTCCGAGATAGGAAGTATAATACCTGCATCCAACAACTTAAGAATTTCTTTCTTCACGACCTCTTTCATGATCGGATTTAACCGTCTTTGAGGTTCCCGTGAAGTCTTATGATCATCCTCCATTAGAATTCTATGCATGCAGAAAGAAGGCTTAATACCAATAAGATCATCAATAGTATAACCCAAAGCCTTTCGATGCTTCCTCAGGACATGCATTAGTTTAGATAATTCAGTTTCAGAGAGGGAAGCACTAACAATGACGGGATAAGTGGAATCCGGTCCAAGAAAGACATACCTCAAGTGACTTGGGAGTTGTTTAAGCTCCACAATTGGGGGTGCTTTCTGAGGTGGATCTTTGCTTCCTCCTTCTTGTGGAGTAGACTTAGATCGAAGAACCGGACTTTCAGAAGTCTCAGTTGACATCATCTCGCTTCTGACCTCGGTCGAGGTCCAAAGAGGGTGACCGAGATGTTCTTCAGTCAAGAACACCTCACTTGGTCCAAAAAGTGCCTCGGTCGAGGTACTGCAACTGGGACCAAAACTGGAGATTCTCTTCTCCTGGATTAATTTTTCAGTCTTAGCTCCTGGATCTTCTTTCAGTGCCTTTAAGCTCCATATATTTGCATCACAAGAAATATCTATACCTTCCTCCATTAAGCTAAAACTAATAACTCTCTCAAGTGGATCATTAATAAGGATAGAGCTTACCAATTCTCTTGATTCTTCTTCATCATAGATGTTGAATATATCATCTCCCAGCGGCTCTAATTTCATTTCCGCAAGCAATGCAAACTCAACTTGATCACCGCCAATGTTGAATTGCAACTTGGCGTTCTTACAATCCACATTGCAACCCGAAGTTGCTAGAAATGGTCTCCCGAGAATGATAGGAACGGGATAATTTGCGGGAATGTCAAGCACAACAAAGTCTATAGGTAAATAGAAGTTACCTAACTTAACCGGGACGTCTTCCAAAATGCCCACGGGATGGGTAATGGAGCGGTCCGCCATGTACAACCGTATCTTCACCAGCTTGGGATCTCCAAGTCCGATCCTCACACATAGCTCCAGCGGGATGATGCTCACGCTGGCCCCTAGATCACACAACGCCTCACAAGTGACATCCCCAACTTGAATGGAAGTGCAAAATGAACCGGGATCCCTTAACTTGGGTGGCATCTTCTCCTTCATGATTTGAATGAGCTCGGAGGATTTAGATGTCATCCTTACTTCACCAAAGTCTTCCAGCTTCCTCTTCCTTGATAGAATTTCTTTTAAGAACTTCCCATATGCGGGCATCTCTAGAATAGCAACAAGGAAAGGGATATTAATATGTAGTTTATTCATCAAGTCAAGGAACTTACCAAAGTGCTTGTCTAGATGTGCTCTGGCCCTTGACTGAGGGAATTGAAGTGGTGGTTTATATGCAGGAGGTGGGACATAAACTTCAGTTTTGTCCAACGCTTTCTGAGGCTCAACCTCGGTTGGCACCTCGGCCAAAGTGTTCTTCGTCTGTACCTGGACCGAGGTGTTCTTCACTGGTACCGACCGAGGCACTAGATATGCAATTTTCAGTCCACTTCTCGTCGTTATTGCCATGATCTGTCCTTTAAGGTTGCTCTCTGTCCTTGCTGGAAGCTTCCCTGGATCTCTTGGCGCTTCATTCGCCTTATTAAAGAATTGTTGTTCTAAGGATTTTTGTGCCTTCGAAAATGAAGTCATGGACGTCTCCATAGCATTGAGCTTGATCAAGATAGCCTCCAGCACTACATCTTTCTTTTCTGGCTGGGACGAGCTTGATCCAGGCTCCTGGCTCTTCAATGGAGTAGAAGAAGAAGAAGGAAGAGAGGAAATGATTAGAAGAGTTGTTCGAATTGGAGTTAGAGTAAGAGTTACCCGAATTTTGATTGTTTGGCCTCCAATTATTGCTGTTGGATCCTCTATTGTTGTTGTAGTAGTTGTTTTGGAAACCGTTGTTGTTGTTCCGGTAACCGTTGCTGTTCCTTGAGTTTTGATATCCTTCCTCTTCTTTCTTGGTGTGAGCAACCAGAAGTTCCTTCAATTGCTTCACATCATTCTTGAGGGAGGTAAGTTTATTATCATTTGATGGAGCTTCTTGGAAATTAACTCTCTTAACTCCGTTTTCAGCTCTTTGGTGTGAGTACTTCTCCATGTGCAAAGCTTGTTATTCAATAAATTCCCAAGCTTCATCAATCGGCATGTCCATGAATGTGCCGGCGGATAGTAGTTGAAGGCTGAATTGGGTAGCTCCATCCAATCCCTTGAAGTAAATCTCCAACAACTCTATCTTTGGAATCCCATGATGTGGGCAATCCAAAAGAACATCTTTAAATCTCTCCCATGACTTGGAAAAACTCTCCTTGTCCTTCATGATGAATGCATTGATCTTCCCCCTCATTTCGGCAGTTTTGGAGGGGGGAAAGAATTTCATTGTCATCTCCTCCCAAGTGTCGATCTTTCCGGGAGGAAGAGACTGGTACCAAGTAAGCGCCCTGTCCTTCATAGAAAAGTAAAAAGGCCTTAAATTGTAATTATTATTTTCCACTCTTGAAGGCTTCAAGGTCTCCATCAAGATCTCATAGTTTTGTAGATGTTGATGTGGAGACTCCCTTTCTAGACCTCCGAATTGGCATTGGCGAATCATGGAAAGAACTTGCGGTCGAAGTTCATAATCATGTTCCGTTGGATCTCCTAGGTTGACTCCTGGACGCCTCACTTGCTGGTTTGGGTCCATCCTCTGCCCTAGGGTTTGTGGAATACCTGCAAAAAGAACATCTCGGACTGACATCCGAGGTGGAAGTATCTCGGCCGGGGCAACTGGAGCGGGGTCCTGCCTCGGTCGAGAATCTGGTCTATGTAGAATCTGAGCTCGTAACTCAGCCTTATCTGCTTCAATCTCTGCAGCTCGGGTGCAATTTTTCTCCCTTTCGCGTTGTAGTTCTTCCTTATTGAGGTGCAGTTGTTCCATTGCCTCCTTCAATTTGGCCTCAAGATCGCGATTGTCTTGGTTGGCCATTTTTGCTTCTTTCAAGCGTCTCTTATATGTCTTTTCTGGTTCGAGATCGTAAGGAACGATTTCCTTCTCAGCACGGGTTCTTCGCATAAACCTAAGAAAAAGAACCTGCAAAAGTCACTCGAGTGGAGTGGTTAGTAGCAACAGGGGCAACAACCCCGAAAGATTACCGTAACCGGCTTGGTCTAGACCAAGTCCCCGGCAACGGCGCCAAAAACTTGTTCGCTCCAAATGGTGTGTGCAAGCTTTAAATTTATAACCCTAGATGTATGCTTAAAACAAGGATGCGAACCCGCAGTGTACGGGTCAATCGTAGTAAAAGCAAGAATTCCGGGGTGTCGATCTCAAGGACTTAGGTGAAACACAAGCAAGTATAGGTTGTCAATATTACAACTAACCACAAAAGCAATTAAAGCAATCAAAGATGATAATATAGTCAATCAAGGAAATATGCAAATTCTAGGGATTAAAGCATCTAGTTGTGGTTCCAACTCAAGATCTCAAAATAAGTGGACAAAGCTGAGGTTTTTGCGAAGGGAAGGTGTTTCTAAAGTGGAATAGATCACCGGGTAAGTCTCACTACTCACTAACTCCAAACCAAAAGCTCCTATTACTGGGTAAGTCTCAAGGTACTAAGGAAAGGAATTATAGTCTCAAACCAACAAACCAACTAAGGGAATGGAATCAACCTTTACCGGGTAAGTCTCAGGCTAACTCACAAAGATGGGATGAAGGCACACTCAAACCCCAATAAAGGATAAACCTTTATTACCTATACTTATGATCATGGGTAAACAAACTAAGGAATTACCGGGTAAGTCTCATCCTAGGCTTGCATTGAACCAGGAAAGGTGTAATAAGAATAGGATTTGGCAAACTCTAACACTTAACTCTCAGTTACGGATCCGAAAGTTCACCTCGGTCAGTCAAATTCCACCCCGGCCGAGATGTTCATCGACTGAACGAGATGTTCTAAGGTTAAAGATAAAGACACGAGCCTTCAGGGTCCTACTAGAATTTAAGATTATTCTATCATTGTTTTTCCCACAACCTTCAGCCAATCACCCTAGAATCACACAAAGAAATTAGCCACTCATCATCATGAAAGCGATAATCAAATATATCGGAAATCCAACAAGACAAATCAACAAGAAGGGAATCTAAGAAAGTCTTACAAAACCCTTCACAAAAGCTATAATAAGCTATCAATCCTTCCTAGATTGATCTTCAATCTTCCTTCCTTCAAAACTCTGGAGAAAATTCCTTAATTGTTGGATGCTATCAGCCCTCTAAGCATGGTTGAACTTGTGGAAAATCCAACTCTTTATATAGGAGAATTATCTTCCAAAGATAAAATATCTTAAAAAAAGATAATTTCCTATTAAAATATATCTTATCTCCTAAAATAAATCTTCTAAATATATGATCTTCCTTCCAGAAATCCAGCCCAAAAATATAAGATCTCTCCTACAAAAATAAAAGATCTCAGCCAAATAAAATATATCTCGCCGCGTCAGGATATTCGCCTCGATCGAGACGCTCCCTTAGATCACCTCGGTTGGGGTGACTCTGTGGTCAACCGAGGTGACTCTCACCTGAAGGTGAAATCTCTTAAATCTGGTCCAAAATAAATCTGTAATTCAATTCCATGCTTCCTGGATTCTTCCTTAAGCTCCTGAATGTAGCTCCAATGACTCCTTAGCTCCTTTAGCTCCATTTTGATGCAAAACGTGCCATTTTACCTACGATTACAACGAAACTTGGTGTAGATCTCGATTCCCGCAAAGGTAGATGAAACGACAATATAATCACATAATATACATTCAAACATGCAGATTATTGAAGATAAAACGTCTAAACAGGTCCCAGAATATAGACTATAATTCATGCTATCACTTCCCCAGTCACCAAGGGATGCCCGGGTACCAAATCAACTTCCTCATGAATACCCACATATGTTCATAGAATATACGTGGTTTAAACCACCCAAATAAGCAAAAGGATGTCCAGAATCTCGTCAAGCGACACCGTCTTGACATCATTCCTATCCTTGAAACTAGACTAAACCAAAAGAAAATGAACTCTTTCTCCCTCCACATCTTCCCTAGCAGGAGTTATATCTCCAATTTCTCTCCTGCTCACTATTGTAGGATTTGGATTTGGTGGAATCCCTTATACACTCACGTGCAACCCATCCTTACTACCAACCAGCTCATCCATTGCCAAATCTCAAACCCTATCACTCTCCATCACTCTAACCCTCAAACTTCTCTCAATTGCACATTAATTTATGCCCTTAATCTCCCCCAAGATAGGAGCAGTCTCTGGGACTCCATTGCCACCCTAAAGCTCCTTAATCCATCTCCTTGGGCCTTACTTGGAGATTTTAATGTGACTCTCTCCCCAGATGAGAAGATGTCGAATACTGGCCACTCTTTTGCTCAACCTTCTACTGAGCTAACCGACTGTTTCATTACTAATGGCCTCGTTGATCACCCTTACGCTGGATGTACCTTCACTTGGAGCAATAAACAATCTTCAAATCGTATTTGGTGTAAGCTTGACCGTATTGTTGTCAATGATGGATGGGTCTCTTCTTTCCATAACTTTACGGCTTTGTTTGATAATCCATATATCTCCGACCACTCTCCTTCCATATTGTCCTTGGATAATAAAAACCCGGCCCCTAAACCCCAATTTTGTTTCAATAACTCTTGGGCCAATCACGAGAACTTCATTGGGACCATCACTGAGATTTGGAACAAGCCTATGTATGGTCACCCCGTGTACCAAGTTACAACAAAGCTTAAGGTATCAAATCTTCTCTAAGGAAATTTTCTTGCTCCAAGATCAAAGATCTCTATGCTTCCAATGACGGCCTCACTTCCAAACAGGCCTCCATTAAGAATGACCTTCAAAATCATCCCCTTGATCAGGATGTCATCAACGTGGAGCGTACAACCATTACAAACCTTTATGCTCTCCTTGATCGACTCAATTCGGATCTCGCTCAGCTCTCTAAAGCCAAGTGGATCAAGTTTGGTGATCAATGCTCCTCCTTCTTCTTCATAAGCATCAAAATGCGTAGGGGCACCAATACCATTACCTCTATCACCTCCCCTTCCAATTCCATCTCTCATGCCCCTTCTACCATTGACAACTCCCTTTTGACCTATTTCTCCTCCATTTTAAACCCTCCTACCATATCCCCGCCGCCGCTTACCTTATCTATACCTATCACCAGATTAAATGATGATGACCTCCAGGCTATTAACAAAACTTTTACCCTGGCTGAGATCAAGAGTACTATCTTCAAAATGGGCGGCAATAAGGCTCTTGGGCCCGACGGTTTTAACGCCCTCTTCTTCAAGGCGTCTTGGGTTATTATTGGGTTTGACGTCTCCAATGCCATTTTGGATTTCTTCCATTCGGGCAACCTCCTTTGGTAGATTAATCATACCTCTCTAACCCTCATTGTAAAGAAGCCAAATTCGTCTTCCCCATCTGAATTCCACCCTATTGCATGTTGCAATGTTGCCTATAAAACCATTGCCAAAATTTTGGCATCCAGGATTAACTCCACTTTGCCTTCCATCATTGGTAACTATCAAAGCGCCTTTGTGGAAGGTAGGTCTATAAAGCATAACATATTGGTTTGCTAGGAGATTTTCAGGAAGTAAAATCAAGCACATATTTCCCCTAGATGTGCCTTCAAAATTGACATTTCCAAAGCTTTCAACATGATCAAACATAGCTTCATCCTTCATTGTCTTGCCCTTTTCAGATTCCCCCATCAGTTTATTAACCTAGTCAAGCAATGCATATCTACTGCAACTTTCTCTACCAATGTTAATGGCACTCTAAAAGGTTTCTTTAAGGGATCCCGTGGTCTCAGGCAGGGATGTGCCCTCTCTCCCCCTCTTCGTCATGGCTATCAAAGTTCTCTCCTCCATGATCAAAGATGTCACCCTTAACCTAGACTTCAATCACCACCCAGATGCCATAACCCCACCCTAACCCACCTATGTTTTGCCGATGATTTGCTTCATTTTTGCAGGGCTGATACCACTTCCATTTCTGTTCTTAAGAATACCCTTGATGTTTTTGGCCCCTACTCTGGATTAAAGATCAACACTGATAAGTCCTCCATTTTCTTGGGAGGTATTCCTCCACCTGACAGATCCATCTTCTCTGCGAATTTTGGTGTCTCTCAGGGCTTCCTCCCTTTCATGTACCTTGGTGTTCCGATCGGTAGCAAGCGTCTCAATATTCGTGACTATCAACCGCTCATTCACAAGATCACCTCTAAAATAAACTCTTGGCATGCTAGGAATCTTTCCTACGCTGGAAGAAAGCAAGTGATCTCCTCCATTCTATTTGCCATGTAGAATTATTGGTGTGTTGTCTACCTTATCCTTGCCACTATCCTGAATAAAATCAGAAGCCTCCTCAGATCTTTCCTCTAGTCTGGTACTGATCACAACAATCGTGCACTCATTGCCTGGAATATCGTATGCTCTCCCTTGAATGCTGGTGGTCTCGGATTCAAGGAATTGTTATCTTGGAATAAAGCTTGTATCTCCAAGCTTATCTATGAAACTGATCGGCACATCCCCAATGTTTGGGGAGAATGGATCTGTAGCAACCCTCTCAAGCATCACTCTATTTGGAATGCTGTTGATAATCACTACTTTATTCACTCCTAGAAATCTATCTTGAAAATCAGAAATGAGATTATTGATGCTTCTCCCACTGTTAACCCCTCCTCCCTCGTTTCTCTTCCTAACGGCTCCTTCAAAACCTCCTATGCCTATACCTTTTTCATGTAACGCCCAAAATTTAGGCGTGGTTGCCATATTTATTTTTCCGCCTTTATCGATATTTTTTTAATAGTTTAAATATTTATACGAGTATTTTTACGTCATATATTAAATTTTACGAGTATATTTATATATTTGATACGTATTCGTTTTTTTCTGCATTTTATTATTATTATTTTTTTCTTTTTCAAAAAAGGGTCCCGATCCGGCGCTTCACCTGCTCCCCTCATATTTATGGAACTTGGCCCAATATTTAATTACGTATTATGACCCATATTTTTGGAATGGTATTATTTGTCCCGAAAAGCGTTTTTGCGAGTTTTATCCTTGTTTTAAAAGCAGGACTTTCCTTATATTTTATACCCTCGTTGGATTAATTTCGAGATTATGACTCAAGGGTTTAATTGCGGGTTTTTAGCGTTTGCTTTTAAAAATGAGTAAACCTTAGAATAATATATCTTATATATTACGATCAAATTTAGCGTATTAGCTAAATTTGTATAGCTTTGGTTTTAGATCCGGAAGCGCCCCGATAAAGGCCTAACGAGTCTAAGTTCGTCTTCCGTCTTTTGACGTCATGTGAGTACCCTCTCCCCCGAGCTTATGATCTTACTCGATTTAGTTATGTTTAGTATTAGTATCATGCTTGGTTGGATCTAGCAAACTTAGAGTGAATACCAAGTAGTGGTTATGGACCTTAGGTGTATCTTTGTGATTGTAAATTGCATGTTGGACTTGATATATATGTATAATTATATATGTGAACTATAGTAGTACATGTTTGGACCTTATTTGTTGTAGTGGATTTTTCCGGATGTGTTATACTAGTAGTAATATGGACATAGGACTTATATAGTCGTATATAAGGATTCTTATTATATATAGTAGTATATATTATGTGGCCTTATAGTTAGGACGACGGAAAGATATCATTACCTTTAAGACGACGTGGTTGGCTTGGGATAACACTCATATATGGAGGAGTACGCTTAAGTATCAAGTTGAGCTTTTCGTTCAAACGAACAAGTGGAAGGTCGAGACAACTCAAGATAAATTGAGATGGAAGCAATACAAGTAAAGGGAGTACAACATTAAGGTGTGGAAGTGGTTCCAAATAAGCCATGATTGAACAACAATGATACCAATAGAGATTAAGAACTTAAGTTCTTCAAGAAGACGCGTGGACAACTAAAGATGCAAATTGAGGAGGAGATGGGGGCATTCTAACATGGTTAAAGGCGGTGTTCCATGACGAGAAGTGAAACTTTCCTAAGACGCTCCTAAGCCTTGGAGTCAAGATGAGAAAAGTGATCGGACCATTTGCGAAAGATTTAAGATGCCGTAAGTTAAGCTTACGAGGTACCAATAAGTTGAGTGTCAACATTAATAGAGTTATGACAAGAAGGGCATGGTGTGAATTCACGTGGAGTTGGCCGGTCTTCTTTATGATGCTAAGGCTAAGAAACACCAAGAAGAAGGAAGTGTGTGAGGATGCTGATCTTTAGGAAATAAAAGATGAAATGAGGAGTGTGGATAGAAAGACTTAAGTACCGACCAAGAGGAGCGCGAGGAGATGTTAATTAAGGTCATAATTTTTGAGAAGTGCTTTTGCAAAACATCATGAAGAGAGCGGTTAAGCCTTTGAAGGTGGTTCATATGACACGAAAGAGTTGAGAAAGTATAGTTATCTTACAAAAGCAGAAGGAAGAGGGGAGCGTAATTGGAGCTAACGAATTGGGAAGTAGAATAAAAAGGATCTAGTGAAGTTTAAGGCGGAGTACCCCGAGAGGGTATCCTTCAGGAGTATGGTAACATGTAAGTGTTGTAGGAGGGTAAGTCGTTGACCTTGGAGAGGGTCATCAATGAGTTAATCGGTGACCCTTGAGAATGTACGAGTGCGGGTTGTGTACTGGTGACTGTAGGTGGAAGAGTAACCCAAGATGTGAGATCATGAAGAAGGGGAACAAGAACTTGGAATATTTGTGGTGGTTGAATGTCGGCAATAAAGAGGTATATCAAGGGAAGTGAAAATGTCTTAATCATGTAGCAAATTATCAATTTCAGCAAGTGATAGTAACGTACCGTGTGAAAAGGGATTGTAACGGTATGGGCGACCTTCTGAGGTCATGGGAATGTCATATGGAGAAATGGCACGGATCGGGGTAAAGGGGACTGGAAGGAGGAAGAGAAAGGTGAGTCTTCTATGGTTATTGTGCGTAAAGGGGGAATATTTAAGGGGAGGTATGATATGTTTGTTCTAAGGTTATGAATTCCATGTTTTTGCGAGCCCAGCTAAGTCAAGGTTTTTTGACTCTCAAGGCGAAGCCATAGTGGCTATGACATGAAATGAGAAATCTGGATTATAGTAACACCGCAAGCTTAGAGCTTATGACGTTAGCACTTGAGAAGTAATGAGTTGGATGTTTTAAGTGGTGTTGGATGGGGAATTTGTTCTAGCATTTTCCACAGGGCATACTGGTACAGTTGTGGAGTTGTTTATGAGATACCGAGAGATGCATAAGATGACCAACCAGAGTAAGAGAAGGCCGAAGTCTTGAAGTTTGATGTCAACATGAGATGTACGAGAAGTATATGAAAGATTGAGGTTAGAACCTCTACGGTCGGATTGGCGTTACATAAGGAAATGAAGTGTAAGATTCTACACCTACTTGAAGAAAGGATGTATGTGGTGAGAGCTTATGTAGAATACGAAGAGCTCCTCCCATATGTTGGGATGTTGCGAAAAGTGAAGAAGATAAGGTCAATTGCTTTGAAACACGGTTAAGTCCTACCGATTGGACCCTTATGGTTGCACATAAGGGAGAAATCTTATAAGATTTTTACAATCATGCCATTTAAGAGGGAGAATGGGATTAAGTTAAATGAATACTTATATAAGAACACAAGGGTCAGAAGACGCAAGCAAATCTTTCCAATTCAAGAAAAGACGAATATTTCAAAGAGGACGGTCAACATTATAGCTAAAGATGGAGCAATACACGTGTTTGACTCCTTAAGTGGTTAGTTGTTCGCCACTTAGTGTAGGTGCAAATAAGCTTTAATTATAAAACTAGAAATCAAGCAAGCGAACCCGCAGTGTACGGATCGATATAGTTAAGAAAGAATTCCAGAGTATCGAACACAGGGATTTGGGGGGTTAAATCCAGTTATAGATTATCAAGCAAGTAAATGTATGAAGCTTTTCAAATTATTGGGAAAACAACAATCCTAAAGATCCAGGAATCCAGCTGTGGCAATCGATTCAAGATATACTAAAGATATAAGGACAGAGTTGAGGTATGCAAAGGTATACGAATGTAAGGTAATCGTACGGTGAAGTTCCAAAAACCTTATATGACCCACCTAAAAGACACTCCCTATAAAGGTTGTTGAGGCTTCAGTATAGAAAGGTTCTAAAGGTAAGAATTAACGTCAAACACCCAAACTTATAATCCAAAGATCAAGACTAACTAAACCGATTAAGGTTGTGACACTCAGAATCGAGGTAGAGGTTGTTGAGGCTTCGCTACCACCTAGAAAAGGCAAGCCCAGACTAAGTTAAAGCAAATCTTTAACTTTGGATTAAAGTAAAAGCAAGTTCGTAAACTAACACACAATTACGGGTAGTTCTTGAGTTCCACGGCCGTGGAACCTCAAGAACAGACCGTGGTTTAGGTTCGTCGGCGATTCTCTCTAACTCTCAGGGTCCAATCTGTTTACGATCGATCTATCATCATCTAAGCCACAACTATCAACCCTTCACCTTAGAATTGCTAAAGGGTTTTAGCCAACAACAGTCATATTGATATCAAATTCAAGGTTTAAAAGAATGAAAGATAAAAACTTCTGAAAACCTTCAATAACTTTCAAGTCAATCTCAAATCCACAAATCAAGAACAACAATATCAATAGATTTGGAATAACACAAACAATCACGAATCTTAGATAAGAAGGAAGAACGGGATGTCAATCCGTCTTCAAATCAAACCTAAATGAGAAGCGAAATCTTCTTACGAACAATCTTCCAAATCTTCAACTCTTCCGTCAATCCGGAAATCTCAATAGCAAAGCGCAAATCTCTCAATCACAATCTCCGCCAAAATGCGAAATTAGGGCAATTCCAAGTGTAAGCGGAAGTGCGTCTATGCGTAAGCGAAGGTGACGGAATCTCTCTTCTCTCATCCTTTTATAGTGTAAGATAAAATATTGGCCCGGCCCAATTGCGTAGAAGATCGTGGCTTAAAGTATGGCGTAAAAGATCGCCAAGATCACGGTCGTGGAAGGGTTCCACGACCGTAATTTAGAACGTGGAAATTAGTACGGTTTGTCTCAATCTTTCCACGGCCGTAGAAGTTGCTGGAATGAACCACGCTTCCCTTGCCAAGGTTCCACGGCTGTGGACTTGAACGTGGAATGTAGTACGGCCGTATTTTAGAGCGTGGTTTAGGGGTAAACCGTAATTCTTCCTTTCCTCGTGATATTCTTCAAGTTAGCACCTTCCTTAGCTCCTAGAGATGTCCTCAATACTTGGACATGCTCAATCAAACTCCATCCTCGCTCAATCCGTTCGGAAATAGCTCTTAATTGCCTACAATCAACATAAAGCTTGTGTAGATCTCTATATCGACAATATAGACAAACTAGCTCACAATTGCATCAATGCTTAATCAATGACTATCAATATGGATGAAATAAACTTAGAAAACGTGCCTAAAATATCACAATATTTCATGCTAACAAATAACCCCATACTTGCCACGTGCTTGTCCCTAAGCAAGGTCTTTCAAAAGCTTTAAAACACAAGTTAGGATGAAATATGTGTACCTTCGCAAAGCAAATCTTCTTTTGGATGAATGTGCCTTCTAATCAATAGATCATTCTCAAATCTTTCTTCATTCGTTTATAAGACTTTCATACACTTAATCAAAGAGTAAAGAGTAAAGAAAGCTCATGAATCAATCAAACTTCCATACAAACATCATAACCTTCAAACATTATCAAAATCAATCATAAGAAACTTCAATTTAGATCACCAAGCCATATAACATTCTCTTGATCTTAAGGACTTTCAAATAAGGTCTAGAATGTGGAAAGGGAAGGAAAACTTTAAGGAATGTGGTGCATGAATCCGGGAAAGTTGATAACTACTCTTTTCTTCTTCTCTTGCGGTTTCCGCAGCACTTTCAACTTAGAGCTTCGCTCTTTTCTTTTCATTTTTCGACTTTACTTTTGGAGTTATGGATAGAGGTGCACAAAAACCGAAGCCTAGGGGATCGGCGTTTCTCAATTTTTATGAGATGCCTCAAACCCTTAGCGCACATACCATAATCCGCTAGGAATATCGCTCAATCCGACTTTGGCAGGACACAAACACCCGGCTATGTGAATGGTGCCGAGTTACTCATCATCATGATTGACTTCCTCAAACCTATAATTTCTTTCTATTTCTTTTGAATGCAAAATATTGCTTTCATGGCCCTCCCACATCAAACATGCCTTTTTCATTCAACTTCTCCAAATTCCCGGATAGGTAAAGGAGGTCAATATTTAAATGAGGGGCTAAATGATCAAAGAAAGAAGAAAGAAAATCGAATTGCCTTAATCATCTCAACAAGAAGTATAAGAACTTATAGTGTGATTTCAACCTTATTTTCTCAACATGATTTAAGTAACATTCATCTCATTATGAAATTTGCAAAAGAGGTATAATCAACTCATTCAATTTCTTTTCAATTCACTATTCGTTTAAGCATGCAATTGTCATCAAAACTTAATTCACAAGTGGTAATTATCATGGAAATCATCTCTATCCTTAGAAGCACAAAATTTTCAAAATTTTTCAATTTTTATGGGTTTTTCAAACTCTTTTTTTCATGCAATGCAATAATGAAACGTGTAACAATATAATGAAACATGCAAGATAGTCTCAATAGAAGTAATCAAAGTGAGTAAGAGTTATTACAGACGATTAGTCACACCGCACCCCATACTTGGAACAAAAATTGTCCCTAATGTTCAAAGAAAAGAAAAAGAAGAAAAGAAAGAAAGAAAAAGAACTCACAAAATGGTGGTGGAGCGGCTAAACTGTCGGTCATGCAAGGTCGTCACTACGGTGGAGGCGGAAATGGAGAGAAGCTAGGATCATAGTACCACCCGAACTGCTGGCGGTAAACGTCCCTCATCATATGGTCGAGGTCGTCCATACGTGCATCTCTAGTGTCAGCTCGAATCTCCAAAGCTCCCACCCTATCAGAAAGGTCGGTGGCCCACTCCGGCAGCTGCTCATACAAGCCAGGCGGCTGGTTGTACCATGCCGGTGCATCTGACGGTGCTGGTGCTGGTGCTGGTGGTGCCTGTGTAGACCATGGTGGTGGAGCTCTGTACCATGCAGGAGGGGCCTCCATCCAAGTGGGTCTCTCGCTCACGCTGGCGCGGCGAGAAGAAGATCTTGAAGCTCTGGCGGGACGTGGGGAACGTCTAGGCATGTCAGGAGCTGCGTCCGGCTGATCCGGAAATGTGCCAAAATCCTGCTCAGCTCCTCCTCCTCCTCCCTCATACTGGTCTCTCATCTCCTCCTCCTCAACTACAAGTGGTGGTGGGACATATGGAGGGGCTGCAATCCTGTTCGCATGCATAGTAGCGAACGTCTCCTTCCAATTATGGCGTCTAGCCATAATGGAATACTCTGGGAGCCACTCAATGCCTCTCCCGGTCCTGCTCTCCCATGGCATAGCAGCGTAAGGTGGACCTCTATGGGTGGGGAAGATGAGGCCTCTAGTCATAAAGGCCTGAAGTCCTAGGGGTACAGCGGGGATACGTGTGCAAGCAGAAAAATCTACCCCTAATGTCCTAGCAAGGTGGGTGACTATCCCACCATATCCAATGTTGCCAGCCCTCTTGTTCTTTAGCTTGCTCATGGTAGCAGCTAAGAGGGTGGCGCAGTCAGCAGGCCGTCCATACAACATGCAGTACAGAAGAAAGAGCTCATCTGTCTTGATCTTCTGAGGTGTCTCCGTCCTAGGAAAGAGACACTCAGAAAGTACCCGGTGAGCAATCTTCAAGGATAAGTGATACATCAACTTAGCCTTGGTATCAGCTGGTTGTCAGCGGTCCTCACTGGCATAGATCATAGCGACCTCTTCCCAGAAATCCTTGGCGTACACGCCGCTGGGGAAACGACCATTGAAGGTCTCATGGAACCCAAAGAAGGCTCCAAACTTCGGGATGGAGAAATCATAGTTTCTTTCCATCAGCCGGAAAGAAACTGTCCTATCAACATGGCTGTGCTCAAAAGATGTCACAACCTCTCTCGTGATCTCCTCATATGCGTCTTCTCGGATAGCCGAAAAGACGACAAGAATGGCTCTATCTAAGAGCCAAGTAAGGTCCCCTATGACATGTAGAGGAGCTAAATCCTCCAACAGTAGATACCTAGGTCCTATAATAGCCCTCTTATGGATCCTCTCTAAGGCGTCGAGATGATCCTCGTGAATGGTAGGGACTCTAGGGTGAGGAGGGGATGGTGATGAAGGTGATGATGGAGGTGAAGGGGATGAAGGTGGTGGTGCTCTAGAGGAGGAAGAGGAATAGGGGTTGCCCTTCCTCTTTTTACTCTTATCTTTGTCTTTGTTCTTATCCTTATTCCTCCCGGACACTCTCCTTACAAAATCCATTTTCTGGCAGAAACCACGGTCTGTTCTTGGTGTTCCACGGCCGTGGAAGTTACAAAGACCGTGCTTTGTCTCGACTTTTCTCAAAACTCAGCAAACAATCACCAAACTCAACAATCAATCAGTCCTAGACTAATTTCTTCCAATTCCAATAAGTTCTCCTACAAATTCTATCAAAATTAAGGCCGAATCGACAAAGATAGAGAAGAGCGAAAAAACCTATGTTTTCGGATTTTAAAATCCGAATTTTGCTTTCCTTGGTGATTTGCCGCTCGAATCGTTGCTTGGATCTCGTTGGTGGTTGGATTTGCTTCAGTTTGGGTCAAAGAATCGTTAAAAACGATTAACGAACGAAGAATTGAGGTGAGGGGCGTGGAATCGGCGTTTTTGGGCGTAATTTGGGTTGTGATGTTGTGTTTTTGTGAAGAACGTGGTTTATATAGTGGCCGGCAAAATTTTTGAAAACCACGGTCTGTCGGGGGGTTCCACGGCCGTGGTTTTGTACGGAACAATGGTTTTGGTGATTTTTCAAAGGCTTTTGGAAATTACGGTCATTGTAGCTGTCACGACCGTGGTTTAGGCCGTGGAACTCTCTGTAATTCTTCAAACTTTCTCTTCCCCTTTCCTTTTTCAATGTTCCTTGGGTTGCCTCCCAAGAAGCGCTTTGTTTAAGGTCCGTAGCTAGACCATATTCGCACTTATTCGAGTGCGGTAGGTGCGAACTCTTCAGCTTGGAGTTCCGGCGAGTACTTCTTGAGTCGTTGACCGTTCACCTTAAAGCTTCCACCCGGTTCACCCCATACTTCAACTGCACCATGGAGGAAAATACGTTTGATTAGAAAGGGTCCGGTCCAACGAGATTTAAGCTTACCTGGAAAGAGATGAAGCCTTGAATTGAAGAGGAGAACTTGATCTCCTTCTTTGAAGTCCTTTGGAATGATATGCTTATCATGCCAACGCTTTGCTCTCTCCTTATAGATCTTGGCGTTTTCATAAGCGTTCAAGCGGAGTTCTTCAAGCTCATTAAGGTCCAAGAGACGCTTCTCTCCCGCTTCCTTCATGTTGAAATTCAACCACTTGATGGCCCAAAACGCTTGTGCTCTAACTCTACCGGTAGGTGACAAGACTTCCCATACACAAGGTTGTATGGTGTGGTTCCTATGGGAGTCTTGTACGCAGTCCGGTACGCCCACAATGCATCATCAAGTTTCAAGGACCAATCCTTCCTTGTCCTTGAAACCGTCTTCTCTAGGATTCCTTTGATCTCCCGGTTTGAGATCTCAACTTGTCCACTAGTTTGTGGATGATAAGGGGTTGCAATCTTGTGAGTAACCCCATACTTAGCTAGAAGAGCTTCAAAGCGCCGGGCAATGAAGTGAGAACCTCCATCACTAATGATAGTTCTTGGTGTCCCAAATCGTGGGAAGATGGTCTTGTTAAAGAACTTGACCACCACCATGGCATCATTGGTGGGAGAGGTAATTGCTTCCACCATCTAGAAACGTAATCCACCGCCAAGAGTATGTATTGGTTTCCACAAGATGATGGGAACGGTCCCATAAAGTCTACTCCCCAAACGTCGAAAATCTCCACCTCTTGGATGTTATTGAGAGGCATCTCATTCCTCCTAGAGATATTTCCTGTTCTTTGACAAGCATCGCAGCAGGAAACAAAGGTTTGCACATCTCTAAATAAAGTAGGCCAAAAGAATCCAGATTGCAATACCTTAGCGCTAGTCTTGTTCGAACTAGCGTGTCCTCCAGATGGTAGTGAATGACAATGGCGGATGACACTTTGCATCTCATCTTCCGGCACACATCGCCGAATGATGCCATCCGGACCTCTCTTAAAGAGGAGAGGTTCATTCAAAAAGTATTCCCGAACATCCTTAAAGAACTTCTTTCTTTGTGCGTAGGATAATCCGGGCGGTATCTCCTGACAAACCAAATAGTTAACAAAATCAGCAAACCATGGTTCGTTACCTTTGGAGATCACATCGATGCACTCCTCTATAATGTGTAAGTGTTCGTCCGGGAAGGAGTCATCTATAGGTAGATGATCGTCTTCTAGATGTGTTAGACGACTCAAATGATCCGCAACAGAATTTTCCGAACCCTTCTTGTCGCGGATCTCTAGATCGAATTCTTGTAGGAGAAGAATCCATCTAATTAGCCTTGGCTTCGCATCCTTCTTTTCAAGGAGGTACCGGATCGCAGCATGATCCGTGTACACAATCACCTTTGCACCTACAAGATAAGAGCGAAATTTGTCAATAGCATAAACAATGGCTAAAAATTCCTTTTCCGTAGTGGCGTAGTTGAGCTGCGCTTCATCTAGCGTTTTACTAGCGTAGTAGATAGCGTGGGTTCGCCCTTCCTTTCTTTGTCCAAGAACAGCTCCTATAGCTACGTCACTAGCATCGCACATAACTTCAAAGGGAAGATTCCAATCCGGAGGTTGGATAATTGGAGCTGAAATTAGAGCTTCCCGAATCATGTTAAACGCATCCAAGCATTCCTGCGAAAACTAAAAAACTGCATCCTTCATCAATAGATTAGTTAGCGGTTTTGATATTTTAGAGAAATCCTTTATGAAGCGTCTATAAAATCCAGCATGTCCTAGAAAACTTCTTATCCCTTTCACTGAAGTTGGGGGAGGAAGCTTTTCTATAGTCTCTATTTTCGCCTTATCCACCTCAATCCCTCTACTAGAAATTAAGTGTCCTAAAAACAATGCCTTCCTTAACCATGAATTGACACTTCTCCCAATTAAGAACTAGGTTAGTGTCTTCACACCTTTGTAACACAAGAGCAAGGTTAGAAAGACAATTGTCAAAAGAGGAGCCGTAAACGGAGAAGTCATCCATAAAAACCTCCATTATTTCCTCTATATATTCGGAGAAGATGGCCATCATGCACCTTTGAAAGGTGGTTGGGGCGTTGCAAAGCCCGAACGGCATTCTCCTATAAGCAAACGTACCCCACGGGCACGTAAACGTGGTCTTCTCTTGATCATCCGGGTGTATCGGAATTTGAAAGAAACCACTATATCCATCAAGATAACAGAAATGAGAATGTTGTGCTAACCTTTCAAGCATTTGATCAATGAATGGCAATGGGAAGTGATCCTTCCTCGTCGCATTGTTAAGCTTGCGGTAGTCTATGCACATCCGCCATCCTATTACGGTTCGGGTAGGAATGAGTTCGTTGTTTTTGTTGGTGATGACCGTCATTCCTTCCTTCTTCGGAATTACTTGTACCGGACTCACCCACTTACTATCGGAGATAGGATAGATGATACCTGCATCAAGAAGTTTAAGAATTTCCTTCTTGACAACATCCTTCATGGTCAGATTTAACCGCCTTTGAGGTTGTCTTGAAGTCCTAAAGTCATCTTCCATTAAGATTTTATGCATGCATAGGGAAGGTTTGATTCCTACTAAGTCTTGTATAGTATAACCTAAAGCTTTCCTATGTTTCCTAAGGACAACCATAAGCTTACTATGTTCATCTATGGTTAAATCGGAACTAACAATTACCGGATAAGTAGAGTTAGGTCCTAAGAATGCGTACCTTAGATGTGTAGGAAGTTGTTTCAAGTCCATAGCTGCAGGAGTTTCCAATGGCTGTTGAGGAGCTTCCGATGCTTCGTTAGAAGTGTCTAAGGAAGTAGATGGTGTTGGAGAAGAATCAAGAGTAGTTGAAGAAGTGGCACATTTGCCTTCGTCCACGGCCAAAATTACGGGTGCTCTGTATGCTCCACGGCCGTGATTTTGGGCGTGGAATGTAGTTACGGGTGCTCTGTTTCCTCCACGACCGTGTAACCCTCTAGAGTGAGCCACGCTTTTGTTGGTGAAATCCACGGCCGTGGAATATAGTGTATGGCCGTGGATTCTCACGTTTTCTGCTTCGTCGTGGAGTTTCTCAAACTCCACTTCACACACTTCTTCTTGTGCTTCTAAGGCTTCAATTGCCTCATTGCACTCCTCTTCTTCCCCTACATTCATTAGACTCATAGTAATAACCTTTTGCAAAGGATCTTTGAAGAGAATAGCACTTAATTACCTCCTCTCTAGATAACCCTTCTTCATCTTGGATATTGAATATATCCTCATCAAAGATTGGTTCCTTCACTAGAGTGGAAAGAACGAACTCTACCTTCTCTTCTCCTATGTCAAAGGCGAGTCTAGCATTCTTGCAATCGACTATGCAGCCGGACGTTGCAAGAAACGGTCTTCCGAGAATGATCGGGACCGGACTATCTGCAGGAATGTCAAGCACAACAAAATCAATGGGTACAAAGAATTTACCTAGCTTGACCGGGACGTCTTCTACAATACCGACGGGACAAGTGATGGATCGATCCGCCATGTACAACGTCATCTTCACCGGTTTAGGGTCGCCTAAACCGATCTTCCTACAAAATGCAAGTGGTATGATGCTCACACTTGCTCCCAAGTCACATAATGCGTCATATGTGACATCTCCCACTCCTATGGGAATACAAAATGACCCCAGATCCTTTAGCTTTGGGGGCATTTTCTCCTTCATGGTCTTGATGAGATCTGAAGAATCCGAACTCATCTTAACCTCTCCGAAATCCTCTAACTTTCTCTTGTTAGAGAGGATCTCCTTTAAGAACTTGCCATAAGCCGGCATACCTACAATAGCATCAATGAAAGGTATATTAATATGCAGCTTGCTCATGAGTTCTATAAACTTACCGAATTGTTTATCTAGACACGCTCTTGCTCTAGATTGAGGGAATGGTAGGGGAGGTTTGTAAGCTGGAGGAGGAACGTAGACATCTTCCTTCTCCTTCCCCTTTTCTTTCTCTTTCTCAACGGGGACTTCTACAAACTTAGGCTGCGGATCGGTGGTTGTCACTCCACTCCTAGTTGTGATTGCCATCACCCTTCCCTTTGGGTTGTCCTCCGTTTTTCCTGGAAGTTTCCCTTGATTCCTAGGAACTTCCTCCGCATGAGTAAACATTTGGTTTTCTAAAACCTTTTGAGCTTTATCAACCTTAGAGACTTGATCATCAACCTTGATGAGGCGGTTCTCCAACCCTTGAAGCTTTCCCAAAATCGTTTCCAATATGGGATCGGGCTTCTCCTTCCCCGAAGTGTTTCCTCCATTAGATGATTGCCCCTGGCTTTTCAAAGGAGTAGAGGAAGAGGAAGGTGGAGTTAGTGAATTAGAATTGGAAGGATAAGAGTTACCGGAATTTTGTTGATTGGGGCGCCAATTGTTGTTGTTTGAACCCCTATTGTTGTTCCAATCGTTGTTCCGGTTGTTGTTGTTTCCATTCCAGTTGTTGTTGTTGTTGTTGCGGTTTGTATTCTCACAACCGTTGTTGTTGTTGCGGTTTGTATTCTCACCACCGTTGTTGTTGTTGCCCAAGTAGCCAACATCTTTTCCTTGTTGATTTGGAAAGTTGGTCTTGATAGCTTCCTTCAACTCTTTGATCTCATTGTTGAGGGAGAAAATTTGATTTTGAGCTTCATGTGTGAGCTTTGCTCCTTGCTCCACACGATTTCCCTCCACTTTCCGGTGAGAATACTTCTCTATGACCCTGATGAGGGCAATCTAATAGCAAATCCTGAAATCTAATAGCAAATCCTGAAATCTTTCCCAAGATGAGGGCAATCTAATAGCAAATCCTGAAATCTTTCCCAAGAATGAAACAAACTTTCGTTAGATCTCATGGAAAATGCATTAATCTTACCTCTTAGCTCCGCCGTTTTGGATGGCGGAAAGAACTTAGAGAGGAACTCCGCGGAAAGGTCTTCCCACGTGTCTAGTTTCCCACTAGGAAGAGCTTGGTACCAAGATAATGCTTTCCCCTTCAAGGAGAAGAAGAAAGGCTTGAGCTTATAGTTGTTGGTAGTCGCGTTCTTCGGCCTCATTGTCTCCATCATACACTCAAAATTTTGTAGGTGTTGGTGTGGAGATTCAGCGCTTGTTGTTCGCCCCTAAAGGTGTGTACAAATAAGCTTTAAATTTATAAAACTAGAATCAAGCAGCGAACCCGCAGTGTACGGATCTACGTAGCTAAGCAAGAATTCCAGAGTATCGAACACAGGGATTTGGGTGGGAACGAAT
Source organism: Fagopyrum esculentum (assembly GCA_033239045.1). Classification (NCBI taxonomy): domain Eukaryota; kingdom Viridiplantae; phylum Streptophyta; class Magnoliopsida; order Caryophyllales; family Polygonaceae; genus Fagopyrum; species Fagopyrum esculentum. Next base: position 57,488,738 of record BSUD01000002.1, read on the forward strand.
TCAGTTATAGATTGTCAAGCGAGTAAATATGGGAGTTTTGCAAGTATTGGGAAAACAACAATCCTAAAGATCCAGGTATCCAGTTGTGGCAATCGATTCAAGATATACTGATGATATAAAGACAGAGTTGAGATATGCAAGGGTATACTAATGTAAGGTAATCGTACGGTGAAGTTCCAAAAACCTTATGTAACTCATCTAAAAGGCACTCTCTATACAGGTTGTTGAGGCTCAATATAGAAAGATTCTAAAGATGAGAATTAGTGTCAAATACCCAAACTTATAACCTAAAGATCAAGACTAACTTAACCGATTGAGGTTGTTGAGGCTCACAATCGAGGTAGAGGTTGTTGAGGCTCACTACCACCTAGAAAAGACAAGTCTAAACTAAGTTAAAGCAAATCTTTAACTTTGGATTAAAGTAAAAGCGGACTCGTAGACTAGAGGGAAATTACGGTTGGATCTTGAGATTCCACGGTTGTGGAACTCAAGAACAGCCCGTAATTTAGGGTTCGTCGACGATTCTCTCTAACTCTCAGGGTCTAATCTATTTGCGATCTATCTATCATCACCTAAGCCACAACTATCAACCCTTCACCTTAGAATTGTTAAGGGTTTTTAGCCAATAACAGTCATATTGATATTAATTCAAGAATTAGAAGATAAAAAGATGAAAACTTTCAAGAACTATCAATAATCTTCAAACCAATCTCAAAGTCACAATCAAGAACGAGTGTTGTCAAAAGATTCAAAATAGAGTAAACAATCACAACCTTAGGAAAGAAAGGGAAACGGGATGTCAATCCGTTTTCCAAATCAAACCTAAACAAGAAGAGAGATCTTCTTGCAAAAATCTTTCGAAAGCTTTGATCTTCCGCCAATCCGAAGATCTCAACAGCAATCTCCACCAAAAGTGCGAGATTAGGGCAGTTCCCCGATGCGAACTTCGATCTCCAATGAGATCTCCAAGATACCTCTAAATGAGGGTTTTACGTTGCTAAGCGGAGATGTGAGCGGGATCAAGCGAGCGTAAGCGAGGATGTAAGCGATGATTGTAAGCGGGCATGACGGAATCTCCTTTCTTCCGTCTTTTTATAATGTAGGGCAAAATGTCGGCCCGGCCCAATCTTCAAAAGATCGTGGCTTCAAAGTGTGGCGAAAAGATTCGCCAAGATCACGGTCGTAGAAGTTTCCACGACCGTAATTCTAGGTGTGGAAAGTGTCACGGTTTGTTCCACGACCGTAATAGTTACTGGAATGCATCACGCTTTTCTTCACAAGTTCCACGGCCGTAATTCTGAACGTGGTTTGGATTCCGGCCGTATTTTAGGGCGTAATTTAGGGCAGGAACGTGATTCTTCCCTAGCCTCGTGCATTCCTCAAGCTAAACTCCAATTTGCTTCCTAAGAGTGTCCTCAATCTATGGACTCACTCAATCAACTCCTCTTTTGCTTGATTCCGTTCGGAAATAGCTCCAAATTACCTATAATCAACATAGAACTAGTGTAGACATCCATATCGATAATATAGGTAATACTAACTCATATATGCAGCAAAGTTCAATCAAAGACTATCAATATGAATCAAATTCGATTAGAAAACGTGCCTAAAACATCACAATATTTCATGCTAACAAATAACCCCATACTTAACACTTGCTTGTCCCTAAGCAAGGTCTTTCAAAAAGCTTTAAACAAGAGTTAGGATGAAATATGTGTACCTTCTTTGGGTGAATGTGATTTCTAAAGAATAGATCATTCTCAAACCTTGCTTCAATCGTTCATCAAACTTTCACACACTCAATTAAAGAGTAAAAAGCAAAGAAAGGTCATGAATCAATTTAACCTCTAAACAAGCATCATAACCTGGAAACTTTATCAAAATCAATCATAAGAAACTTCAATATAGATCACCAAGTCATATAACATTCTTTTGATCTTAAGGACTTCCAAAGAAAAAGGTCTAGAATGTGGAAGGGAAGGGAAACCTTTAGGTAATGTGGTGCTTGAATCTGGGAAAGTGGACAACTACCTTCTTCTTCTTATGTGGTTCCCGCAGCATTTTCAATTTAGAGCTTTGCTCTCTTCCTTTCATTTTTCGACTTTACTTTTGGAGTTATGGATAGAGGTGCACAAAAACCGAAGCCTAGGAGATCGGCGTTTCTCAATTTTTCAAGAGATGTCTCAAACCCTTAGCGCACATACCATAATCCGCTAGGAATATCGCTCAATCCGACTTTGGCAAGACACAAACACCCGGCTATGTGAATGGTGCCGAGTTACTCATCGTCATGATTGACTTCCCCAAACCTACATTTTCTTTCTATTCATTTGATTGCAAATAATTGCTCTCATGGCCCTCCCACATCAAACATGCCTTTTTCATTCACTTCTCCAAATTCCCAGATAGGTAAAGGAGGCTAATATTTCAATGAGGAGCTAGATGATCAAAGAAAGAAGAAAGAAAGTATCGAATTGTCTTAATCATTTCAACAAGAAGTATAGGAACTTATAACGTGATTTCAACTTCAATTTCTCAACATGATTTAGGTAACATTTTCACATTATAAAACTTGCAAAAGAGGTAAAATTCATTCATTCAAATTCTTTTCGATTCACTATTCTTTTAAGCATGCAATTGTTATTAAACTCCATCCACAAGTAATGATTATCATGGAAATCGTCTCACTCATTAGAAGCACAAAATTTTCAAATTTTTTTAATTTTTATGGGTTTTTAAAGTTCTTTTTCATGCAATGCGAAAATGAAACGTGTGACACATAATGAACATGCAACGATAGTCTCAAATGAAAGCAAACATAGAGAGTAGAGTTATTACAAACTTTTAGTACATCCCACCCCATACTTAGGACGAACATTGTCCCTAATGTTCAAAAGAAAGAAACAAAAGAAAGAAAAGAAAAAGAAACTCACAAAGTGGTGGCGGGAATGTCTAAAACAAACGATCATGCGTCCAATCACTGCGGTGCCGACGGAGGTGGGAATGGAGAGAAGCTGGAGTCGTAGTGCCGCCCAAACTGCTGGCGGTAGACGTCCCTCATCATGTGGTCAAGGTCGTCGAGGCGTCCGTCTCTAGCGTCGGCTCGGATCTCCAATGCTCCAACTCTCTCTTAAAGGCCTGTGGCCCAGTCCGGCATCTGCTCGTACCATCCTGGAGCCTGACTGTACCATGATGGGGCGTCGGAAGGTGCTGGTGGTGGTGGATGTGCTGCTGGCTGCTCCGTGGACCAAGGAGGTGGGGCGGCATACCAAGTGGGAGGTGTGGTCATCCACGTGGGCCTCTCACTCACGCTAGCACGGCGAGATGACGAGCCTGAGGCTCTAGCTGGACGTGGAGAGCGTCTAGGTACATCTGGGGCCGCCTCCGGCTGGTCCGGAAACGTGCCAAACTCCTGCTCCGCTCCTCCTCCACTCTCGTACTGATCTCCCATCTCCTCCTCCTCCACAACCGGTGGTGGGACTTAAGGGGGAGCTACTATCCTGTTCGCATGCATCGCAGCGAACGTCTCCTTCCAATTGTGGCGTCCTGCCACAATGGAGTACTCCGGCAGCCACTCTATACCCCTGCCCGTCCTACTCTCCCAAGGCATGCCCGCATAAGGCGGACCTCTATGTGTGGGGAAAATGAGACCCCTAACCATGAAAGCATGTAATCCTAAAGGTACGGCGGGTATGCGGGTGCAAGCAGAAAAATCCACACCAAAACTCCTAGGAATGTGGGTAACTATCCCACCATATCCGATGTTCCCTTTCGACTTGTTCTTGAGCTTGCTCATCGTAGCAGCCAAGAGAGTAGCACAATCTGCACGGCGTCCATAAAGCATACAATAGAGCAAGAATAGCTCATCCGTCTTTATCTTTTGGGGCGTCTCCGTCCTAGGAAAGAGACACTCCGAAAGAACGCGGTGAGCTATCTTCAAGGCTAAATGGTACATCAATTTAGCCTTGGTATCGGCGGGCTGCCAACGGTCCTCGTCGGCGTAGATCATCGCAATTTCCGCCCAAAAGTCCTTGGCGGAAACGCCGCTCGGAAGTCGACCATTGAAGGTCTCATGAAATCCAAAGATAGTCCCAAACTCAACAATACTCAAATGGTAGTCTCTTTCCATGAGACGGAAAGAGACGGTCCTATCTACATGGCTGTGCTCGAAGGATGTCACAACCTCCCGGCTGATCTCCTCATAGGCGTCTTCTCGGATAGCCGAGAAGATAACTAATCCGGCTCTATCCAAGAGCCAAGTGAGGTCATCAACTATGTTGAGAGGATATAGATCCTCCAACAACAAATATCTAGGGCCAATTACTGACCTTTTCTGTATCTTCTCGAATGCAGCAAGGTGGTTTTCGTGTATGGTTGGGATCCTAGGGTGAGGAGGTGAGGATGGTGGTGAAGGTGAAGATGGTGGTGAAGGTGAGGATGGTGGTGGTGCTCTAGAGGATGAGGAGGAGGAGGGATTGCCTTTCCTTTTCTTATTCTGCTCTCCCTTCTTCTCTTTTATCCTTCCCGATACTCTCCTTACGAAATCCATTTTTCACCAAAAAATTACGGTCTGTTCTTCAGGAATTACAGCCGTGGTTTACCCAGAGGCCGTGATTCGTCTCAGAATCTCACAAATCTCAGCAATTCAGCAAGCAATCACCACAACAAGCAGTCCTAATCTAATTCCTTCCAGTCTTTATCAGTTCTTCTAAAAATCTATAGCAAAAACGACTCAATTTGGCGAGAATCGAGAAGAAAGAATAAACCTCTTTTTCGGATTGAAAAATCCAAAATGTGCGTTTGTTGATGGATTTCCGCTCGGTTTGTCGCTTGGATCTTGGTTGTGGTTGGATTTGCTGTAGTTTGGGAAGAAGAATCGTTAGAAACGATTAAGAAACGAAGATTTGGAGGAGGTCGTGGGGTTCCGGCGTCTAGGTCGTGGAAAGGGGAAATTTTTGGGATGAGTTTGTGAAGAACGTGGCTTATATAGTGCCCGGAAAAATTTCCAAAAATTACGGTCCATCGGGGGGTTCCACGGCCGTGGAAGTGTACGGAACCGTGGTTTTGGTGATTTTTCAAAGGATTTTGGAAATTACGGTCACTGTAGCTGTGACGACATTAATTTTGACCGTGGAACCTCCTGTAAAGCTCCCAAGTCCAAATTTCGTCACTTTTCTTCGACATTATCTTCCCTTTCTCCTCTTCCATCGATCCTACAACCAAAAACACGAACATACCGGAAGAAATCGAGGCAAAATAAAGCGAAAAACGTCTATTCTAAACAAAACTATGAAACGAAAGCAAAAGTAAGAATGCAATACCTTGGGTTGCCTCCCAAGAAGCGCTTTGTTTAAGGTCTGTAGCTAGACCAATCTCGCACTTATTCGAGTGCGGTAGGTGCAAACTCCTCAGCTTGGAGTTCCGGCGTATACTTCTTGAGTCGTTGGCCGTTCACCTTAAAACTTCCGCTGGCTTCACCCCATACTTCAACTGCACCATGGGGGAAAATACGCTTAATTAGAAAAGGTCCATTCCAACGAGATTTTAGCTTACCCGGAAAGAGGCGAAGTCTTGAATTGAAGAGGAGAACTTGATCTCCTTCTTTGAAGTCCTTTGGAATGATATGCTTATCATGCCAACGCTTTGCTCTCTCTTTGTAGATCTTAGCGTTTTCGTAAGCATTCAAGCGAAGTTCATCCAGCTTATTGATGTTTAGGAGACGCTTCTCTCCCGCTTCCTTCATGCCGAAATTCAGCCACTTGATAGCCCAAAACGCTTTATGCTCCAGCTCTACCGGTAAGGGACAAGACTTCCCATACACGAGGTTGTATGGTGTGGTTCCTATGGGAGTCTTGTACGCAGTCCGGTACGCCCACAATGCATCGTCAAGTTTCAAGGACCAATCCTTCCTTGTCCTTGAAACCGTCTTCTCTAAGATTCCCTTGATCTCCCTATTTGAGATCTCAACTTGTCCACTCGTTTGTGGATGGTAAGGGGTAGCGATCTTGTGAGTAACCCCATACTTAGCTAGAAGAGCTTCGAAGCGACGGGCTATGAAGTGAGAACCTCCATCACTAAAGATCGTCCTTGGCGTCCCGAATCGCAGAAAAATGGTCTTGTTGAAGAACTTAACCACCACCATGGCATCATTTGTGGGAGAGGCAATTGCTTCCACCCATCTAGAAACGTAATCTACCGCCAATAGTATGTATTGGTTTCCACAAGAAGATGGGAATGGTCCCATGAAATCTACTCCCCATACGTCGAAAATCTCCACCTCTTGGATGTTGTTGAGGGGCATCTCGTTCCTCCTAGAGATATTGCCTGTTCTTTGACAAGCATCGCAGCAAGAAACAAAGGATTGCACATCTTTAAATAAGGTAGGCCAATAGAATCCAGATTGCAATACCTTTGCGCTAGTCTTGTTCGAACTAGCGTGTCCTCCACAAGGCAGTGAATGACAATGGCGGATGACACTTTGCATCTCATCTTCCGGCACACATCGCCGAATGATGCCATCCGGGCCTCTCTTAAAGAGGAGAGGCTCGTTCCAATAGTATTCCCGGACGTCCTTGAAGAACTTCTTCCTTTGTGCGTATGATAGTCTGGGTGGTATCTCCTGGCAAACCAAATAGTTAACAAAATCAGCAAACCATGGTTCATTACCTTTGGAGATTACCTTGATGCACTCCTCTATGATATGTAGGTGTTCGTCCGGAAAGGAGTCATCAATGGGTAAATGGTCGTCCTCTAGATGTGTTAGGCGACTCAGATGATCCGCAACAGAATTTTCCGAGCCTTTCTTGTCGCGGATCTCAAGATCGAATTCTTGTAGGAGAAGAATCCATCTAATTAGCCTTGGCTTCGCGTCTTTCTTCGCAAGGTGGTACCGGATCGCAGCATGATCCGTGTAGACAATCACCTTTGCACCTACAAGATAAGAGCGAAACTTGTCAATAGCGTAGACAATAGCTAAAAATTCTTTCTCTGTAGTGGCGTAGTTGAGCTGTGCTTCGTCTAGCGTCTTGCTAGCATAGTATATGGCATGGGTTCGTCCCTCATTTCGTTGTCCAAGAACAGCTCCAATAGCTACGTCACTAGCATCGCACATAATCTCGAAGGGGAGAGTCCAATCCGGAGGTTGGATAATAGGTGCTGAAATTAGAGCTTGCCGAATGGTGTTAAACGCATCCAAACATTCCTGCGAAAACTCAAAAACCGCATCCTTCATCAATAGATTAGTGAGAGGTTTTGATATTTTAGAAAAGTCCTTAATGAAGCGTCTATAAAATCCAGCATGTCCTAGGAAACTTCTTATCCCTTTCACCGAAATTGGAGGAGGAAGTTTCTCTATGGTCTCTATCTTAGCCTTGTCTACCTCTATCCCTCTACTAGAGACTAAGTGACCTAATACGATTCCTTCCTTAACCATAAATTGACACTTCTCCCAATTAAGAACTAGGTTAGTGTCTTCACATCTTTGTAAAACAAGAGAAAGGTTAGAAAGACAATCGTTAAAAGAGGAACCGTAAACGGAAAAGTCGTCCATGAAGACTTCCATGATTTCCTCTACATATTCGGAGAAGATGGCCATCATGCACCGTTGAAAGGTGGCTGGGGCGTTGCAAAGCCCGAACGACATTCTCCTATAGGCGAACGTACCCCAAGGGCACGCGAATGTGGTCTTTTCTTGATCATCCGGATGTATCGGAATCTGAAAGAAATCACTATAACCGTCAAGGTAGCAAAAATGTGATTGTTGTGCTAACCTTTCAAGCATTTGATCGATGAATGGCAATGGAAAGTGATCCTTCCCCGTTGCGTTGTTGAGCTTGCGGTAGTCTATGCACATTCGCCATCCAGTCACGGTTCGGGTAGGAATGAGTTCGTTGTTTTTGTTGGTGATGACCGTCATTCCTCCCTTCTTCGGAACTACTTGAACTGGACTCACCCACTTGCTATCGGAGATAGGATAGATGATACCTGCGTCAAGAAGTTTAAGAATTTCCTTCTTGACAACCTCCTTCATGGTCGGATTCAACCGCCTTTGAGGTTGTCTCGAAGTTCTAAAGTCCTCCTCCATTAGTATCTTATGCATGCATAGGGAGGGTTTAATTCCTACTAAGTCCTCAATAGTATAGCCTATAGCTTTCCTATGTTTCCTAAGGACAATCATGAGCTGTTCATGTTCATCTATGCTTAGTTCGGAACTAACGATAACCGGAAAGGCATAATTAGATCCAAGAAAAGCGTACCTTAGATGAGTAGGAAGTGGTTTGAGTTCCATCACTTTCGGAGTTTCCAATGATCCTTGAGGAGCATTCGATGTTTCCTTAGAAGTTTCTAAGGATTTTGAGTGAGTTGGAGAAGAATTAGAAGAAGTTGAAGAAGTTTGCCGATCACCTTCTTCCACGGTCAGAATTATGGCCTCCCTATGTGTTCCACGGCCGTGTAATCCCCTGGAATGGAGGTCGATTTTGGTTGTGAAATCCACGGTCATGGAATACAGGGTATGACCGTGGATTCTAGTGTTCTCAGCCTCATCGTGGAGTTTCTCAAATTCCACTTCATGCATCACCTCTTGTGCTTCCAAGGCTTCAATTTCCTCTTTGCACTCTTCTTCTTCCCCTACATCTGTTAGACTCATAGTAATTACTTTTTGTAAAGGATCGTTAAAGAGAATCGCACTTACCTCCTCCCTAGATAAACCTTCTTCATTTTGGATATCGTAAATATCCTCATCAAAGATTGGTCCCTTCACTAGAGTGGAAAGAACGAACTCTACTTTCTCTTCTCCAATATCAAAAGCGAGTCTTCCATTCTTGCAATCGACCATGCAGCCGGAAGTTGCAAGAAACGGTCTTCCGAGTATGATCGGGACCGGACTATCTGCAGGAATGTCAAGCACGACAAAATCAATGGGGACAAAGAATTTACCTAGCTTGACTGGGACGTCTTCTACAATACCGACGGGGCGAGTGATGGATCGATCCGCCATGTATAACGTCATCTTCACCGGTTTAGGGTCGCCTAAGCCGATCTTCCTGCACAACGCAAGTGGTATGATGCTCACACTTGCTCCTAAGTCACATAAAGCGTCATATGTGACCTCTCCCACACCAATGGGAATACAAAATGACCTCGGATCTTTCAACTTTGGGGGCATTTTCTCCTTCATGGTCTTGATGAGATCCGAAGAATCCGAACTCATCTTGACCTCTCCAAAATCTTCTAGCTTCCTCTTGTTAGAGAGAAGCTCCTTCAAGAACTTGCCGTAAGCTTGCATACCTACAATAGCATCAATGAATGGTATATTAATATGCAGCTTACTCATGAGTTCTATAAACTTAACGAATTTTTTGTCTAGGCGCGCTCGCGCTCTAGATTGAGGGAATGGTAGGGGAGGTTTGTAAGCTGGAGGAGGAACATAGACGTCTTCCTTCTCCTTCCCCTTTTCCTTGTCCTTCTCTACGGGGACTTCAACGAATGTAGGCCGCGGATCGGTGGTAGTCACTCCGCTCCTAGTCGTTATTGCCATTACCCTTCCCTTAGGGTTGTCCTCCGTCTTTCCTGGAAGCTTTCCTTGATTTCTAGGAACTTCCTCCGCGTGGTTGAACATTTGGTTTTCTAAAACCTTTTGAGCTTTATCAACCTTAGAGACTTGATCATCAACCTTGATGAGGCGGTTCTCCAACCCTTGAAGCTTTCCCAAAATCGTTTCCAATATGGGATCGGGCTTCTCCTTCCCCGAAGTGTTTCCTCCATTAGATGATTGCCCCTGGCTTTTCAAAGGAGTAGAGGAAGAGGAAGGTGGAGTTAGTGAATTAGAATTGGAAGGATAAGAGTTACCGGAATTTTGTTGATTGGGGCGCCAATTGTTGTTGTTTGAACCCCTATTGTTGTTCCAATCGTTGTTCCGGTTGTTGTTGTTTCCATTCCAGTTGTTGTTCCGGTTATTGTTGTTGCCGCCATTATTATTGCCCAAATAACCAACATCCTTCCCTTGTTGCTTTGGGAAGTTGGTCTTGATAGTCTCCTTCAACTCTTTGATCTAATTGTTGAGGGAGAAAATCTGATTTTGAGCTTCATGTGTGAGCTTTGCTCCTTGCTCCACACGATTTCCCTCCACTTTCCGGTGGGAATACTTCTCTATGACTCTTGCTTGCTTCTCAATAAAGTCCCAAGCGTCATCTTCTCTCATGTCCATGAACGTTCCACATGAGAGGGATTGGAGGTTGAATTGCGTTCCCGCATCCAGCCCCTTGTAGTAAATCTCCAGCAGGCCAAGCTTGGATATGCCATGATGAGGGCAATCCAAGAGTAAATCTTGAAACCTTTCCCAAGATTGAAACAAACTTTCGTTAGGTCTCATAGAAAAAGCATTAATCTTACCTCTAAGTTCCGCCGTTTTGGAAGGCGGAAAGAATTTGGTGAGAAACTCCGCGGAAAGGTCTTCCCACGTGTCTAGTTTCCCATTAGGAAGAGCTTGATACCAAGACAATGCTTTCCCTTTCAAAGAGAAGAAGAAAGGTTTAAGCTTGTAGCTGTTGGTAGTAGCGCTCTTTGGTCTCATCGTCTCCATCATACACTCAAAGTTCTGCAAGTGCTGGTGTGGAGATTCGGCGCTTGTACCGCCAAACTGGTTTTGGCGAACAAGAGTAATAACTTGAGGGTTGAAGCTAAACCCTTGTACATCTTCAGCGTCAAAGTTCACGCCCAAACGGCGTGGTTGTTGCGTTGGATCCATTCGTTGGCCAAGAGTTCTTGGCTCATTATCCACACGTTCGACCCTCGCATTCCTAGGTGGAGCACGACGATTAGCAGCCTCTTGTGGATTGAAAGGATTCACATTGACCGTAGGATCAATCTCCTCTAACGGTGGCATGGAAGAGTCACTATCATCAGCGGATGAATGACTTCTTCTTCTTCTAGATCTTGATGTCCTTCTTGAGGATTTCTTGATTCCTTTATTCTTGAGGTCGCTTATTTCTAATCTCATTTGGAACATCTGATCCTGTAGAGTGTTAACTTGGGATTGATGGCGATCCATCTCATCCCGGCGAAGATTCTCATTCCATCGGAGTTGAGCTTCCTTCTCCGTTAACTCCGCTTGAAAATCACGTTCGTTTCCTTCGGCCATCTTCTTTTCCTTGCGCTTTTGCGTCAAGGTTTTCTCTAGCTCTTGATCAAGAGGTAAGAGATCTTCGGTGTTCCTAGACTTGCGCATGCACTCAAAATAATATCAAATAACGAGAGCAAGCTCCCAAGCTTGACAACCGGTTACCGAATTCGGCCGAAACAAAATCCCCGGCAACGGCGCCAAAAACTTGTTCGCCCCTAAAGGTGTGTGCAAATAAGCTTTAAATTTATAAAACTAGAATCAAGCAGCGAACCCGCAGTGTACGGATCGACGTAGCTAAGCAAGAATTCCAAAGTATCGAACACAGGGATTTGGGTGGGAACGAATTCAGTTATAGATTGTCAAGCGAGTAAATATGGGAGTTTTGCAAGTATTGGGAAAACAACAATCCTAAAGATCCAGGTATCCAGTTGTGGCAATCGATTCAAGATATACTGATGATATAAAGACAGAGTTGAGATGTGCAAGGGTATACTAATGTAAGGTAATCGTACGGTGAAGTTCCAAAAACCTTATGTAACTCATCTAAAAGGCACTCTCTATACAGGTTGTTGAGGCTCAATATAGAAAGATTCTAAAGATGAGAATTAGTGTCAAATACCCAAAATTATAACCTAAAGATCAAGACTAACTTAACCGATTGAGGTTGTTGAGGCTCACAATCGAGGTAGAGGTTGTTGAGGCTCACTACCACCTAGAAAAGACAAGTCTAAACTAAGTTAAAGCAAATCTTTAACTTTGGATTAAAGTAAAAGCGGACTCGTAGACTAGAGGGAAATTACGGTTGGATCTTGAGATTCCACGGTCGTGGAACTCAAGAACAGCCCGTAATTTAGGGTTCGTCGACGATTCTCTCTAACTCTCAGGGTCTAATCTATTTGCGATCGATCTATCATCACCTAAGCCACAACTATCAACCCTTCACCTTAGAATTGTTAAGGGTTTTTAGCCAATAACAGTCATATTGATATTAATTCAAGAATTAGAAGATAAAAAGATGAAAACTTTCAAGAACCATCAATAATCTTCAAACCAATCTCAAAGTCAAAATCAAGAATGAGTGATGTCAAAAGATTCAAAATAGAGTAAACAATCACAACCTTAGGAAAGAAAGGGAAACGGGATGTCAATCCGTTTTCCAAATCAAACCTAAACAAGAAGAGAGATCTTCTTGCAAAAATCTTTCGAAAGCTTTGATCTTCCGCCAATCCGAAGATCTCAACAGCAATCTCCACCAAAAGTGCGAGATTAGGGCAGTTCCCCGATGCGAACTTCGATCTCCAATGAGATCTCCAAGATACCTCTAAATGAGTGTTTTACGTTGCTAAGCGGAGATGTGAGCGGGATCAAGCGAGCGTAAGCGAGGATGTAAGCGATGATTGTAAGCGGGCATGACGGAATCTCCTTTCTTCCGTCTTTTTATAATGTAGGGCAAAATGTCGGCCCGGCCCAATCTTCAAAAGATCGTGGCTTCAAAGTGTGGCGAAAAGATTCGCCAAGATCACGGTCGTGGAAGTTTCCACGACCGTAATTCTAGGTGTGGAAAGTGTCACGGTTTGTTCCACGACCGTAATAGTTACTGGAATGCATCACGCTTTTCTTCACAAGTTCCACGGCCGTAATTCTGAACGTGGTTTGGATTCCGGCCGTATTTTAGGGCGTAATTTAGGGCAGGAACGTGATTCTTCCCTAGCCTCGTGCATTCCTCAAGCTAAACTCCAATTTGCTTCCTAAGAGTGTCCTCAATCTATGGACTCACTCAATCAACTCCTCTTTTGCTTGATTCCGTTCGGAAATAGCTCCAAATTACCTATAATCAACATAGAACTAGTGTAGACATCCATATCGATAATATAGGTAATACTAACTCATATATGCAGCAAAGTTCAATCAAAGACTATCAATATGAATCAAATTCGATTAGAAAACGTGCCTAAAACATCACAATATTTCATGCTAACACTTGTTCCGCCAAATTGGTTTTGGCGAACAAGGGTAATAACCTGCGGGTTGAAGCTAAACCCTTGTACATCGTTAGCATCGAAGTTCACACCTAAACGGCGTGGTTGCTGCGTTTGATCCATCCTTTGGCCAAGAGTTCTTGCCTCCTCATCCATGCGTTCGATCCTTGCGTTCCTAGGTGGAACACGGCGATTTGCAGCTGGCCGTGGAAAGAATGGATTCACATTAATCGTGGGATCAATTTCCTCTAGAGGTGGCATGGAGGAGTCGCTATCCTCATTGGATGAGTTGGCTCTAACCGATCTTCCCGGTCTCCTCCTTTTCTTTTTCTCCTTAAGGTTGTTTATCTCCAACCTCATTTGGAACATCATGTCTGATAGATCATCAACCTTTGATTGATGACGATCCATCTCTTCCCTACGATTTTTCTCACTCCATTGGAGTTCAACTTCCTTTTTCGCTAACTCCGATTGGAGATCACGTTCTCTCTCTTCAACCATTTGTTTCTCCTTACGCTTTCTCCTTAAAGTCCTCCTAAGCTCTTGATCAAGAGGTAAGAGGTCTTCGTTATTCCTAGACCTGCGCATGCGCTTGAAAAGATATCAAATAACAAGGGAGGAGCTCCCAAGCTTGACAACCGATAACCGAATTCGGCCTAGACCAAATCCCCGGCAACGGCGCCAAAAACTTGTTCGCCACTTAGCGTGCGTGCAAATAAGGTTTAATTATAAAACTAGAAATCAAGTAAGCGAACCCGCAGTGTACGGATCGATATAGTTAAGCAAGAATTCCAAAGTATCGAACACAGGGATTTGGGGGGTTAAATCCAGTTATAGATTATCAAGCAAGTAAATGTATGAAGCTTTTCAAATTATTGGGAAAACAACAATCCTAAAGATCCAGAAATCCAGTTGTGGCAATCGATTCAAGATATACTAAAGATATAAGGACAGAGTTGAGGTATGCAAAGGTATACGAATGTAAGGTAATCGTACGGTGAAGTTCCAAAAACCTTATATGACCCACCTAAAAGACACTCCCTATAAAGGTTGTTGAGGCTTCAGTATAGAAAGGTTCTAAAGGTAAGAATTAACGTCAAACACCCAAACTTATAATCCAAAGATCAAGACTAACTAAACCGATTAAGGTTGTGACACTCAGAATCGAGGTAGAGGTTGTTGAGGCTTCACTACCACCTAGAAAAGGCAAGCCAAGACTAAGTTAAAGCAAATCTTTAACTTTGGATTAAAGTAAAAGCAAGTTCGTAAACTAACACACAATTACGGGTAGTTCTTGAGTTCCACGGCCGTGGAAGCTCAAGAACAGACCGTGGTTTACGTTCGTCGGCAATTCTCTCTAACTCTCAGGGTCCAATCTGTTTACGATCGATCTATCATCATCTAAGCCACAACTATCAACCCTTCACCATAGAATTGCTAAAGGGTTTTAGCCAACAACAGTCATATTGATATCAAATTCAAGGTTTAAAAGAATGAAAGATGAAAACTTCCGAAAACCTTCAATAACTTTCAAGTCAATCTCAAATCCACAAATCAAGAACAACAATATCAATAGATTTGGAATAACACAAACAATCACGAATCTCTCAATCACAATCTCCGCCAAAATGCGAAATTAGGGCAATTCCAAGTGTAAGCGGAAGTGCGTCTATGCGTAAGCGAAGGTGACGGAATCTCTCTTCTCTCGTCCTTTTATAGTGTAAGATAAAATATTGGCCCGGCCCAATTGCGTAGAAGATCGTGGCTTAAAGTATGGCGTAAAAGATCGCCAAGATCACGGTCGTGGAAGGGTTCCACGACCGTCATTTAGAACGTGGAAATTAGTACGGTTTGTCTCAATCTTTCCACGGCCGTAGAAGTTGCTGGAATGAACCACGCTTCCCTTGCCAAGGTTCCACGGCCGTGGACTTGAACGTGGAATGTAGTACGGCCGTATTTTAGAGCGTGGTTTAGGGGTAAACCGTAATTCTTCCTTTCCTCGTGCTATTCTTCAAGTTAGCACCTTCCTTAGCTCCTAGAGATGTCCTCAATCCTTGGACATGCTCAATCAAACTCCATCCTCGCTCAATCCGTTCGGAAATAGCTTTTAATTGCCTACAATCAACATAAAGCTTGTGTAGATCTCTATATCGACAATATAGACAAACTAGCTCACAATTGCATCAATGCTTAATCAATGACTATCAATATGGATGAAATAAACTTAGAAAACGTGCCTAAAATATCACAATATTTCATGCTAACAAATAACCCCATACTTGCCACTTGCTTGTCCCTAAGCAAGGCTTTCAAAAGCTTTAAAACACAAGTTAGGATGAAATATGTGTACCTTCTCAAAGCAAATCTTCTTTTGGATGAATGTGCCTTCTAATCAATAGATCATTCTCAAATCTTTCTTCATTCGTTTATAAGACTTTCATACACTTAATAAAATAATAAAGAGTAAAGAAACCTCATGAATCAATCAAACTTCCATACAAACATCATAACCTTCAAACATTATCAAAATCAATCATAAGAAACTTCAATTTAGATCACCAAGCCATATAACATTCTCTTGATCTTAAGGACTTTCAAATAAGGTCTAGAATGTGGAAAGGGAAGGAAAACTTTAAGGAATGTGGTGCATGAATCCGGGAAAGTGGATAACTACTCTTTTCTTCTTCTCTTGCGGTTTCCGCAGCACTTTCAACTTAGAGCTTCGCTCTTTTCTTTTCATTTTTCGACTTTACTTTTAGAGTTATGGATAGAGGTGCACAAAAACCGAAGCCTAGGAGATCGGCGTTTCTCAATTTTTATGAGATGCCTCAAACCCTTAGCGCACATACCATAATCCGCTAGGAATATCGCTCAATCCGACTTTGGCAGGACACAAACACCCGGCTATGTGAATGGTGCCGAGTTACTCATCATCATGATTGACTTCCCCAAACCTATAATTTCTTTCTATTTCTTTTGAATGCAAAATATTGCTTTCATGGCCCTCCCACATCAAACATGCCTTTTTCATTCAACTTCTCCAAATTCCCGGATAGGTAAAGGAGGTCAATATTTAAATGAGGGGCTAAATGATCAAGGAAAGAAGAAAGAAAATCGAATTGCCTTAATCATCTCAACAAGAAGTATAAGAACTTATAGTGTGATTTCAACCTTATTTTCTCAACATGATTTAAGTAACATTCATCTCATTATGAAATTTGCAAAAGAGGTATAATCAACTCATTTAATTTCTTTTCAATTCACTATTCGTTTAAGCATGCAATTGTCATCAAAACTTAATTCACAAGTGGTGATTATCATGGAAATCATCTCTATCCTTAGAAGCACAAAATTTTCAAAATTTTTCAATTTTTATGGGTTTTTCAAACTCTTTTTTTCATGCAATGCAATAATGAAACGTGTAACAATATAATGAAACATGCAAGATAGTCTCAATAGAAGTAATCAAAGTGAGTAAGAGTTATTACAGACGATTAGTCACACCCCACCCCATACTTGGAACAAAAATTGTCCCTAATGTTCAAAGAAAAGAAAAAGAAGAAAAGAAAGAAAGAAAAAGAACTCACAAAATGGTGGTGGAGCGGCTAAACTGTCGGTCATGCAAGGTCGTCACTACGGTGGAGGCGGAAATGGAGAGAAGCTAGGATCATAGTACCGCCCGAACTGCTGGCGGTATGCGTCCCTCATCATATGGTCGAGGTCGTCCATACGTGCATCTCTAGTGTCAGCTCGAATCTCCAAAGCTCCCACCCTATCAGAAAGGTCGGTGGCCCACTCCGGCAGCTGCTCATACCAGCCAGGCGGCTGGCTGTACCATGCCGGTGCATCTGACGGTGCTGGTGCTGGTGCTGGTGGTGCCTGTGTAGACCATGGTGGTGGAGCTCCGTACCACGCAGGAGGGGCCTCCATCCAAGTGGGTCTCTCGCTCACGCTGGCGCGGCGAGAAGAAGATCCTGAAGCTTTGGCGGGACGTGGGGAACGTCTAGGCATGTCAGGAGCTGCGTCCGGCTGATCCGGAAATGTGCCAAAATCCTGCTCAGCTCCTCCTCCTCCTCCCTCATACTGGTCTCTCATCTCCTCCTCCTCAACTAAAGGTGGTGGTGGGACATATCGAGGGGCTGCAATCCTGTTCGCATGCATAGCAGCGAACGTCTCCTTCTAATTATGGCGTCCAGCCATAATGGAATACTCTGGGAGCCACTCAATGCCTTTCCCCGTCCTGCTCTCCCATGGCATAGCAGCGTAAGGTGGACCTCTATGGGTGGGGAAGATGAGGCCTCTAGTCATAAAGGCCTGAAGTCCTAGGGGTACAACGGGGATACGTGTGCAAGCAGAAAAATCTACCCCTAATGTCCTAGCAAGGTGGGTGACTATCCCACCATATCCAATGTTGCCAGCCCTCTTGTTCTTTAGCTTGCTCATGGTAGCAGCTAAGAGGGTGGCGTAGTCAGCAGGCCGTCCATACAACATGCAGTACAGAAGAAAGAGCTCATCTGTCTTGATCTTCTGAGGTGTCTCCGTCCTAGGAAAGAGACACTCAAAAAGTACCCGGTGAGCAATCTTTAAGGCTAAGTGATACATCAACTTAGCCTTGGTATCAGCTGGTTGTCAGCGGTCCTTGCTGGCATAGATCATAGCGACCTCTTCCCAGAAATCCTTGGCGTACACGCCGCTAGGGAAACGACCATTGAAGGTCTCATGGAACCCAAAGAAGGCTCCAAACTTCGGGATGGAGAAATCATAGTTTCTTTCAATCAGCCGGAAAGAAACTGTCCTATCAACATTGCTGTGCTCAAAAGATGTCACAACCTCTCTCGTGATCTCCTCATATGCGTCTTCTCGGATAGCCGAAAAGACGACAAGACTGGCTCTATCTAAGAGCCAAGTAAGGTCCCCTATGACATGTAGAGGAGCTAAATCCTCCAACAGTAGATACCTAGGTCCTATAACAGCCCTCTTATGGATCCTCTCTAAGGCGTCGAGATGATCCTCGTGAATGTAAGGGACTCTAGGGTGAGGAGGGGATGGTGATGAAGGTGATGATGGAGGTGAAGGGGATGAAGGTGGTGGTGCTCTAGAGGAGGAAGAGGAATAGGGGTTGCCCTACCTCTTTTTACTCTTATCTTTGTCTTTGTTCTTATCCTTATTCCTCCCGGACACTCTCCTTACAAAATCCATTTTTTGGAAGAAACCACGGTCTGTTCTTGGTGTTCCACGGCCGTGGAAGTTACAGAGACCGTGGTTTGTCTCGACTTTTCTCAAAACTCAGCAAACAATCACCAAACTCAACAATCAATCAGTCCTAGACTAATTTCTTCCAATACCAATCAGTTCTCCTACAAATTCTATCAAAATTAAGGCCGAATCGACAAAGATAGAGAAGAGCGAAAAAACCTAGGTTTTCGGATTTTAAAATCCGAATTTTGCTTTCCTTGGTGATTTTCCGCTCGAATCGTTGCTTGGATCTCGTTGGTGGTTGGATTTGCTTCAGTTTGGGTCAAAGAATCGTTAAAAACGATTAACGAACGAAGAATTGAGGTGAGGGGCGTGGAATCGGCGTTTTTGGGCGTAATTTGGGTTGTGATGTTGTGTTTTTGTGAAGAACGTGGTTTATATAGTGGCCGCAAAATTTTTGAAAACCACGGTCTGTCGGGGGGTTCCACGGCCGTGGTTTTGTACGGAACTGTGGTTTTGGTGATTTTTCAAAGGCTTTTGGAAATTACGGTCACTGTAGCTGTCACGACCGTGGTTTAGGCCGTGGAACTCTCTGTAATTCTTCAAACTTTCTCTTCCCCTTTTCTTTTCCACTGTTCCTTGGGTTGCCTCCCAAGAAGCGCTTTGTTTAAGGTCCGTAGCTAGACCATATTCGCACTTATTCGAGTGCGGTAGGCACGAACTCTTCAGCTTGGAGTTCCGGCGAGTACTTCTTGAGTCGTTGACCGTTCACCTTAAAGCTTCCGCCCGCTTCACCCCATACTTCAACTGCAGCATGGAGGAAAATACGTTTGATTAGAAAGGGTCCGGTCCAACGAGATTTAAGCTTACCTGGAAAGAGATGAAGCCTTGAATTGAAGAGGAGAACTTGATCTCCTTCTTTGAAGTCCTTTGGAATGATATGCTTATCATGCCAACGCTTTGCTCTCTCCTTATAGATCTTGGCGTTTTCATAAGCGTTCAAGCGGAGTTCTTCAAGCTCATTAAGGTCCAAGAGACGCTTCTCTCCCGCTTCCTTCATGTTGAAATTCAACCACTTGATGGCCCAAAACGCTTGTGCTCTAACTCTACCGGTAGGTGACAAGACTTCCCATACACAAGGTTGTATGGTGTGGTTCCTATGGGAGTCTTGTACGCAGTCCGGTACGCCCACAATGCATCATCAAGTTTCAAGGACCAATCCTTCCTTGTCCTTGAAACCGTCTTCTCTAGGATTCCTTTGATCTCCCGGTTTGAGATCTAAACTTGTCCACTAGTTTGTGGATGATAAGGGGTAGCAACCTTGTGAGTAACCCCATACTTAGCTAGAAGAGCTTCAAAGCGCCGGGCAATGAAGTGAGAACCTCCATCACTAATGATAGTTCTTGGTGTCCCAAATCGTGGGAAGATGGTCTTGTTAAATAACTTGACCACCACCATGGCATCATTGGTGGGAGAGGCAATTGCTTCCACCCATCTAGAAACGTAATCCACCGCCAAGAGTATGTATTGGTTTCCACAAGATGATGGGAACGGTCCCATAAAGTCTACTCCCCAAACGTCGAAAATCTCCACCTCTTGGATGTTATTGAGAGGCATCTCATTCCTCCTAGAGATATTTCCTGTTCTTTGACAAGCATCGCAGCAGGAAACAAAGGTTTGCAGATCTCTAAATAAAGTAGGCCAAAAGAATCCAGATTGCAATACCTTAGCGCTAGTCTTGTTCGAACTAGCGTGTCCTCCACATGGTAGTGAATGACAATGGCGGATGACACTTTGCATCTCATCTTCCGGCACACATCGCCGAATGATGCCATCCGGACCTCTCTTAAAGAGGAGAGGTTCATTCAAAAAGTATTCCCGAACATCCTTAAAGAACTTCTTTCTTTGTGCGTAGGATAATCCGGGCGGTATCTCCTGACAAACCAAATAGTTAACAAAATCAGCAAACCATGGTTTGTTACCTTTGGAGATCACATCGATGCACTCCTCTATAATGTGTAAGTGTTCGTCCGGGAAGGAGTCATCTATAGGTAGATGATCGTCTTCTAGATGTGTTAGACGACTCAAATGATCCGCAACAGAATTTTCCGAACCCTTCTTGTCGCGGATCTCTAGATCGAATTCTTGTAGGAGAAGAATCCATCTAATTAGCCTTGGCTTCGCATCCTTCTTTGCAAGGAGGTACCGGATCGCAGCATGATCCGTGTACACAATCACCTTTGCACCTACAAGATAAGAGCGAAATTTGTCAATAGCATAAACAATGGCTAAAAATTCCTTTTCCGTAGTGGCGTAGTTGAGCTGCGCTTCATCTAGCGTTTTGCTAGCGTAGTAGATAGCGTGGGTTCGCCCTTCCTTTCTTTGTCCAAGAACAGCTCCTATAGCTACGTCACTAGCATCGCACATAACTTCAAAGGGAAGATTCCAATCCGGAGGTTGGATAATTGGAGCTGAAATTAGAGCTTCCCGAATCATGTTAAACGCATCCAAGCATTCCTGCGAAAACTCAAAAACGGCATCCTTCATCAATAGATTAGTTAGCGGTTTTGATATTTTAGAGAAATCCTTTATGAAGCGTCTATAAAATCCAGCATGTCCTAGAAAACTTCTTATCCCTTTCACCGAAGTTGGGGGAGGAAGCTTTTCTATAGTCTCTATTTTCGCCTTATCCACCTCAATCCCTCTACTAGAGATTAAGTGTCCTAAAAACAATGCCTTCCTTAACCATGAATTGACACTTCTCCCAATTAAGAACTAGGTTAGTGTCTTCACACCTTTGTAACACAAGAGCAAGGTTAGAAAGACAATTGTCAAAAGAGGAGCCGTAAACGGAGAAGTCATCCATAAAAACCTCCATTATTTCCTCTATATATTCGGAGAAGATGGCCATCATGCACCTTTGAAAGGTGGCTGGGGCGTTGCAAAGCCCGAACGGCATTCTCCTACAAGCAAACGTACCCCACGGGCACGTAAACGTGGTCTTCTCTTGATCATCCGGGTGTATCGGAATCTGAAAGAAACCACTATATCCATCAAGATAACAGAAATGAGAATGTTGTGCTAACCTTTCAAGCATTTGATCAATGAATGGCAATGGGAAGTGATCCTTCCTCGTCGCATTGTTAAGCTTGCGGTATCTATGCACATCCGCCATCCTGTTACGGTTCGGGTAGGAATGAGTTCGTTGTTTTTGTTGGTGATGACCGTCATTCCTTCCTTCTTCGGAATTACTTGTACCGGACTCACCCACTTACTATCGGAGATAGGATAGATGATACCTGCATCAAGAAGTTTAAGAATTTCCTTCTTGACAACCTCCTTCATGGTCGGATTTAACCGCCTTTGAGGTTGTCTTGAAGTCCTAAAGTCCTCTTCCATTAAGATTTTATGCATGCATAGGGAAGGTTTGATTCCTACTAAGTCTTCTATAGTATAACCTAAAGCTTTCCTATGTTTCCTAAGGACAACCATAAGCTTACTATGTTCATCTATGGTTAAATCGGAACTAACAATTACCGGATAAGTAGAGTTAGGTCCTAAGAATGCGTACCTTAGATGTGTAGGAAGTTGTTTCAACTCCATAGCTGCAGGAGTTTCCAATGGCTCTTGAGGAGCTTCCGATGCTTCCTTAGAAGTGTCTAAGGAAGTAGATGGCGTTGGAGAAGAATCAAGAGAAGTTGAAGAAGTGGCACATTTGCCTTCGTCCACGGCCAAAATTACGGGTGCTCTGTATGCTCCACGGCCGTGATTTTGGGTGTGGAATGTAGTTACGGGTGCTCTCTTTCCTCCACGACCGTGTAACCCTCTGGAGTGAGCCACGCTTTTGTTGGTGAAATCCACGGCCGTGGAATATAGTGTATGGCTGTGGATTCTCACGTTTTCTGCTTCGTCGTGGAGTTTCTCAAACTCCACTTCACACACTTCTTCTTGTGCTTCTAAGGCTTCAATTGCCTCATTGCACTCCTCTTCTTCCCCTACATTCATTAGACTCATAGTAATAACCTTTTGCAAAGGATCTTTGAAGAGAATAGCACTTACCTTCTCTCTAGACAACCCTTCTTCATCTTGGATATTGAATATATTCTCATCAAAGATTGGTTCCTTCACTAGAGTGGAAAGAACGAACTCTACCTTCTCTTCTCCTATGTCAAAGGCGAGTCTAGCATTCTTGCAATCGACTATGCAGCCGGACGTTGCAAGAAACGGTCTTCCGAGAATGATCGGGACCGGACTATCTGCAGGAATGTCAAGCACAACAAAATCAATGGGTACAAAGAATTTACCTAGCTTGACCGGGACGTCTTCTACAATACCGACGGGATGAGTGATGGATCGATCCGCCATGTACAACGTCATCTTCACCGGTTTAGGGTCGCCTAAACCGATCTTCCTACAAAATGCAAGTGGTATGATGCTCACACTTGCTCCCAAGTCACATAATGCGTCATATGTGACATCTCCCACTCCTATGGGAATACAAAATGACCCCAGATCCTTTAGCTTTGGGGGCATTTTCTCCTTCATGGTCTTGATGAGATCTGAAGAATCCGAACTCATCTTAACCTCTCCGAAATCCTCTAACTTTCTCTTGTTAGAGAGGATCTCCTTTAAGAACTTGCCATAAGCCGGCATACCTACAATAGCATCAATGAAAGGTATATTAATATGCAGCTTGCTCATGAGTTCAATAAACTTACCGAATTGTTTATCTAGACGCGCTCTTGCTCTAGATTGAGGGAATGGTAGGGGAGGTTTGTAAGCTGGAGGAGGAACGTAGACATCTTCCTTCTCCTTCCCCTTTTCTTTCTCTTTCTCAACGGGGACTTCTACAAACTTAGGCTGCGGATCGGTGGTTGTCACTCCGCTCCTAGTTGTGATTGCCATCACCCTTCCCTTTGGGTTGTCCTCCGTTTTTCCTGGAAGTTTCCCTTGATTCCTAGGAACTTCCTCCGCATGAGTAAACATTTGGTTTTCTAAAACCTTTTGGGCTTGATCAACCTTAGTTATGTGATCATCAACTTTGATGATGCGAGTCTCTAAACCTTGAAGCTTTCCCAAAATTGTCTCCAACATGGGATCGGGCTTCTCCTTCCCCGAAGTGCTTCCTCCATTAGATGTTTGCCCCTGGCTTTTCAAAGGAGTAGAGGAAGAGGAAGGTGGAGTTAGTGAATTTGAATTGGAAGGATAAGAGGTACCGGACTTTTGTTGATTGGAGCGCCAATTGTTGTTGTTTGAACCCCTATTGTTTTTCCAATTATTGTTCCGGTTGTTGTTGTTGCCGTTCCAATTATTCCGGTTGTTGTTCCGGTTGTTGTTGTTGTTGCGGTTTGTATTCTCACCACCGTTGTTATTGTTGCCCAAGTAGCCAACATCTTTTCCTTGTTGCTTTGGAAAGTTGGTCTTGATAGCTTCCTTCAACTCTTTGATCTCATTGTTGAGGGAGAAAATTTGATTTTGAGCTTCATGTGTGAGCTTTGCTCCTTGCTCCACACGAGATCCCTCCACTTTCCGGTGAGAATACTTCTCTATGACCCTTGCTTGCTTCTCAATGAAGTCCCAAGCGTCATCTTCCCTCATGTCCATGAATGTACCACATGAGAGGGATTGGAGCTTGAATTGTGTCTCCATATCCAGCCCCTTATAATATATCTCCAAAAGTGCAAGCTTGGATATGCCATGATGAGGGCAATCCAATAGCAAATCCTGAAATCTTTCCCAAGATTGAAACAAACTTTCGTTAGATCTCATGGAAAATGCATTAATCTTACCTCTTAGCTCCGCCGTTTTGGATGGCGGAAAGAACTTAGTGAGGAACTCCGCGGAAAGGTCTTCCCACGTGTCTAGTTTCCCACTAGGAAGAGCTTGGTACCAAGATAATGCTTTCCCCTTCAAGGAGAAGAAGAAAGGCTTGAGCTTATAGTTGTTGGTAGTCACGTTCTTCGGCCTCATTGTCTCCATCATACACTCAAAATTTTGTAGGTGTTGGTGTGGAGATTCAGCGCTTGTTCCGCCAAATTGGTTTTGGCGAACAAGGGTAATAACCTGCGGGTTGAAGCTAAACCCTTGTACATCGTCAGCATCGAAGTTCACACCTAAACGGCGTGGTTGCTGCGTTTGATCCATCCTTTGGCCAAGAGTTCTTGGCTCCTCATCCATGCGTTCGATCCTTGCGTTCCTAGGTGGAACACGGCGATTTGCAGCTGGCCGTGGAAAGAATGGATTCACATTGATCGTGGGATCAATTTCCTCTAGAGGTGGCATGGAGGAGTCGCTATCCTCATTGGATGAGTTGGCTCTAACCGATCTTCCCGGTCTCCTCCTTTTCTTTTTCTCCTTAAGGTTGTTTATCTCCAACCTCATTTGGAACATCATGTCCGATAGATCATCAACCTTTGATTGATGACGATCCATCTCTTCCCTACGAGTTTTCTCACTCCATTGGAGTTCAGCTTCCTTTTCCGCTAACTCCGATTGGAGATCACGTTCTCTCTCTTCAACCATTTGTTTCTCCTTACGCTTTCTCCTTAAAGTCCTCCCAAGCTCTTGATCAAGAGGTAAGAGGTCTTCGTTATTCCTAGACCTGCGCATGCGCTTGAAAAGATATCAAATAACAAGGGAGGAGCTCCCAAGCTTGACAACCGATAACCGAATTCGGCCTAGACCAAATCCCCGGCAACGGCGCCAAAAACTTGTTCGCCACTTAGCGTGCGTGCAAATAAGGTTTAATTATAAAACTAGAAATCAAGCAAGCGAACCCGCAGTGTACGGATCGATATAGTTAAGCAAGAATTCTAGAGTATCGAACACAGGGATTTGGGGGGTTAAATCCAGTTATAGATTATCAAGCAAGTAAATGTATGAAGCTTTTCAAATTATTGGGAAAACAACAATCCTAAAGATCCAGGAATCCAGTTGTGGCAATCGATTCAAGATATACTAAAGATATATGGACAGAGTTGAGGTATGCAAAGGTATACGAATGTAAGGTAATCGTACGGTGAAGTTCCAAAAACCTTATATGACCCACCTAAAAGACACTCCCTATAAAGGTTGTTGATGCTTCAGTATAGAAAGGTTCTAAAGGTAAGAATTAACGTCAAACACCCAAACTTATAATCCAAAGATCAAGACTAACTAAACCGATTAAGGTTGTGACACTCAGAATCGAGGTAGAGGTTGTTGAGGCTTCACTACCACCTAGAAAAGGCAAGCCAAGACTAAGTTAAAGCAAATCTTTAACTTTGGATTAAAGTAAAAGCAAGTTCGTAAACTAACACACAATTACGGGTAGTTCTTGAGTTCCACGGCCGTGGAAGCTCAAGAACAGACCGTGGTTTAGGTTCGTCGGCGATTCTCTCTAACTCTCAGGGTCCAATCTGTTTACGATCGATCTATCATCATCTAAGCCACAACTATCAACCCTTCACCATAGAATTGCTAAAGGGTTTTAGCCAACAACAGTCATATTGATATCAAATTCAAGGTTTAAAAGAATGAAAGATGAAAACTTCTGAAAACCTTCAATAACTTTCAAGTCAATCTCAAATCCACAAATCAAGAACAATAATATCAATAGATTTGGAATGACACAAACAATCACGAATCTTAGATAAGAAGGAAGAACGGGATGTCAATCCGTCTTCAAATCAAACCTAAATGAGAAGCGAAATCTTCTTACGAACAATCTTCCGAATCTTCAACTCTTCCATCAATCCGGAAATCTCAATAGCAAAGCGCAAATCTCTCAATCACAATCTCCGCCAAAATGCGAAATTAGGGCAATTCCATGTGTAAGCGGAAGTGCGTCTATGCGTAAGCGAAGGTGACGGAATCTCTCTTCTCTCGTCCTTTTATAGTGTAAGATAAAATATTGGCCCGGCCCAATTGCGTAGAAGATCGTGGCTTAAAGTATGGCGTAAAAGATCGCCAAGATCACGGTCGTGGAAGGGTTCCACGACCGTAATTTAGAACGTGGAAATTAGTACGGTTTGTCTCAATCTTTCCACGGCCGTAGAAGTTGCTGGAATGAACCACGCTTCCCTTGCCAAGGTTCCACGGCCGTGGACTTGAACGTGGAATGTAGTACGGCCGTATTTTAGAGCGTGGTTTAGGGGTAAACCGTAATTCTTCCTTTCCTCGTGCTATTCTTCAAGTTAGCACCTTCCTTAGCTCCTAGAGATGTCCTCAATCCTTGGACATGCTCAATCAAACTCCATCCTCGCTCAATCCGTTCGGAAATAGCTTTTAATTGCCTACAATCAACATAAAGCTTGTGTAGATCTCTATATCGACAATATAGACAAACTAGCTCACAATTGCATCAATGCTTAATCAATGACTATCAATATGGATGAAATAAACTTAGAAAACGTGCCTAAAATATCACAATATTTCATGCTAACAAATAACCCCATACTTGCCACTTGCTTGTCCCTAAGCAAGGCTTTCAAAAGCTTTAAAACACAAGTTAGGATGAAATATGTGTACCTTCTCAAAGCAAATCTTCTTTTGGATGAATGTGCCTTCTAATCAATAGATCATTCTCAAATCTTTCTTCATTCGTTTATAAGACTTTCATACACTTAATCGAAGAATAAAGAGTAAAGAAAGCTCATGAATCAATCAAACTTCCATACAAACATCATAACCTTCAAACATTATCAAAATCAATCATAAGAAACTTCAATTTAGATCACCAAGCCATATAACATTCTCTTGATCTTAAGGACTTTCAAATAAGGTCTAGAATGTGGAAAGGGAAGGAAAACTTTAAGGAATGTGGTGCATGAATCCGGGAAAGTGGATAACTAATCTTTTCTTCTTCTCTTGCGGTTTCCGCAGCACTTTCAACTTAGAGCTTCGCTCTTTTCTTTTCATTTTTCGACTTTACTTTTAGAGTTATGGATAGAGGTGCACATAAACCGAAGCCTAGGAGATCGGCGTTTCTCAATTTTTATGAGATGCCTCAAACCCTTAGCGCACATACCATAATCCGCTAGGAATATCGCTCAATCCGACTTTGGCAGGACACAAACACCCGGCTATGTGAATGGTGCCGAGTTACTCATCATCATGATTGACTTCCCCAAACCTATAATTTCTTTCTATTTCTTTTGAATGCAAAATATTGCTTTCATGGCCCTCCCACATCAAACATGCCTTTTTCATTCAACTTCTCCAAATTCCCGGATAGGTAAAGGAGGTCAATATTTAAATGAGGGGCTAAATGATCAAAGAAAGAAGAAAGAAAATC
The DNA here is from genome assembly GCA_033239045.1 of Fagopyrum esculentum. Taxonomy (NCBI): domain Eukaryota; kingdom Viridiplantae; phylum Streptophyta; class Magnoliopsida; order Caryophyllales; family Polygonaceae; genus Fagopyrum; species Fagopyrum esculentum. Next base: position 57,516,309 of record BSUD01000002.1, read on the forward strand.
GAATTGCCTTAATCATCTCAACAAGAAGTATAAGAACTTATAGTGTGATTTCAACCTTATTTTCTCAACATGATTTAAGTAACATTCATCTCATTATGAAATTTTCAAAAGAGGTATAATCAACTCATTTAATTTCTTTTCAATTCACTATTCGTTTAAGCATGCAATTGTCATCAAAACTTAATTCACAAGTGGTGATTATCATGGAAATCATCTCTATCCTTAGAAGCACAAAATTTTCAAAATTTTTCAATTTTTATGGGTTTTTCAAACTCTTTTTTTCATGCAATGCAATAATGAAACGTGTAACAATATAATGAAACATGCAAGATAGTCTCAATAGAAGTAATCAAAGTGAGTAAGAGTTATTACAGACGATTAGTCACACCCCACCCCATACTTGGAACAAAAATTGTCCCTAATGTTCAAAGAAAAGAAAAAGAAGAAAAGAAAGAAAGAAAAAGAACTCACAAAAATGGTGGTGGAGCGGCTAAACTGTCGGTCATGCAAGGTCGTCACTACGGTGGAGGCGGAAATGGAGAGAAGCTAGGATCATAGTACCGCCCGAACTGCTGGCGGTATGCGTCCCTCATCATATGGTCGAGGTCGTCCATACGTGCATCTCTAGTGTCAGCTCGAATCTCCAAAGCTCCCACCCTATCAGAAAGGTCGGTGGCCCACTCCGGCAGCTGCTCATACCAGCCAGGCGGCTGGCTTTACCATGCCGGTGCATCTGACGGTGCTGGTGCTGGTGCTGGTGGTGCCTGTGTAGACCATGGTGGTGGAGCTCCGTACCACGCAGGAGGGGCTGCAATCCTGTTCGCATGCATAGCAGCGAACGTCTCCTTCTAATTATGGCGTCCAACCATAATGGAATACTCTGGAAGCCACTCAATGCCTCTCCCCGTCCTGCTCTCCCATGGCATAGCAGCGTAAGGTGGACCTCTATGGGTGGGGAAGATGAGGCCTCTAGTCATAAAGGCCTGAAGTCCTAGGGGTACAACGGGGATACGTGTGCAAGCAGAAAAATCTACCCCTAATGTCCTAGCAAGGTGGGTGACTATCCCACCATATCCAATGTTGCCAGCCCTCTTGTTCTTTAGCTTGCTCATGGTAGCAGCTAAGAGGGTGGCGCAGTCAGCAGGCCGTCCATACAACATGCAGTACAGAAGAAAGAGCTCATTTGTCTTGATCTTCTGAGGTGTCTCCGTCCTAGGAAAGAGACACTCAGAAAGTACCCGGTGAGCAATCTTTAAGGCTAAGTGATACATCAACTTAGCCTTGGTATCAGCTGGTTGTCAGCGGTCCTTGCTGGCATAGATCATAGCGACCTCTTCCCAGAAATCCTTGGCGTACACGCCGCTGGGGAAACGACCATTGAAGGTCTCATGGAACCCAAAGAAGGCTCCAAACTTCCGGATGGAGAAATCATAGTTTCTTTCAATCAGCCGGAAAGAAACTGTCCTATCAACATTGTTGTGCTCAAAAGATGTCACAACCTCTCTCGTGATCTCCTCATATGCGTCTTCTCGGATAGCCGAAAAGACGACAAGACTGGCTCTATCTAAGAGCCAAGTAAGGTCCCCTATGACATGTAGAGGAGCTAAATCCTCCAACAGTAGATACCTAGGTCCTATAACAGCCCTCTTATGGATCCTCTCTAAGGCGTTGAGATGATCCTCGTGAATGGTAGGGACTCTAGGGTGAGGAGGGGATGGTGATGAAGGTGATGATGGAGGTGAAGGGGATGAAGGTGGTGGTGCTCTAGAGGAGGAAGAGGAATAGGGGTTGCCCTACCTCTTTTTACTCTTATCTTTGTCTTTGTTCTTATCCTTATTCCTCCCGGACACTCTCCTTACAAAATCCATTTTCTGGAAGAAACCACGGTCTGTTCTTGGTGTTCCACGGCCGTGGAAGTTACAGAGACCGTGGTTTGTCTCGACTTTTCTCAAAACTCACCAAACAATCACCAAACTCAACAATCAATCAGTCCTAGACTAATTTCTTCCAATACCAATCAGTTCTCCTACAAATTCTATCAAAATTAAGGCTGAATCGACAAAGATAGAGAAGAGCGAGAAAACCTAGGTTTTCGGATTTTAAAATCCGAATTTTGCTTTCCTTGGTGATTTGCCGCTCGAATTGTTGCTTGGATCTCGTTGGTGGTTGGATTTGCTTCAGTTTGGGTCAAAGAATTGTTAAAAACGATTAACGAACGAAGAATTGAGGTGAGGGGCGTGGAATCGGCGTTTTTGGGCGTAATTTGGGTTGTGATGTTGTGTTTTTGTGAAGAACGTGGTTTATATAGTGGCCGCAAAATTTTTGAAAACCACGGTCTGTCGGGGGGTTCCACGGCCGTGGTTTTGTACGGAACCGTGGTTTTGGTGATTTTTCAAAGGCTTTTGGAAATTACGGTCACTGTAGCTGTCACGACCGTGGTTTAGGCCGTGGAACTCTCTGTAATTCTTCAAACTTTCTCTTCCCCTTTCCTTTTCCACTGTTTGTTGGGTTGCCTCCCAAGAAGCGCTTTGTTTAAGGTCCGTAGCTAGACCATATTCGCACTTATTCGAGTGCGGTAGGCACAAACTCTTCAGCTTGGAGTTTCGGCGAGTACTTCTTGAGTCGTTGACCGTTCACCTTAAAGCTTCCGCCCGCTTCACCCCATACTTCAACTGCACCATGGAGGAAAATACGTTTGATTAGAAAGGGTCCGGTCCAACGAGATTTAAGCTTACCTGGAAAGAGATGAAGCCTTGAATTGAAGAGGAGAACTTGATCTCCTTCTTTGAAGTCCTTTGGAATGATATGCTTATCATGTCAACGCTTTGCTCTCTCCTTATAGATCTTGGCGTTTTCATAAGCGTTCAAGCGGAGTTCTTCAAGCTCATTAAGGTCCAAGAGACGCTTCTCTCCCGCTTCCTTCATGCTGAAATTCAACCACTTGATGGCCCAAAACGCTTGTGCTCTAACTCTACCGGTAGGTGACAAGACTTCCCATACACAAGGTTGTATGGTGTGGTTCCTATGGGAGTCTTGTACGCAGTCCGGTACGCCCACAATGCATCATCAAGTTTCAAGGACCAATCCTTCCTTGTCCTTGAAACCGTCTTCTCTAGGATTCCTTTGATCTCCCGGTTTGAGATCTCAACTTGTCCACTAGTTTGTGGATGATAAGGGGTAGCAATCTTGTGAGTAACCCCATACTTAGCTAGAAGAGCTTCAAAGCGCCGGGCAATGAAGTGAGAACCTCCATCACTAATGATAGTTCTTGGTGTCCCAAATCGTGGGAAGATGGTCTTGTTAAATAACTTGACCACCACCATGGCATCATTGGTGGGAGAGGCAATTGCTTCCACCCATCTAGAAACGTAATCCACCGCCAAGAGTATGTATTGGTTTCCACAAGATGATGGGAACGGTCCCATAAAGTCTACTCCCCAAACGTCGAAAATCTCCACCTCTTGGATGTTATTGAGAGGCATCTCATTCCTCCTAGAGATATTTCCTGTTCTTTGACAAGCATCGCAGCAGGAAACAAAGGTTTGCACATCTCTAAATAAAGTAGGCCAAAAGAATCCAGATTGCAATACCTTAGCGCTAGTCTTGTTCGAACTAGCGTGTCCTCCACATGGTAGTGAATGACAATGGCGGATGACACTTTGCATCTCATCTTCCGGCACACATCGCCGAATGATGCCATCCGGACCTCTCTTAAAGAGGAGAGGTTCATTCAAAAAGTATTCCCGAACATCCTTAAAGAACTTCTTTCTTTGTGCGTAGGATAATCCGGGCGGTATCTCCTGACAAACCAAATAGTTAACAAAATCAGCAAACCATGGTTCGTTACCTTTGGAGATCACATCGATGCACTCCTCTATAATGTGTAAGTGTTCGTCCGGGAAGGAGTCATCTATAGGTAGATGATCGTCTTCTAGATGTGTTAGACGACTCAAATGATCCGCAACAGAATTTTCCGAACCCTTCTTGTCGCGGATCTCTAGATCGAATTCTTGTAGGAGAAGAATCCTTCTAATTAGCCTTGGCTTCGCATCCTTCTTTGCAAGGAGGTACCGGATCGCAGCATGATCTGTGTACACAATCACCTTTGCACCTACAAGATAAGAGCGAAATTTGTCAATAGCATAAACAATGGCTAAAAATTCCTTTTCCGTAGTGGCGTAGTTGAGCTGCGCTTCATCTAGCGTTTTGCTAGCGTAGTAGATAGCGTGGGTTCGCCCTTCCTTTCTTTGTCCAAGAACAGCTCCTATAGCTACGTCACTAGCATCGCACATAACTTCAAAGGGAAGATTCCAATCCGGAGGTTGGATAATTGGAGCTGAAATTAGAGCTTCCCGAATCATGTTAAACGCATCCAAGCATTCCTGCGAAAACTCAAAAACTGCATCCTTCATCAATAGATTAGTTAGCGGTTTTGATATTTTAGAGAAATCCTTTATGAAGCGTCTATAAAATCCAGCATGTCCTAGAAAACTTCTTATCCCTTTCACCGAAGTTGGGGGAGGAAGCTTTTCTATAGTCTCTATTTTCGCCTTATCCACCTCAATCCCTCTACTAGAGATTAAGTGTCCTAAAAACAATGCCTTCCTTAACCATGAATTGACACTTCTCCCAATTAAGAACTAGGTTAGTGTCATCACACCTTTGTAACACAAGAGCAAGGTTAGAAAGACAATTGTCAAAAGAGGAGCCGTAAACGGAGAAGTCATCCATAAAAACCTCCATTATTTCCTCTATATATTCGGAGAAGATGGCCATCATGCACCTTTGAAAGGTGGATGGGGCGTTGCAAAGCCCGAACGGCATTCTCCTATAAGCAAACGTACCCCACGGGCACGTAAACGTGGTCTTCTTTTGATCATCCGGGTGTATCGGAATCTGAAAGAAACCACTATATCCATCAAGATAACAGAAATGAGAATGTTGTGCTAACCTTTCAAGCATTTGATCAATGAATGGCAATGGGAAGTGATCCTTCCTCGTCGCATTGTTAAGCTTGCGGTAGTGTATGCACATCCGCCATCCTGTTACGGTTCGGGTAGGAATGAGTTCGTTGTTTTTGTTGGTGATGACCGTCATTCCTTCCTTCTTCGGAATTACTTGTACCGGACTCACCCACTTACTATCGGAGATAGGATAGATGATACCTGCATCAAGAAGTTTAAGAATTTCCTTCTTGACAACCTCCTTCATGGTCGGATTTACCGCCTTTGAGGTTGTCTTGAAGTCCTAAAGTCCTCTTCCATTAAGATTTTATGCATGCATAGGGAAGGTTTGATTCCTACTAAGTCTTCTATAGTATAACCTAAAGCTTTCCTATGTTTCCTAAGGACAACCATAAGCTTACTATGTTCATCTATGGTTAAATCGGAACTAACAATTACCGGATAAGTAGAGTTAGGTCCTAAGAATGCGTACCTTAGATGTGTAGGAAGTTGTTTCAACTCCATAGCTGCAGGAGTTTCCAATGGCTCTTGAGGAGCTTCCGATGCTTCCTTAGAAGTGTCTAAGGAAGTAGATGGTGTTGGAGAAGAATCAAGAGAAGTTGAAGAAGTGGCACATTTGCCTTCGTCCACGGCCAAAATTACGGGTGCTCTGTATGCTCCACGGCCGTGATTTTGGGTGTGGAATGTAGTTACGGGTGCTCTGTTTCCTCCACGACCGTGTAACCCTCTAGAGTGAGCCACGCTTTTGTTGGTGAAATCCACGGCCGTGGAATATAGTGTATGGCCGTGGATTCTCACGTTTTCTGCTTCGTCGTGGAGTTTCTCAAACTCCACTTCACACACTTCTTCTTGTGCTTCTAAGGCTTCAATTGCCTCATTGCACTCTTCTTCTTCCCCTACATTCATTAGACTCATAGTAATAATCTTTTGCAAGGGATCTTTGAAGAGAATAACACTTACCTCCTCTCTAGACAACCCTTCTTCATCTTGGATATTGAATATATCCTCATCAAAGATTGGTTCCTTCACTAGAGTGGAAAGAACGAACTCTACCTTCTCTTCTCCTATGTCAAAGGCGAGTCTAGCATTCTTGTAATCGACTATGCAGCCGGACGTTGCAAGAAACGGTCTTCCGAGAATGATCGGGACCGGACTATCTGCAAGAATGTCAAGCACAACAAAATCAATGGGTACAAAGAATTTACCTAGCTTGACCGGGACGTCTTCTACAATACCGACGGGACGAGTGATGGATCGATCCGCCATGTACAACGTCATCTTCACCGGTTTAGGGTCGCCTAAACCGATCTTCCTACAAAATGCAAGTGGTATGATGCTCACACTTGCTCCCAAGTCACATAATGCGTCATATGTGACATCTCCCACTCCTATGGGAATACAAAATGACTCCGGATCCTTTAGCTTTGGGGGCATTTTCTCCTTCATGGTCTTGATGAGATCCGAAGAATCCGAACTCATCTTAACCTCTCCGAAATCCTCTAACTTTCTCTTGTTAGAGAGGATCTCCTTTAAGAACTTGCCATAAGCCGGCATACCTACAATAGCATCAATGAAAGGTATATTAATATGCAGCTTGCTCATGAGTTCTATAAACTTACCGAATTGTTTATCTAGACGCGCTCTTGCTCTAGATTGAGGGAATGGTAGGGGAGGTTTGTAAGCTGGAGGAGGAACGTAGACATCTTCCTTCTCCTTCCCCTTTTCTTTCTCTTTCTCAACGGGGACTTCTACAAACTTAGGCTGCGGATCGGTGGTTGTCACTCCGCTCCTAGTTGTGATTGCCATCACCCTTCCCTTTGGGTTGTCCTCCGTTTTTCCTGGAAGTTTCCCTTGATTCCTAGGAACTTCCTCCGCATGAGTAAACATTTGGTTTTCTAAAACCTTTTGGGCTTGATCAACCTTAGTTATGTGATCATCAACTTTGATGATGCGAGTCTCTAAACCTTGAAGCTTTCCCAAAATTGTCTCCAACATGGGATCGGGCTTCTCCTTCCCCGAAGTGCTTCCTCCATTAGATGTTTTCCCCTGGCTTTTCAAAGGAGTAGAGGAAGAGGAAGGTGGAGTTAGTGAATTTGAATTGGAAGGATAAGAGGTACCGGACTTTTGTTGATTGGAGCGCCAATTGTTGTTGTTTGAACCCCTATTGTTGTTCTAATTATCGTTCCGGTTGTTGTTGTTGCCGTTCCAATTATTCCGGTTGTTGTTCCGGTTGTTGTTGTTGTTGCGGTTTGTATTCTCACCACCGTTGTTGTTGTTGCCCAAGTAGCCAACATCTTTTCCTTGTTGCTTTGGAAAGTTGGTCTTGATAGCTTCCTTCAACTCTTTGATCTCATTGTTGAGGGAGAAAATTTGATTTTGAGCTTCATGTGTGAGCTTTGCTCCTTGCTCCACAGGATTTCCCTCCACTTTCCGGTGAGAATACTTCTCTATGACCCTTGCTTGCTTCTCAATGAAGTCCCAAGCGTCATCTTCCCTCATGTCCATGAATGTACCGCATGAGAGGGATTGGAGCTTGAATTGTGTCTTCACATCCAGCCCCTTATAATATATCTCCAAAAGTGCAAGCTTGGATATGCCATGATGAGGGCAATCCAATAGCAAATCCTGAAATCTTTCCCAAGATTGAAACAAACTTTCGTTAGATCTCATGGAAAATGCATTAATCTTACCTCTTAGCTCCGCCGTTTTGGATGGCGGAAAGAACTTAGTGAGGAACTCCGCGGAAAGGTCTTCCCACGTGTCTAGTTTTCCACTAGGAAGAGCTTGGTACCAAGATAATGCTTTCCCCTTCAAGGAGAAGAAGAAAGGCTTGAGCTTATAGTTGTTGGTAGTCGCGTTCTTCGGCCTCATTGTCTCCATCATACACTCAAAATTTTGTAGGTGTTGGTGTGGAGATTCAGCGCTTGTTCCGCCAAATTGGTTTTGGCGAACAAGGGTAATAACCTGCGGGTTGAAGCTAAACCCTTGTACATCGTCAGCATCGAAGTTCACACCTAAACGGCGTGGTTGCTGCGTTTGATCCATCATTTGGCCAAGAGTTCTTGGCTCCTCATCCACGCGTTCGATCCTTGCGTTCCTAGGTGGAACACGGCGATTTACAGCTGGCCGTGGAAAGAATGGTTTCACATTGATCGTGGGATCAATTTCCTCTAGAGGTGGCATGGAGGAGTCGCTATCCTCATTGGATGAGTTGGCTCTAACCGATCTTCCCGGTCTCCTCCTTTTCTTTTTCTCCTTAAGGTTGTTTATCTCCAACCTCATTTGGAACATCATGTCCGATAGATCATCAACCTTTGATTGATGACGATTCATCTCTTCCCTACGAGTTTTCTCACTCCATTGGAGTTGAGCTTCCTTTTCCGCTAACTCCGATTGGAGATCACGTTCTCTCTCTTCAACCATTTGTTTCTCCTTACGCTTTCTCCTTAAAGTCCTCCCAAGCTCTTGATCAAGAGGTAAGAGGTCTTCGTTATTCCTACACCTGCGCATGCGCTTGAAAAGATATCAAATAACAAGGGAGGAGCTCCCAAGCTTGACAACCGATAACCGAATTCGGCCTAGACCAAATCCCCGGCAACGGCGGCAAAAACTTGTTCGCCACTTAGCGTGCGTGCAAATAAGGTTTAATTATAAAACTAGAAATCAAGCAAGCGAACCCGCAGTGTACGGATCGATATAGTTAAGCAAGAATTCCAGAGTATCGAACACAGGGATTTGGGGGGTTAAATCCAATTATAGATTATCAAGCAAGTAAATGTATGAAGCTTTTCAAATTATTGGGAAAACAACAATCCTAAAGATCCAGGAATCCAGTTGTGGCAATCGATTCAAGATATACTAAAGATATAAGGACAGAGTTGAGGTATGCAAAGGTATACGAATGTAAGGTAATCGTACGGTGAAGTTCCAAAAACCTTATATGACCCACCTAAAAGACACTCCCTATAAAGGTTGTTGAGGCTTCAGTATAGAAAGGTTCTAAAGGTAAGAATTAACGTCAAACACCCAAACTTATAATCCAAAGATCAAGACTAACTAAACCGATTAAGGTTGTGACACTCAGAATCGAGGTAGAGGTTGTTGAGGCTTCACTACCACCTAGAAAAGGCAAGCCAAGACTAAGTTAAAGCAAATATTTAACTTTGGATTAAAGTAAAAGCAAGTTCGTAAACTAACACACAATTACGGGTAGTTCTTGAGTTCCACGGCCGTGGAAGCTCAAGAACAGACCGTGGTTTAGGTTCGTCGGCGATTCTCTCTAACTCTCAGGGTCCAATCTGTTTACGATCGATCTATCATCATCTAAGCCACAACTATCAACCCTTCACCTTAGAATTGCTAAAGGGTTTTAGCCAACAACAGTCATATTGATATCAAGTTCAAGGTTTAAAAGAATGAAAGATGAAAACTTCCGAAAACCTTCAATAACTTTCAAGTCAATCTCAAATCCACAAATCAAGAACAACAATATCAATAGATTTGGAATAACACAAACAATCACGAATCTTAGATAAGAAGGAAGAACGGGATGTCAATCCGTCTTCAAATCAAACCTAAATGAGAAGCGAAATCTTCTTACGAACAATCTTCCGAATCTTCAACTCTTCCGTCAATCCGGAAATCTCAATAGCAAAGCGCAAATCTCTCAATCACAATCTCCGCCAAAATGCAAAATTAGGGCAATTCCAAGTGTAAGTGGAAGTGCGTCTAAGCATAAGCGAAGGTGACGGAATCTCTCTTCTCGCGTCCTTTTATAGTGTAAGATAAAATATTGGCCCGACCCAATTGCGTAGAAGATCGTGGCTTAAAGTATGGCGTAAAAGATTGCCAAGATCAAGGTCGTGGAAGGGTTCCACGACCGTAATTTAGAACGTGGAAATTAGTACGGTTTGTCTCAATCTTTCCACGGCCGTAGAAGTTGCTGGAATGAACCACGCTTCCCTTGCCAAGGTTCCACGGCCGTGGACTTGAACGTGGAATGTAGTACGGCCGTATTTTAGAGCGTGGTTTATGGGTAAACCGTAATTCTTCCTTTCCTCGTGCTATTCTTCAAGTTAGCACCTTCCTTAGCTCCTAGAGATGTCCTCAATCCTTGGACATGCTCAATCAAACTCCATCCTCGCTCAATCCGTTCGGAAATAGCTCTTAATTGCCTACAATCAACATAAAGCTTGTGTAGATCTCTATATCGACAATATAGATAAACTAGCTCACAATTGCATCAAACCGGGTGTTCTAATTACCTCTACAATCAACATAAAGCTTGTGTAGATCTCTATATCGACAATCGATCGAACCGGGTGTTCTAATTACCTCTTCAAAAAAAAATACACGTGTTTGAAAGACGTCACCGTAACAGGTCGGAGGAGATCATTAATGCCATGACTACCTGTCAAGTGATAAAACAAGATTGTGGCGGTTATTATGATACGTGACGGGAAGAGAAAAGATGAAACCTGAGATATCACATATTCCAATACGTCACAATGTGGAATTTTCCACTAAGGTCGAGCTTGATTTATCTCCGGTGTCAAAGGCGTCGTATGGAATAACACTTGTGCAAAGACATGAGTTGTGGAAGCAAGTGAAGGAGCAATTGCAAGAACTTAGTGATAAGATTTCATTAGAATTAGTGAAACGCCATAGAGAACACCAAACGTTATCTTGAACTCTTGATTTGAAGTTCATATTGGAATATATCTTAAACTCTTGATTTGAAGTTGTTATGGAGAACACCAGTTTGTGAAAAGTGAGACGGTTATTTCCGTTTGTACATCGATTACAATGAGCCGAACAAGATAACAATGAAGAACAAGTACCCTTCACCACGGATAGATGATCTACTCGGCCGGTTGCAAGGGTCGGTAGTCTCTTCTAAGAATGATTTAAGGTTTGTTTGTCACAAACTGAGAATTCGAGATTGGGATATTGCAAATACGACCTTCCGGACGAACCATGATCACTACGAGTTGTAGAGATTCCAAATGGGCTTATCAATGCCCAGAATAAGATATTTGGTCTACTCTCGAAGAAGAGAGAAGTTGTATGACAAGATGTCTCGGGATGACAACCCCGAAGGACGTGGAAGAAGCTACAAGTTTTCTTGAATGTTGGTCATTACCGGATTTGTGGAGAGTTTTTCCAAAGTAACACCATCTATGACTAACCTACTCCGAATGACAATGAAGTATTGAGTGGGACGAAAACTGACAATCGAGTTGTTAAGAGTTAAGAGGAGATCCATTGGTGCAACTGTTTTGAAATTGTCTCGAAGTATTATGAATTTGAAGTGGACAAGTGTTTCCCTAAGACAAGGTCTTGATTGGGTATTGAGGAGCGATGTAGAAGTAATAACATACATGTCTCGTTCGTAGAAGCGGTGTGAAGTAAGTACTTCCTTCGTGACCTGGAACTTGGAACAAGAATGGGGGGAACGTAACTTCAAGATTGGTTTGACAAGAACCAAAGTCAACTGTGTGAATGGGAAGATTTGATCTTCTTTGTTAGGGGAATCAAAGAGAAACATAATGGAAATGATGTATTGAGAAAGGCCCGAGAAGGAAGTTGAGTTCCGATATATTGATCTTTTTGAGATCTTAGCGCGAGTTGGAGAAGTGTCTTATAAGTTAGCGTTGCCGCCAAGAGTAGAGAGTGTTCACCCGGTGTTTCATATGTATCAGTCGAGAGGGTACATGAATGCTTCGAGATATGTGGTCAGTCATGATGATCTAGTGGTAGTCGAGGAACCAATGAGGCTAATAGGAAGACTGAAGATAATATATTTTGGTGATTTTTTACGTTGAGCTAGTAGCTTCGATAGAATAGACGGGTTAGACCATGTTCTTCCCTTAAGTGAGCTGTGTATATATATGTGATGATATATGTTGTTTGTGCCCCGTGCCGGAATGTGTTTTACGACCGGCTATATATATTGCGTGGGTGGTGTAAGCCGTTCGTGTATATAGATTAGAAGGTCTAGCCTTCTTAGTTTGGGAGCTCATACCTCGGCCTTAGGGACCGAAAAGTTCGACGCATAGCAAGTTTCGGGACGAAACTTGTTTTTAGGGATATGATGTAACTCCCAAATTTTAGGCGCGGTTGCCATATTTATTTTTCCGCCTTTATCGATATTTTTTTAATAGTTTAAATATTTATACGAGTATTTTTACGTCGTATATTAAATTTTATGAGTATATTTATATATTTGATACGTATTCATTTTTTTCTGCATTTTATTATTATTATTTTTTTTCTTTTTCAAAAAAGGGTCCCGATCCGGAAATCCCGAACCGGTTAATTTTTTATCGAGTTTAATACCAATTTAATTTTTATTTTTTCTTTCTTTTTCTTTTTCCCCTCTCTCTCCTTCCTGGCTGACGAGCTTCTCGCAGTTTCCCGCCCACGCTACATTTCTAGCTGGCCCTAGCCGATCCTCGAGTCCCCTACCCGTCTCCTCATCTCCAGCCCCTGCTGCAACGACTCCTCGACGCCCCTGCTGCATCTCTCTAGCTGGCCCTATCTCCTAACTCACCACTCTCTCGCGTGCAACCCTCTGCACTCTGTGCTTTCACCAAATCGAACCACCGTAGCAGCAACAGAGGGGAGCTCCAGCCGCACTGCCCCACCTGAGGAAGCCTATCGGGGCCGTTAACCACCGGGAAGGACCGGCGTCTCCTCCGCCTTCTCCTTCCCTCACCCTCACCGCCCGTTTCTGTCCGTCGATTGAGCCCCGCCGTCGGTCGTACCCACACCAACAACTTCCCTTGCATCCTATTTCTCTCCCTGTTCGTCGTCCAGGTGCGAATCTCACCGAAGTTCCCTCGCTGCTACTGGTGCCACCAGACGCCGGAGAGCCCTGCAGCCGCCTTCGATCTCCTACGCCCTTGAACAACCACCGTCGCCTCCTGGAGGAAGCCACCGCCTTGCCCCGCCGTCTTCGTCTCCGTCTGCGTTCGCCTTGCTGACTCCACCGAGAAGCCAAGCCCTAGCCGGCGCTTCACCTGCTCCCCTCTTTTCCGCCATAAGACAGAAGGTTGAAGGAGATGACCTTTTGCCCTAATTTAAAATCGGGCCCCACCCATTTTCTATGTAATTACAGATTGTACCCACTGTTTTGCAAATTTCGATCGCCCCCCTAATTTTGGTATAATTGTAGAATGTACCCATGATTTGTGTTTATTGCAGATTTGACCCACTCTTCTGGAATTTGTAGATTGTGCCTTACTGATTTGAATTAATTACAGATTTGGCCTAGATTTTATTTTCAGAATATATCCGAAAGTTTGTGGAACTTCATGAGTTGCCCAGAAAATGTTTTTACGAGTTTTTACCTTGGATTTTATATATGATTTTGATCTTATATTTATGTATATTATGTATTGTGTCCTTGTTTGTTTATTTATGGAACTTGGCCCAATATTTAATTACGTATTATGACCCATATTTTTGGAATGGTATTATTTGTCCCGGAAAGCGTTTTTGCTAGTTTTATCCTTGTTTTAAAATCGGGACTTTCCTTATATTTTATACCCTCGTTGGATTAATTTCGAGATTATGACTCAAGGGTTTAACTGCGGGTTTTTAGCGTTTGGTTTTGAAAATGAGTTTACCTTAGAATAATATATCATATATATTACGATCAAATTTAGTGTATTAGCTAAATTTGTGTAGCTTTGGTTTTAGGTCCGGAAGCGCCCCGATAAAGGCCTAACGAGTCTAAGTTCGTCTTCCGTCTTTTGACGTCATGTGAGTACCCTCTCCCCCGAGCTTACGATCTTACTCGATTTAGTTATGTTTAGTATTAGCATCATGCTTGGTTGGATCTAGCATAACTTAAAGTGAATACCAAGTAGTGGTTATGGACCTTAGGTGAGATTTGTTGATTGTGAAATGTTGTAAGACTTGAGGAGTTGATTTTATCTTGTGAGGTTGTTTATGACTTTAAGTTGTATGTTGAGCTTGTGAGAAATTAGGGGTTGGGGTTGTATGATTGTTGAGATTGTGGTGACTAGGACGAGATTATCCTAGCCTAGTGTTGTTACCATTGTGATCGTGGGGACTAAGCATGTTATCCTAGTGGTTATATGAGTTATGATCTTGCGAGATCCGAGAGTTTAGAAGTCTTAGAACTTCTAGCTTCTGTTGAGTGTGATGTGAGCATGTGGGATTCTAGGATATGATCCTAGAATTGAGAGTCAAATGGTCTTGTGTACATCATTTGTATAGAAGTCTAAGACTTCTATTGTGAGTGGGTTGTTGTTAATATAGTTGTCTTCTTGTGAGCAGGTTATGGGCTTCCTCTCTAAGGAAGCGAGAGTGTTGTGAGTTGAGTGTGGTGACGAGGTAAGTCTCTGGACTTACTTAGCTCGTATTCCTTGTATAGCATTGATGTGTCTTTGGTGGTGTGTGTTTATTGTTTATAACAACTAAACCGGAATTAGGATTACTGACCTTTATATTATTTTGGCCCAAGAGTATGATAACGGACGGTGACAACTTACCTGGCTCCCGCGAGAGCTAGGAGGTTCTCGGCGACTATCCCGTGCTGGTAGACGGTCAGATGCATCAGTACCATTCCATGCCGGTAAGTAGGGACCGACGCGAGTTTCGGTGACTCTCGTGTCATAATATAAGTTGAATTAGAACGGGATATGACTTAATAATAATAAGATAATAAACTGGACTTGTATGCTTTAGAGTGTATTGGGTGTTTATGATGATTGACTTGTGTTTGTGCCTTTCACCTTGATTCTAATGCCTCGAATATTAGCTGACGGTTTCATACCGATTGTTGTAGATTGTCTTGCAGGTTAGGAATGCGGTCGAGAGATCCGGAAGAGTGGGCAGCCGGGGTTCCGTACATTTTAGGAGGGGTTTGGTTGGAGTTGTATTTGGGTATTGTTTCTTGTATATTGTTATGTTTTTGATGTTCGAGTATTTGGAGTTGAGAACTCGGCTGGAGTTGTCTTTTATTTGTTTCTGGGGATCATATCATTTGCATAAATGTATTTCGGTTTTGCCCTTATTTGTGTCTTGTTGTAAGATCCGGTGAAATTGTTGTCAGGCTAAGGGTTGGGACCCATTGTGAGGTCCCAACCTGTAGCATCCCGAGTCCCGCGAATTTGGGGTGTTACACTTCAGACGCTCCACTACCCCTACCCCTACCCCCAACATCAAACATCTCTGGCATGGCTTGAATCTACCCAAATGCAGTTTCATTTCGTGGATAACTTTCCATCATAAGCTTCCTACCCTGTCTAAACTCAACAACTAGAACCTTATTCCAAATGATACTTGCAAGCTCTGTGGCCTCCATTTTGAAACCATCTCTCACATCTGGAACGCATGCAGCTACACTAGTCTTGTCCTTGATATTATTTCGAGATGGACTAGACATCACCCTCCCTAATCGTACACTGATGATATTTGGACCTGGATTTCAAATACAAAACCCCGCAAAAAAATCTCCTCTCAAACATCCGCCTTGCCTCCATCACTGCTTACCTCTATTACACTTGGAAAGCCCGAAATGATATCGCTTTCAACAATACTTCCACCTCACCCCTCGCATGCGCTCATTGCATCATCAACGCCGTCAAGCTCCATGCTTCTCACAAGTGGCGTAACCGCTCCCCCAAGTCCATCATGTGGGCTCGTATCCTTGGCATAAATCTCCTCTAGTCTTTATCTCCCCCTGTATTGCTTTTTTGCTACTTTCGCTTATTGGCTGTATGCTTAGCTTTTGGTTGTTATCCCCCTCCCCTGTTTCATCCTTGTAAATCCTTATCTATATATAAACTTAACTTTTCAAAAAAAAAAACACCTATGAAATTTAGGATTACCGAGCCTCTTGTTCATCTGAACCGTCAATCTCAAATCCTGGTTTAAATGATAGTAAGCTTTTGGAACATTAAAGGTATGGGCCAGAGTACCCTCTGGACAAACCTCGACACTGTTTGTAAAATCCATAAGATCAACATCATTGCCTTAGCAGAAACAAAATCGGAGAATCCTCTAGATGACCGATCTTGGAGGTCGGCTGGTTTTGACAACATGATTTATTGCCCTGCCATCAGAAGGGTGTGTGGCTTATGCCTTTTATGGAAAGCGCACCAACTAAGAAACCAAAAGATTAATTTTATTTTTAAAAACGACCGATTCATCTGCGTTGAATTTATGTGCAACAATTTGAATCATAAGATGAACCTCATATTTGCGTATGCACCTCCACAAGAAGCCACAAATAATGAATTTCAGGATAACCTCTCGGAATTCATACAAGATTCTCCCCTCCCTACAATTATCCTTGGAGACCTTAATGAAATTCAACAACATTACGAAAACCAAGCAGGCACTAGTACAGAAATGCACATTTAACACGGTTCCGTGTGCATTATTTAACACGATTATGAACCGTGCTAAAACTGCCTGTGGTAAATGTGTTTAACACGGTTGGGCCATAACCGTGTTAAACGTGTTTACCACGGTTCATGTTTCAACCGTGTTAAACGTGTTTACCACGGTTCGATGCGAACCGTGTTAAACGTGTTTACCTCGGTTCGATGCGAACCGTGATAAACGTGTTTACCACAAACAGTTTTAGAACGGTTAGGCGTGAACCGTGTTAAACGTTTTTACAACGGTTCGCACCAAATTATGTTAAACATGTTTAACACGCTTAAGATGGACCGTGGTAAACATGTTTACCACATGCAGTTTTATCACGGTTCCATCCCAACTGTGTTAAAAGTGTCCTGTCAATCGTGTTTACCGGTTCTCTTCGAACCGTGTTAATCGTGTTTACCATGGTTCTCTTCGAAATGTGTTTAACACGGTGCTATAGAACCGTGGTAATAATGTTGAATCCTTGTAATAATACTGAACCGTGTTAAATTAGTAGCGCGTGTTAAATGTGAATTTGACCGTGATAAATGTGTTTATCACGGTTTCATCTACAACCGAAGTAATATTATATATTTTTTTTGATTATGCTATATTGTTCCGCATATATACCGTACACCTGTAGTAATTCAACACAGTGAACAAGCTAAAGTGGAAGGCTAATCGACAAATAATACTTAAAGACAATCATCAACGACACCATGATGATCGATCAATCAAATATAACCATGTTATTTGACAACAATAATCATTTCGATCATCTCAAAATACTAATCGATCACTAAAAATCCATAAGATACCTAGCTATTTACTTCAATATCCGTTCTTTCAACTTAATGAAACCAATACAACTAGTGTAAACGTATGAATTGTTGCACATAACTAACCCACTGATCTCAAACCTCATCGATTTGCTTTTGTGAATACGACACCGACTTAGCTGACTCCGAAAACCACTGTCAATTAAGGAGAAATGATTTAGTGAGGAAACATGTCATATATACATGACAACACAAGAACAACGAATATAGTTGATACAAGCCATAAGTATAGTGAACTTCACTAATAATAAATCGATTTTGACAAGGGACGATTTTGACAAGTTAATAATTGTAAATATTTAGAGAAGTAACTACAATTATACACATATATACCTTCTTAGAAATTTGATCTTGTCCTCCTGCGATAATCTCTTGAATGAATCGAAGGACATAATAACCACAATTTGCATTATTTTTCTGGTGAGGGCACTACAAAATAATCAATACATATGAATTTAGATAATAGTCATCACATTTTTTATAAACTAATAAATTGAAGAGGTAACCAACACATTAGTTAACAAACTTTTGATAACAAAGATAACTAAAACTAATCTTTACTTCAATCCACTTTATCGTCTTGTTAGGCTTGTTGAGAGATTTGTTAGCAATCCACACCTTCATACCCCTATTTACACATAGATACATTACTACAAGGTAGCATGCCATTGACTTCTTAGATATATTTATAACATGTTTCATACTTACGTTTCAATTATATGCTTGATGTCGACTACCAAATTTTCTCCCATTGGATTGAGCCAAAAGACTACATTCTTAAATGGATTTACAACACACAACATCCAGTGTCCCCTAGACAATATTCATATAATTAAATTCCTCAAATAAACCAAATTTAACAAAATAATTGTAATATGAATAGCATATCAATGTTATAATCAACACTTACTTGGTTAAATATGGAGCAAAGAACAATTGCTTTGTTTGAGCTTTTTCCATAGCATTTGCAATATATACTGATCGCGCAGTGTTGATGTCTATAGATTGAGATCCATCCAATTCTGTGGGCTCTTCGGCAATGTTTGGACATAGAAAACCAAATTGAGGTAGAGTCTTTTTCTTTTCACAAGCCTTTAGCAGATACCTATCTCATAAATTTCAAATTTTTATTACTAATAATAAAACGTTAAGAATAACATATCATGGCATATACATACATATAAAATTAAATGAGCAAAAATCACTTACCCGATATAGACAGACACATGTACTAGTTCAATCTCATCATGCTTCAATAATTTGAAGATATCCTCCTTAGCAACTTGCAACTCGCCCTCATTCTTAAATGCTTTAGAAATTGGAATCACAATTGTGGATCTCATCATTCCTTAAAAAAAGTAGACTTTTCAAAGTACTTTTGGCAATTGTATACATCATCCCCAAAGTTGAGGTGGTAAGTTTTACAGATTTATCCATTGTCAACCACTCCTCCCTTTGTACCTTCACTGGTGGACTTTTCTTGCTCGTATTTGATCCTTCTGAAAGTCTATCAAAATTATTACTCATCTCCATTCCATTTTTCTCATTTTGCAATGGAAGTACCTTTCACACAAATCATCATTAGATTTTGCGGAAAATAAGTAATCAAGCAATAAACTTATCAAATAGTTACCTTTTCCAAAGAAATGAGTTCAACTGGCCATTCCACAAAACCGCTTAAAGCATCAAATACAACAGAAGCTTCTTCAGTAGGTACAGGTAAAGGTGCATCAGGCACCTTAGGATCAGTGACGGTAACCTTCATGTGTCCATGTTTTAATGGCTTATTATGAACCATTGTCACTTCCGAATCAGGGCCCTTAAATACTTTTCCTATGGCAACTATCGGATGACCCGGATCTAGTGAAGCCAATTGGCAGCCGGTCCAACCCTATTAAGCATTGATATTGTCAACACCAACAATGTCTAAGTACAAGTGAAACAAAAGTTTAAAATATTAGAGCTTACCTCGGGGAAATCTGTATCATGACAACTTTTCTTTTCACTTGTAATTTCGCCTTCTCGCTTACGCTTTTGTAGATTTTCACTTTGCAATTTTGCCACCTGCTCCTTCAATACTCGTATTTCAACTTCCATCTTACTTATCTTTTCATTATCTTCGGAAGAAGATGGAGTAACATTTTTACCAAAAAACTTTGATATATTCACCCCTGACCCAGCTGCTAAAACACGACCGGGATGATCTTTCTTTCCCAATATTGTGGCTAACAAATCTTGTCGTCCAGAAAGAACAACTTCTCCTTTATCTGCTTGTTGTGCTACCAACTCCTAGTCATTATATTAGTAGTCCAACAAAATAAAGAGTTTTAACATCGATACATTAAGATATGAGTTAAAATATAATTAAAAGTATAATACGTTTACCATTTGATCAACTACATACTTAACAGAGTCATCCATGTTACCATCTTTACCGACCCTTGCCCTTTTCCACAACACATCTCGTGGTATGCTAATTTGGCCAGTCGATGGTATGCCCTCGGAATTTCTTAGCTCGTTTTGAGCCTCTAAAATCTGCACAACAAAATTTAAATTATTGAATAATAATAACAATAGAATTTGTAACAAAAATATTTACTTACCATTTCTTCTTCCAAAGCAGCATATCCTTTACGGGATCTCTTGTATTTATAAACATTCTTCTTCACAATCTGTCGATGTTTTTCACTTTCCTCCTATTGAAGTAAAAAACGATACAATTTGAATTGCATGTGTAGACATGATTGAAAGTTAGCAACTAATATCAAATTCATACCTGAAACTTGGGACTTTCCCTAGTTGCAATAAATTGTTTCCACATCTCTTCATCAATGAATGGATAATAAGGAGGATTAGGAATAATATTTCTTTTTTTATCTTTCAAGAATCTACTTGTCAACTTTGATTTAAAAGTTCTAAACCTCTCCGAAGCCTCACTCAAAAGCCACTTTTTTTTGTTTTCAGAAACATCAAAAACACCCTACAAAATACATGAAATAATGGCATATTAAAACAACCTCAAAAGTAACAACTAAACTCTCAAAAAACAGAGCAACAAGCTATCACAAAAGAGCCTCAAAACAATAAGTAAATTATATAAAAAAAGCCTAAAAAACATCAAAAACTAGCTCAACTTGTCTAAAAAACAACAATTGAACTATCTAAAACTATTAAGAAAACATCAAATAAACAACTTAGTTATCTAAAAAACATCTAATTTCAAGACGAGTCAAAACCAAATAAATCACTACATCCCTAATATTGTAAGAAAACTATCAACCAAAATGATAGTACATGTGCATCAATTTATCAAACAAAGAACTCAATTTAGGTCAGAAAGCTTAAAGTCATCAATTAGAGTCAAACTATATATAGAGACTTGTATCAAAATAATTTATTAAAAGTAGTAAATTTTTGCTAATGTTATAAACCTTACCGATACATCTATCCAAATAGTTTCTTTGATATGATCCGGCACTTGATCCCATCTTGAGTAATTGATATTCACTCGAGTACGTGTAGACACCTCAATGTAACTCTTGAAATTAGCACGACTTTTCCCTATCACTTGTCCTTTGGCATTCCATTTGACCTTCATCTTCTCTCCCTTATCCCTTAGCCGCATAATCCTTGGTACAAGCGAGCGCGATGATTTGATTTTGTTAGTGTCTTCTTCAACATCTGCTTGCTCTCTCGGAATCTTCGCCGGAGGAATCCATTAGCCTATATAAAAACATCACAAATGAGTAAATTTTATAGAATAGTAATGAAATTTTCAAATATGTAACAAATCAACTAATATCAAATTAAGCAAATAGTTCCAATTAATTTAGAAGCAGTAGTTACATATTTATTTATCATTTATTTTTAATTAGTATAAATATATTCACACAATCAAGGAAGAAATATATTTGCTACTTACTTATGTATTCTTTCTTTTACGTTTGGTTTTACGACGTTTGTTAGAATTAGCAACAGCTACAGAATCTGTTTCTTCGACATATATACCTTCATGGTGATCTTCTCGTACATAAATTTCTTGCCAAAAGTTAGCATCATCCATAGTTGCAACCGTAGAGCAAATATTTCCTTCAACGGTATCATCGACTACGTCATTTTGAATGTCATCACTAGAAAACCTTTTCTTTGATGATAAAACAATTGATTATTTCTTGTCTGATGGATCTGAGATAAAGAACACTTGAGTTGCTTGTGACGCCAATATGAATGGATCTTCTTTATGACCTAACCGATTAAGATCTACCATAGTAAACCCCAACTCCTCATCCTTCACTCCACTGTTACTATTAACCCAATTACAAGCAAAAATTGGGACTTTGAACGCAGTATATTCCAATTCAAAAATCTGATTGATCACCCCATAATATTGCATTCTTTTATATTCTGGATTTGGATTTGTAGAACTCGAAATATGGAGGGCATCAGATGCAAGAGTAACCCCACTATTTTGCATTGGACTAGTATCATCGCGATCCTTTGTATAAAATGTGTAACCATTGATAGCATACGAAGAAAAGTGATACGCGTTTATACTTGGCCCATAAGATAACCATTTCAACTTATCGGATACAAGAGTAACCCCCTATTCTGCTCTAACTCAGCTGATATCTTTTGTTCAAACCACTTAACAAAAGTTCAATTATGCTCTTTCGTAATCTATTGCTCATTTCTACCATGATTAAGGTTTCTTAACGTATTTTTGTGCTCTTCCACAAATGGAAGAACATCATCAACATTATGAAGGACATAAAGATGTACTTTCTGTAGCATATCATGATCCATGGTGATCACTTACGGCCTGTGATGCCTTCCCCTTCCGTTGTGTTTAATCGTCGATGTTTTGGTAGGCCAATTGCATCAACATCAGGCAAATATTCAATACAAAACTCAATAGCCTCTTCAATTATATATCTTTCAACAATTGATCCTTCTGGATGATATCTGTTCATTACATACCCTTTTAACACTTTCATATGCCTTTCAAAAGGGTGCATCCATCTAAGAAATACTGGCCCACATAACCTGATCTCCCTCACTAGATGAACGGTCAAATGTATCATGATATCAAAGAAGGCTGGCGGGAAAAACATCTCAAGCTCACACAAGGTTACAATGATACTATTTTGTAACGATGTCAGATGAGAAGGAGTAATTTCTTTGCTACAAATAGCTTTAAAAAGAAACATAACTTGGTTACTGCAAGGCGGACATGTTGTGGTAGAACGGCATGCAAAGCTATCGGCAATAAATCTTGCATTAAAATATGACAATCATGAGACTTGAGGCCCACTAACTTCAGATCATTCAATGAAACAAGACTCTTAATGTTAGATGAATATTCTTCCGGAACCTTAACTCCAGCTAGAAACTCACAAAATTCTTTCTTCTTCTTCTTAGAAAGAGTATGACATGCTGGAGGCAAATAAGTGCGGTTTTCCCTTGGTTGAGGTAACAATTCTGGCCTAATGCCCATATCTTTTAAATCATTTCTAGCCTTTTCGCCATCTTTTGTGTTCCTTGGCATATTGAGCAATGTACCAACGATACTATCACAAACATTCTTCTCAATATGCATAACATTGAGACAATGGCTCACAAATAAAAATCTCCAATATGGAAGGGTGAAAAATATGGAGTTTTTCTTCCAACTATTAATTGTTTCAGGTTTTCTTTTTCTTCCAAATTCATCCTTCTTTCCGAATGTTGTTTTGATGTCTTTCACCATTTCATATATCTGCTCACCAGTTAAAGGTGCTTTTGCTACATCCTTCTCAATTTTTCCATTGAACTTTGTATCCATATTACGAAACTTATGGTCTAAGGGCAAAAAAGTACGGGCAGCCAAGTACACTGGTTTAGAAGAGCATGTCAACTAAGTATAGCAAGTGTTCATGCCGCACACAGGGCAAGCATGATGACCTTTGACACTATATCCAGAAACACTCCCAAGAGCCGGAAAATCATTTATCGTGCAAAACAAAGCCGCTCGCAACCTAAATGTTTCCTGCTTATGTGCGTCAAAAGCTTCAACACCTTCTTCCCATAATAATTTCAAATCTTCGATTAGAGGTGTCAAATAGACATTTATATCATTACCGGGTTGTTTTGGCCCAGAAATTAGCATCGACAACATCATATACTTGCGTTTCATGCACAACCATGGGGGTAAGTTATAGATTACTGTGAGAACAGGCCACATACTATAGGATTTGCTAGTGGTATTATTAGGACTCATTCCATTGGTTGATATTGTAAGACGTATGTTTCTACCCTCTTTAGCAAATTCAGGATACTTGTCCGCCACTTAGCGTGCGTGCAAATAAGCTTTAAATTTATAAAACTAGAATCAAGCAAGCGAACCCGCAGTGTACGGATCGATATAGTTAAGCAAGAATTCCAGAGTATCGAACACAGGGATTTGGGGGGTTAAATCCAGTTATAGATTATCAAGCAAGTAAATGTATGAAGCTTTTGTAATTATTGGGAAAACAACAATCCTAAAGATCCAGGTATCCAGATGTGGCAATTGATTCAAGATATACTAAAGATATAAGGACAGAGTTGAGGTTTGCAAACGTATACTAATGTAAAGCAATGTACGGTGAAGTTCCAAGGCTTTATGTACTTAACTAAAGACACCCTCTATAAAGGTTGTTGAGGCTTCAGTATAGAAAGGATATAAAGGTAAGTATTAATGTCAAATACCCAAACTTGTAATCCAAGGATCGAGACTAACTTAACCGATTAATATTGAGACACTCGAAATCGAGGTAGAGGTTGTTGAGGCTTCACTACCACCTAGAAAAGGCAAGCCAAGACTAAGTTAAAGCAAATCTTTAACTTTGGATTAAAGTAAAAGCAAGGTTCGTAAACTAAGGGAAATCACGGTTGGATCTTGAGGTTCCACGGCCGTGGAACTCAAGAACAGGCCGTGATTTAGGGTTCGTCGGCGATTCTCTCTAACTCTCAGGGTCCAATCTGTTTACGATCGATCTATCATCATCTAAGCCACAACTATCAACCCTTCACCTTAGAATTGCTAAAGGGTTTTAGCCAACAACAATCATATTGATATCAAATTCAAGATTTAAAAGAATGAAAGATGAAAACCTTCGAAAACCTTGAATAAATCTTAAACCAATCTCAAATCCACAAACAAAGAACAATGATATAAGTAGATTTAGAATAACACAAACAATCACAATCCTTGATAAGAACGAATAACGGGATGTCAATCCGTCTTCTAATCAAACCTAAGGACAAAGGATGAAATCTCCTTACGAACAATCTTCCAAATCTTCACTCTTCTCTAAGCTTTCCGTCAACTCGGAAATCTCCTTAGGGCTAGACGCAGTCTCTAAGCGGACGTGTAAGCAAAGGTGACGGAATCTCTCTCGTTCCGTCCTTTTATAGGGCAAGATAAAATATGAGCCCAGCCCAATGTGCAAAAGATCATGGCTTCAATTCGTATGTTAAAAGATCGCCTAAATCACGGTTCCTTGGGATTCCACGACCGTGGTTTAGAGCGTGGATTAGAGCGTGGAAATTCATCACGGTTTGTCACAACTTTCCACGACCGTGTAACTTGCTAGAATGCTCCACGCTTGTCTTTCCAAGGTTCCACGGCCGTTGTTTGGAGCGTGGAATCTAGTACGGCCGTATTTTAGGGCGTGGAACACATGTAGATTGTAATTCTCCCTTGTCTCGTGCTATTCTTCAACTTAGCATCTTCCTTAGATCCTAGTGATGTCCTCAATCCTTGGACATGCTCAATTCATCTCCATTCTCCTTCAATCCGTTCGGTTTTAGCTCTTAATCGCCTACAATCAACACAAAGCTTATGTAGACTTCTATATCAACAATATAGACAAACTAACTCACAATTGCTTCCATGCTTTATCAATGAATACCAATATGGATGAAATACACTTAGAAAACGTGCCTAAAATATCACAATATTTCATGCTAACAAATAACCCCATACTTGCCACATGCTTGTCTCCAAGCAAGGTCTTTCAAAAGCTTTAAAACTCAAGTTAGGATGAAATATGTGTACACTCTCAAAGCAAAACTTCTTTTAGATAAATGTGCTTTCTAGTCAATAGATCATTCTCAAATCTTGCTTCATTCGTTTATAAGACTTTCATACACCTAATCAAAGAGTAAAGAGTGAAGAAAGATCATGAATTAATCAAACTTCCATGTAAACATCATAACCTTCAAACATTATCAAAATCAATCATAAGAAACTTCAATTTAGATCACCAAGTCATATAACATTCTTTTGATCTTAAGGACTTTCAAACAAGGTCTAGAATGCGGAAAGGGAAGGAAAACTTTAAGGAATGTGGTGCATGAATCCGGGAAAGTGGATAGCTAGTCTTTTCTTTTTCTCTTGCGGTTTCCGCAGCACTTTCAACTTAGAGCTTCGCTCTCTTCTTTTCAATTCATTTTTCGACTTTACTTTTGGAGTTATGGACAGAGGTTCACAAAAACCGAAGCCTAGGAGATTGGCGTTTCTCATTTTTACGAGATGTCTCAAACCCTTGATGCACATACCATGATCCACTAGGAATATCGCTCAATCCGACTTTGGCAAGACACAAACACCCGACTATGTGAATTGTGTCGAGTTACTCATCATCATGATTGACTTTCCCAAACCTACAATTTCTTTCTATTCTTTGAATGCAAAATTTTGCTTTCATGGCCCTCCCACATCAAACATGCCAATTATCAACTCCTCCAAATTCCCAGATCGGTAAAGGAGGCCATTATTTCAATGAGGGGCTAAATGATCAAAGGAAGAAGAAAGAAAATCGAATTGCCTTAATCATCTCAAAAAGAAGCATAAGAACTTATCATATGACTTCAACCTTGATTTCTCAACATGATTTAAGTAACATTCATCACATTATGAAATTTGCAAAAGAGGAATAATCAACTCATTCAATTTCTTTTCAATTCACTATTTGTTTAAGCATGCGATTGTCATCAAAACTCAATTCACAAGTGGTGATTATCATAGAAATCATCTCTATCCTTAGAAGCACAAAATTTTCAAAATTTTTCAATTTTTATGGGTTTTTCAAAAGCTTTTTCATGCAATGCAATAATGAAACGTGTAACAATAGAATGAACATGCAAGGTAGTCTCGATAAAAGCATACAAAAGTGAGTAAGAGTTATTACAACTATTAGTCACACCCCACCCCATACTTGGAACAAACATTGTCCCTAATGTTCAAAAAGAAAAAGAAGAAAAGAAAGAAAGAAAAAGAACTCACAAAACGGTGGTGGAGCGGCTAAAACGTCGATCATCAAAGGTCCTCACTGTGGTGGAGGCGGTGGTGGAAACGGGGAGAAGTTGGGATCATAGTACCGCCCGAACTGCTGGCGGTAAACATCTCTCATCATATGGTCAAGATCGTCAGCTCGTGCATCTCTAGCATCTGCACGGATCTCCAAAGCTCCAATCCTATCGGAAAGGTCGGTAGCCCACTCTGGTAACTGCTCGTACCAACCACGCGGCTGGCTGTACCACGCCGGTGCATCTGAAGGTGCTGGTGTTGGTGCTGGTGGCGGCTGTGAATGCCAAGGCGGTGGAGCTCCCATCCAATCTGGCTGCGTGCTGTACCAAGCAGGAGGATCCGCCATCCACGTCGGCCTCTCGCTCACACTAGCACGGCGAGAGGATGATCCTGAAGCTCTAGCGGGACGGGGAGAACGTCTAGGCATGTCGGGAACTGCATCCGGCTGATCCGGGAATGTGCCAAAGTCATGATCAGCTCCTCCTCCTCCCTCATAATCATCTCCTCCTCTCATCTCCCCCTCCTCCTCTACAACTGGTGGTGGAACATAGGGAGGAGCTACCAATCTGTTCGCGTGCATGGCAGCGAACGTCACCTTCCAGTTATGGCGTCCAGCCATAATGGAATACTCGGGGAGCCACTCTATCCCTCTCCCTGTCCTACTCTCCCAAGGCATAGCAGCATATGGTTGACCTCTATGGGTAGGGAAAATAATGCCTCTAGTCATGAGGCTATGTAGTCCTAGGGGTGTAGCTGCAATACGTGTACAAGCTGAAAAGTCTACCCCTAACTGTCTAGCAAGGTGGGTGACCATCCCACCATATCCAATGTTGCCAGCCCTCTTATTCTTTAGCTTGCTCATGGTAGCAGCTAAGAGGGTGGCGCAGTCAGCAGGTCTACCGTATAGCATACAGTAGAGAAGGAAAAGCTCGTCTGTCTTGATTTTCTGAGGCGTCTCCGTCCTATGGAAGAGACACTCAGAAAGCACCCTATGAGCAATCTTCAAGGCTAGGTGATACATCAACCTAGCCTTGGTATCAGCTGGCTGCCAGCGGTCCTCGCTGACGTAGACCATCGCAATCTCCTCCCAAAAATCCTTGGCGTATACGCCAATGTGGAATCGACCATTAAAGGTCTCGTGGAACCCAAAGAAGGCTCCAAACTCTCTAATTGAAAAATCATAGTTTTTCTCCATCAGCCGGAAAGAAATTGTCCTGTCTACATGACTGTACTCGAAGGAAACCACAAACTCCCTCGTGATCTCCTCATAAGCATCTTCCCGAATAGCGGAGAAGATGACTAGACCGGCTCTATCTAAAAGCCAAGTAAGGTCTCCTATGACATGTAGAGGCTCTAACTCCTCAAGCACTAGGTATCTAGGTCCTATGACCGCTCTCTTGTGAATCCTCTCTAAAGCATAGAGATGATCGTCATGGATAGTGGGGATCCTAGGGCGAGGTGGTGATGGTGATGATGGAGGTGAAGGGGATGAAGGGGGTGGTGCTCTAGAAGAGGAAGCATCATTGCCCTTCCTCTTTTTGGTCTTATCCTTGTTTCTACCGGACACTCTTCTCACAAAATCCATTTCTGACAAATTCCACGGCCTGTTCTTGGGGTTCCACGGCCGTGGTTTTTCCAGAAACTGTGGTTCGGCACGTAATTTCGCAAACCTCAACAGAATCACACCAAACTCAGCAACAAACAGTCCTAGACTAATTTCCGTCCAATTCCAATCAGTTCTTCCTAAAAATTCTAGCAAAATGAAGCCAAATCGACAAAGAGAGAGAAAGAACCAAAAACCTAGGTTTTCGGATTTTGTAATCCGAATTCCGTCTTCTCCGGTGATTTGCCGCTCGAATTGTTGCTTGGATCTTGTAGGTGATTGGATTTGCTTCAGTTTTGGTTAAAGAATCGTCAAAAACGATTAACGAATGAGGAATTGAGAGATGGGGAGTGGATTCGGCGATTTTGGGCGTGGAATGGGTTTGTGTTGTGTGTTTTGTGAAGAAACGTGGTTTATATAGTGACCGTCAAAATTTTTGAAAATCACGGTCTATCGGGGGGTTCCACGGCCGTGGAAATGTACGGAACCGTGGTTTTGGTGATTTTTCTCAGGCTTTTGAAAATTACGGTCACTGTAGCTATCACGACCGTGGTTTAGGCCGTGGAACTCTCTGTAAAGCTCCAAAGTCCAAGTTTCGTCAATTTTCTTCAAGTTTTTCCTTCCCCTTTTCTTTTCCACTGTTCCTACATCCAAAAACACGAACATACCGGAAGGTATCGAAGGCAAAACAAAGCAAAACGTCTATACTAAACTAATCTATGAATCAAAGACAAAAACGTAAGTGCAATACCTTGAGTTGCCTCCCAAGAAGCGCTTTGTTTAAGGTCCGTAGCTAGACCAAATTCGCACTTATTCGAGTGCAGTGGGTGCGAACTCTTCAGCTTGGAGTTCCGGTGTATACTTCTTGAGTCGTTGACCGTTCACCTTAAAGCTTCCGCCCGTTTCACCCCATACTTCAACTGCACCATGGGGAAAAATACGTTTGATTAGAAAAGGTCCGGTCCAACGAGATTTAAGCTTACCTGGAAAGAGACGAAGCCTTGAATTGAAGAGGAAAACTTGATCTCCTTCTTTGAAGTCCTTTGGGATGATATGCTTATCATGGCAACGCTTTGCTCTTTCTTTATAGATTTTGGCGTTTTCATAAGCGTTCAAGCGAAGTTCTTCAAGCTCATTTAGGTCCAAGAGACGCTTCTCTCCCGCTTCCTTCATGCTGAAGTTCAACCACTTGATTGCACAAAACGCCTTGTGCTCCAATTCTACCGGTAAGTGACAAGACTTCCTATACACAAGGTTGTATGGTGTAGTTCCGATGGGAGTCTTATATGCAGTCCGGTATGCCCACAATGCATCATCTAGCTTCAAGGACCAATCCTTCCTTGTCCTTGAAACCGTCTTCTCTAGGATTCCTTTGATCTCCCAGTTTGAGATCTCCACTTGTCCACTAGTTTGTGGATGATAGGGGGTGGCGATCTTGTGAGTCACCCCATACTTAGCTAAGAGAGCTTCAAAGCGCCGGGCAATGAAGTGAGAACCTCCATCACTAATGATAGTCCGTGGTGTCCCAAATCGTGGGAAGATGGTCTTGTTAAAGAACTTAACCACTACCATGGCATCATTGGTGGGAGAGGCAATCGCTTCAACCCATCTTGAAACATAATCAACCGCTAAAAGTATGTATTGGTTACCACAAGATGATGGGAATGGTCCCATGAAGTCTACTCTCCAAACGTCAAAGATCTCCACCTCTTGGATGTTGTTGAGAGGCATCTCATTCCTCCTAGATATATTTCCTGTTCTTTGACAAGAATCGCAGCAGGAAACAAAGGTTTGCACATCTTTAAATAGAGTAGGCCAAAAGAATCCAGATTGCAATACCTTAGCGCTAGTCTTGTTCGAACTAGCGTGTCCTCCACAAGGTAGTGAATGACAATGGCGGATGACACTTTGCATCTCATCTTCCGGCACACATCGCCAAATAATGCCATCCGGACCTCTCTTAAAGAGGAGAGGTTCATTCCAAAAGTATTCCCGAACATCCTTAAAGAACTTCTTTCTTTGTGCGTAGGATAATCCGGGCGGTAGTTCCTGACAAACCAAATAGTTAACAAAATCAGCAAACCATGGTTTGTTACCTTTGGCGATCACATCGATGCACTCCTCTATGATGTGTAAATGCTCATCCGGAAAGGAGTCATCTATAGGTAGATGGTCGTCTTCTAGATGTGTTAGACGACTCAAATGATCCGCAACAAAATTTTCCGAACCCTTCTTGTCGCGGATCTCTAGATCAAATTTTTGTAGGAGAAGAATCCATCTAATTAGTCTTGGCTTCGCATCCTTCTTTGCAAGGAGATACCGGATCGCAGCATGATCCGTGTACACAATCACCTTTGCACCTACAAGATAAGAGCGAAATTTGTCAATTGCATATACAATAGCTAAGAACTCTTTTTCGGTAGTGGCGTAGTTGAGCTGCGCCTCATCTAGCGTCTTGCTCGCATAGTAGATAGCGTGGGTTCGCCCTTCCTTTCTTTGTCCAAGAACAGCTCCTATAGCTACGTCACTTGCGTCACACATAACCTCAAAGGGAAGATTCCAATCAGGAGGTTGGTGTTCGCCACTTAGCGTGCGTGCAAATAAGCTTTAAATTTATAAAACTAGAAATCAAGCTAGCGAACCCACAGTGTACGGATCGGCGTAGTTGAGCAAGGATTCCAGAGTATCAAACACAGGGATTTGGGGGGTTAAATCCAATTAAGATTATCAAGCAAGTGAATGTATGAACTTCTGTAAATTATTGGGAAAACAGCAACCCTAAAGATCCAGGAATCCAGTTGTGGCAATCGATTCAAGATATACTAAGGATGTAAGGACAGAGTTGAGATATGCAAAGGTATACGAATGTAAGGTAATCGTACGGTGAAGTTCCAAAAACCTTATATGACTCACCTACAAGACACTCTTTATAAAGGTTGTTGAGGCTTCAGTATAGAAAGGTTCTAAAGGTAAGAATTAATGTCAAATACCCAAACTTATAATCCAAAGGTCAAAACTAACTTAACCGATTAAGGTTGTGACACTCATAATCGAGGTAGAGGTTGTTGAGGCTTCACTACCACCTAGAAAAGGCAAGCCTAAACTAAGTTAAAGCAAATCTTTAACTTTGGACTAAAGTAAAAGCAAGTTCGTAAATTAGCACAAAATTACGGGTAGTTCTTGAGTTCCACGGTCGTGGAAGCTCAAGAACAGACCGTGATTTAGGTTTATCGGCGATTCTCTCTAACTCTCAGGGTCCAATCTATTTACGATCGATCTATCATCATCTAAGCCACAACTATCAACCCTTCACCTTAGAATTGCTAAAGGGTTTTAGCCAACAACAGTCATATTGATATCAATTTTAAGGTTCAAAAGATTGAAAGATGAAAACTTCCAAAAACCTTCAATAACTTTCAAATCAATCTCAAAGTCACAATCAAGAACAGTAATTGTTACTAGATTCGGAATAACACAAACAAACACAAATCTTAGATAAGAAGGAAGAACGGGATGTCAATCCGTCTTCTAAATCAAACCTAAGCAAGAAGCGAAATCTTCTTGCAAACAATCTTCCGAATCTTCGATCTTCTGTAAATCCGGAAATCCCAATGACAAAGCACAAAAATCTCTCAAACACAATCTCCGCCAAATGCGAGATTAGGGCAAATTCCAAGCGCAAGCGTAAGATGCGTCTATGCGTAAGCGAAGGTGACGGAATCTCTCTTCGTCCGTCTTTTTATAGTGTATGATGAAGTAGCGGCCCGGCCCAATATTTTAAAAGATCGTGGCTTAAAGTGTGGCGAAAAAGATCGCCAAGATCACGGTCGTGGAAGCTTCCACGACCGTAATTTAGAGCGTGGAAATCAACACGGTTTGACACAAACAATTCCACGACCGTAGAAGTTACTGAAATGACCAACGATTCACTTGCCATAGTTCCACGACCGTGGTTTAGAGCGTGGAAAGTAGTACGGCCGTATTTTAGAGCGTGGTTTAGGGCTAGAACGTGATTCTTCCTTAGCCTCGTACATTCCTCAAGTTAGCTCTCCTTTGGCTCCTAGAAATGTCCTCAATTCATGGACATGCTCAATCAACTCCATCTTTGCTCAATTCTGTTCGGAAATAGCTCTCAATTACCTATAATCAACATAAAGCTTGTGTAGATCTCTATATCGACATTATAGATAAACTAGCTCACATATGCATCAATGCTCAATCAATGACTATCAATATGGATCAAATACACTTAGAAAACGTGCCTAAAATATCACAATATTTCATGCTAACAAATAACCCCATACTTAACACTTGCTTGTCCCTAAGCAAGGTCTCTCAAAAGCTTTAAAACAAGAGTTAGGATGAAATATGTGTACCTTTTCAAAGCAATACTTCTTTTGGATGATGTGCCTTCAAAACAAATAGATCATTCTCAAACCTTGCTTCATTCGTTATAAGACTTTCATACACTTAATCAAAGAGTAAAGAGTAAAGAAAGCTCATGAATCAATTAAACTTCAATACAAGCATCATAACCTTCAAACATTATCAAAATCAATCATAAGAAACTTCAATTTAGATCACCAAGTCATATAGCATTCTTTTGATCTTAAGGACTTTCAAATAAGGTCTAGAATGTGGAAAGGGAAGGGAAACTTTAAGGAATGTTGTGCATGAATCCGGGAAAGTGGATAACTACTCTTTTCTTCTTCTCTTGCGATTTCCGCAGCACTTTCAACTTAGAGCTTCGCTCTCTTCTTTTCATTTTTCGACTTTACTTTTGGAGTTATGGATAGAGGTGCACAAAAACCAAAGCCTAGGAGATTGGCATTTCTCAAATTTTTATGAGATGCCTCAAACCCTTAGCACACATACCATAATCCGTTAGGAATATCACTCAATCCGACTTTGGCAAGACACAAACACCCGGCTATGTGAATGGTGCCGAGTTACTCATCGTCATGATTGACTTCCTCAAACCTAAAATTTCTTTCTATTCTTTTGATTGCAAATATTGCTTTCATGGCCCTCCCACATCAAACATGCCTTTTTCATTCACTTCTCCAAGTTTCCGGATAGGTAAAGGAGGTCAATATTTCAATGAGGAGCTAAAATGATCAAAGAGAGAAGAAAGAAAAATCGAATTGCCTTAATCATCTCAACAAGAAGCATAAGAACTTATAGTGTGATTTCAACTTCAATTCCTCAACATGATTTAAGTAACATTCATCACATTATGAAACTTGCAAAAGAGGTATAATCCATTCATTCAAATTTCTTTTTAATTCACTATTCTTTTAAGCATGCAATTGTCGTCAAACTCAATTCACAAGTGGTATTATCATAGAATTCATCTCTAACATTAGAAGCACATAATTTTTCAAAATTTTTCAATTTTTATGGGTTTTTTTTTCAAACTCTTTTTTCATGCAATGCAGTAATGAAACGTGTAACAATATAATGAACATGCAAGATAGTCTCGATAGAAGCAAACATAGTGAGTAAGAGTTATTACAAACTTTTAGTCACACCCCACCCCATACTTGGAACAAACATTGTCCCTAATGTTTAAACAAAAGAAAGAAAAGAAGATAAGAAAGAAAGAAAAAGAAAGAAAAGAAAAAGAAACTCACAAAATGGCGGTGGAGCGGCTAAAGCTATCGGTCATGCAAATCATCATCACTGCGGCGCTGGTGGAGGCGGGAATGGAGAGAAGCTGGGGTCGTAGTGCCGCCCGAACTGCTGGCGATAAACGTCCCTCATCATGTGATCGAGGTCATCCATGCGTCCGTCTCTAGCATCGGCTCGAATCTCCAATGCTCCCACTTTCTCTGAAAGGCCAGTAGCCCAATCCGGCATCTTCTTGTACCATCCCGGAGCTTGGCTGTACCACCCTGGTGCTGGTGCTGCTGCTGGTGACTGTTGTGAGGACCATGGAGGTGGAACTCCATACCATGCAGGAGGCGTCTCCATCCAAGTGGGTCTCTCACTCATGCTAGCGCGGCGAGAAGACGAACCTGAAGCTCTGGCTGGACGTGGAGAACGTCTAGGCACATCGGGGGCCGCATCCGGCTGATCCGGAAACGTGCCAAACTCGTGCTCTACTCCTCCTCCGCTCTCATACTGATCTCTCATCTCCTCCTCCTCAACTACTGGCGGTGGTGGGACATATGGGGGAGCTGCAATCCTGTTCGCATGTGTTAGCATGAAATATTGTGATATTTTAGGCACGTTTTCTAAACGTATTTGATTCATATTGATAGTCTTTGATTGAACTTTGTGCATATGAGAGCTAGTATTACCTATATTGTCGATATGGATGTCTACACTAGTTCTATGTTGATTATAGGTGATTTGGAGCTATTTCCGAACAGAATCAAGCAAAAGAAGAGTTGATTGAGTGAGTCCATAGATTGAGGACACTCTTAGGAAGCAAATTGGAGTTTAGCTTGAGGAAAGCACGAGGCTAGGGAAGAATCACGTTCTTGCCCTAAATTACGCCCTAAAATACGGCCGGAATCCAAACCACGTTCAAAATTACGGCCGTGGATTCATAGTCAGAAATTGAAGTTCATTCCAGAGGATATTACGGCCGTGGAACATATGGTACAAACCGTATTTGTTTCCACGCTCTAGAATTACGGTCATGGAAACTTCCACGACCGTGATCTTGGAGAATCTTTTCGCCACACTTTGAAGCCACGATCTTTTGAAGATTGGGCCGGGCCGACATTTTGCCCTACATTATAAAAAGACGGAAGAAAGGAGATTCCGTCATGCCCGCTTATCATCCTGGCTTAGACGCTGATCCCGCTTACAATCACCGTTTACATCCTCGTTTACGCTCGCTTGATACCGCACACATCTCCGCTTAGCAACGCAAAAACCCTCATTTAGAGGCTTCTTGGAGATCTCATTGGAGATCGAAGTTCGCATTGGGCGAATTGCCCTAATCTCGCACTTTTAGTGGTGATTGCTGTTGAGATCTTCGGATTGGCGAAAGATCGAAGCTTTCGAAAGATTTTGCAAGAAGATCTCTCTTCTTGTTTAGGTTTGATTTGGAAACGGATTGACATCCCGTTCCTCTTTCTTTCCTAAGGTTGTGATTGTTTATTCTATTTTGAATTTTTTGACAAACACTCGTTCTTGATTGTGATCTTGAGATTTGTTTGAAGATTATTGATAGCTCTTGAAAGTTTTCATCTTTTCATCCTCTAAATCTTGAATTAATATCAATATGACTGTTATTGGCTAAAAACCCTTAACAATTCTAAGGTGAAGGGTTGATAGTTGTGGCTTAGGTAATGATAGATTGATCGTAACCAGATTAGACCCTGAGAGTTAGAGAGAATCGTCGACAAACCCTAAATTACGGGCTGTTCTTGAGTTCCACGACCGTGGAATCTCAAGATCCAACCGTAATTTCCCTCTAGTTTACGAGCCTGCTTTTACTTTAATCCAAAGTTAAAGATTTGCTTTAACTTAGTTTAGACTTGTCTTATCTAGGTGGTAGTGAGCCTCAACAACCTCTACCTCGATTGTGAGCCTCAACAACCTCAATCGGTTAAGTTAGTCTTGATCTTTAGGTTATAAGTTTGGGTATTTGACACTAATTCTCATCTTTAGAATCTTTCTATATTGAGCCTCAACAACCTGTATAGAGAGTGCCTTTTAGGTGGGTTACACAAGGTTTTCGGAACTTCACCGTACGATTACCTTACATTAGTATACCTTTGCATATCTCAACTCTGTCTTTATATCATTAGTATATCTTGAATCTATTGCCGCAATTGGATACCTGGATCTTTAGGATTGTTGTTTTCCCAATATTTGCAAAACTCCCATATTTACTCTGGAATTCTTTCTTAGCTACGTCGATCCGTACACTGCGGGTTCGCTGCTTGATTCTAGTTTTATAAATTTAAAGCTTATTTGCACACACCTTTAGGGGCGAACAAGTTTTTGGCGCCGTTGCCGGGGATTTGGTTTTCGGCCGAATTCGGTAACCGGTTATCAAGCTTGGGAGCTTGCTCTCGTTATTTGATATTATTTTGAGTGCATGCGCAGGTCAAGGAACACCGAAGATCTCTTACCTCTTGATCAAGAGCTAGAGAAAACCTTGAGGCAAAAGCGCAAGGAAAAGAATATGGCCGAAGGAAACGAGCGTGATTTTCAGGCGGACTTAACGGAGAAGGAAGCTCAACTCCGATGGAATGAGAATCTTCGCCGGGATGAGATGGATCGCCATCAGTCCCAAGTTAACACTCTACAGGATCAGATGTTCCAAATGAGATTAGAAATAAGCGACCTTAAGAATAAAGGAATCAAGAAATCCTCAAGAAGGACATCAAGATCTAGAAGAAGAAGAAGTCATTCATCCGCTGATGATAGTGACTCTTCCATGCCACCGTTAGAAGAGATTGATCCCACGGTCAATATGAATCCTTTCAATCCACAAGAGGCTGCTAATCGTCGTGCTCCACCTAGGAATGTGAGGGTCGAACGTGTGGATAATGAGCCAAGAACTCTTGGCCAACGAATGGATCCAACGCAACAACCACGCCGTTTGGGCGTGAACTTTGATGCTGAAGATGTACAAGGGTTTAGCTTCAACCCTCAAGTTATTACTCTTGTTCGCCAAAACCAGTTTGGCGGTACAAGCGCCGGATCTCCACACCAGCACTTGCAGAACTTTGAGTGTATGATGGAGACAATGAGACCGAAGAGCGCCACTACCAACACCTACAAGCTTAAACCTTTCTTCTTCTCTTTGAAAGGGAAAGCGTTGTCTTGGTATCAAGCTCTTCCTAATGGGAAACTAGACACGTGGGAAGACCTTTCCGCAGAGTTTCTCACCAAATTCTTTCCGCCTTCAAAAACGTCGGAACTTAGAGGTAAGATTAATGCTTTTTCCATGAGACCTAACGAAAGTTTGTTTCAATCTTGGGAAAGGTTTCAGGATTTTCTCTTGGATTGCCCTCATCATGGCATATCCAAGCTTGCCTTGCTGGAGATTTACTACAAGGGGCTGGATGCGGGAACGCAATTCAACCTCCAATCCCTCTCATGTGGAACGTTCATGGACATGAGAGAAGATGACGCTTGGGACTTCATTGAGAAACAAGCAAGAGTCATAGAGAAGTATTCCCACCGGAAAGTGGAGGGAAATCGTGTGGAGCAAGGAGCAAAGCTCACACACGAAGCTCAAAATCAGATTTTCTCCCTCAACAATGAGATCAAAGAGTTGAAGGAGACTATCAAGACCAACTTCCCAAAGCAACAAGGGAAGGATGTTGGTTATTTGGGCAATAATGGCGGCAACAACAATAACCGGAACAACAACTGGAATGGAAACAACAACAACCGGAACAACGATTGGAACAACAATAGGGGTTCAAACAACAACAATTGGCGCCCCAATCAACAAAATTCCGGTAACTCTTATCCTTCCAATTCTAATTCACTAACTCCACCTTCCTCTTCCTCTACTCCTTTGAAAAGCCAGGGGCAATCATCTAATGGAGGAAACACTTCGGGGAAAGAGAAGCCCGATCCCATATTGGAAACGATTTTGGGAAAGCTTCAAGGGTTGGAGAACCGTCTTATCAAGGTTGATGATCAAGTCTCTAAGGTTGATAAAGCTCAAAAGGTTTTAGAAAACCAAATGTTCAACCACGCGGAGGAAGTTCCTAGAAACCAAGGGAAACTTCCAGGAAAGACGGAGGACAACCCTAAGGGAAGGGTAATGGCGATAACAACTAGGAGCGGAGTGACTTCCACCGATCCGCAGCCTAAGTTCATTGAAGTCCCCGTAGAGAAGGACAAGGAAAAGGGGAAGGAGAAGGAAGACGTCTATGTTCCTCCTCCAGCTTACAAACCTCCCCTACCATTCCCTCAATCTAGAGCGCGAGCGCGCCTAGAAAAACAATTCGGTAAGTTCATAGAACTCATGAGCAAGCTGCATATTAATATACCATTCATTGATGCTATTGTAGGTATGCCAGCTTACGGCAAGTTCTTGAAGGAGCTTCTCTCTAACAAGAGGAAGCTAGAAGATTTTGGAGAGGTCAAGATGAGTTCGGATTCTTCGGATCTCATCAAGACCATGAAGGAGAAAATGTCCCCAAAGTTGAAAGATCCGGGGTCATTTTGCATTCCCATTGGTGTGGGAGAGGTCACATATGACGCCTTATGTGACTTAGGAGCAAGTGTGAGCATCATACCACTTGCGTTGTGCAGGAAAATCGGTTTAGGCGATCCTAAACCGGTGAAGATGACGTTATACATGGCGGATCGATCCATCACTCGCCCCGTCGGTATTGTAGAAGACGTCCCGGTCAAGCTAGGTAAATTCTTTGTCCCCATTGATTTTGTCGTGCTTGACATTCCTGCAGATAGTCCGGTCCCGATCATACTCGGAAGACCGTTTCTTGCAACTTCCGGCTGCATGGTCGATTGCAAGAATGGAAGACTCGCTTTTGATATTGGAGAAGAGAAAGTAGAGTTCGTTCTTTCCACTCTAGTGAAGGAACCAATCTTTGATGAGGATATTTACGATATCCAAGATGAAGAAGGTTTATCTAGGGAGGAGGTAAGTGCGATTCTCTTTAACGATCCTTTACAAAAAGTAATTACTATGAGTCTAACAGATGTAGGGGAAGAAGAAGAGTGCAAAGAGGAAATTGAAGCCTTGGAAGCACAAGAGGAGATGCATGAAGTGGAGTTTGAGAAACTCCACGATGAGGCTGAGAACACTAGAATCCACGGTCATACCCTGTATTCCACGACCGTGGATTTCACAACCAAAATCGACCTCCATTCCAGGGGATTACACGGCCGTGGAACACATAGAGGGGCCGTAATTCTGACCGTGGAAGAGGGTGATCGGCAAACTTCTTCAACTTCTTCTAATTCTTCTCCAACCCACTCAACATCCTTAGAAACTTCTAAGGAAACATCGGATGCTCCTCAAGGATCATTGGAAGCTCCGAAAGTGATGGAACTCAAACCGCTTCCTACTCATCTAAGGTACGCTTTTCTTGGATCTAATTCTACCTTTCCGGTTATTGTTAGCTCCGAACTAAGCATAGATGAACATGAACAGCTCATGATTGTCTTAAGAAACACAAGAACGCCATAGGCTATACTATTGAGGACTTAGTAGGAATTAAACCCTCCCTATGCATGCATAAGATACTAATGGAGGAGGATTTTAGAACTTCAAGACAACCTCAAAGGCGGTTAAATCCGACCATGAAGGAGGTTGTCAAGAAGGAAATTCTTAAACTTCTTGATGCAGGTATCATCTACCCTATTTCCGATAGCAAGTGGGTGAGTCCGGTTCAAGTAGTTCCTAAGAAGGGAGGAATGACGGTCATCACCAACAAGAACAACGAACTCATTCCTACCCGAACCGTGACTGGATGGCGAATGTGCATAGACTACTGCAAGCTCAATAACGCAACGCGGAAGGATCACTTTCCATTGCCATTCATCGATCAGATGCTTGAAAGGTTAGCACAACATTCACATTTTTGCTACCTTGACGGTTATAGTGGCTTCTTTCAGATTCCGATACATCCGGATGATCAAGAGAAGACCACATTCACGTGCCCTTGGGGTACGTTCGCCTATAGGAGAATGCCGTTCGGGCTTTGCAACGCCTCAGCCACCTTTCAACGGTGCATGATGGCCATCTTCTACGAATACGTAGAGGAAATCATGGAAGTCTTCATGGACGACTTCTCCGTTTACGGTTCCTCTTTTAACGATTGTCTTTCTAACCTTTCTCTTGTTCTGCAAAGATGTGAAGACACTAACCTAGTTCTTAATTGGGAGAAATTTCAATTTATGGTTAAGGAAGGAATCGTGTTAGGTCACTTAGTCTCTAGTAGAGGGATAGAGGTAGACAAGGATAAGATAGAGACCATAGAGAAACTTCCTCCCCCAATTTCGGTCAAAGGGATAAGAAGTTTCCTAGGACATGCTGGATTTTATAGACGTTTCATTAAGGACTTTTCTAAGATATCAAAACCTCTAACAAATCTATTGATGAAAGATGCGGTTTTTGAGTTTTCGCAGGAATGTTTGGATGCGTTTAACACCATTCGGCAAGCTCTAATTTCAGCACCTATTATCCAACCTCCGGATTGGACTCTCCCCTTCAAGATTATATGCGATGCTAGTGACGTAGCTATTGGAGCTGTTCTTGGACAATGAAAGGAGGGACGAACCCATGCCATATACTACGCTAGCAAGACGCTAGACGAAGCACAGCTCAACTACGCCACTACAGAGAAGGAATTTTTAGCTATTGTCTACGCTATTGACAAGTTTTGCTCTTATCTTGTAGGTGCAAAGGTGATTGTCTACACGGATCACGCTGCGATCCGGTACTTCCTTGCGAAGAAAGACGCGAAGCCAAGGCTAATTAGATGGATTCTTCTCCTACAAGAATTCGATCTTGAGATCCGCGACAAGAAGGGTTCAGAAAATTCTGTTGCGGATCATTTGAGTCGCCTAACACATCTAGAGGACGACCATTTGCCCATTGATGACTCCTTTCCGGACGAACACCTACATATCATAGAGGAGTGCATCAAGGTAGTCTCCAAAGGTAACGAACCATGGTTTGCTGATTTTGTTAACTATTTAGTTTGCCAGGAGATACCACCCGGACTGTCATACGCACAAAGGAAGAAGTTCTTCAAAGACGTCCGGGAATACTATTGGAACGAGCCTCTCCTCTTTAAGAGAGGCCCGGATGGCATCATTCGGCGATGTGTGCCGGAAGATGAGATGCAAAGTGTCGTCCGCCATTGTCATTCACTACCTTGTGGAGGACACGCTAGTTCGAACAAGACTAGCGCAAAGGTATTGCAATCTGGATTCTATTGGCCTACTTTATTTAAAGATGTGCAATCCTTTGTTTCTTGCTGCGATGCTTGTCAAAGAACAGACAATATCTCTAGAAGGAACGAGATGCCCCTCAACAACATCCAAGAGGTGGAGGTTTTCGACGTATGGGGAGTAGATTTCATGGGACCATTCCCATCTTCTTGTGGAAACCAATACATACTATTGGCGGTAGATTACGTTTCTAGATGGGTGGAAGCAATTGCCTCTCCCACAAATGATGCCATGGTGGTGGTTAAGTTCTTCAACAAGACCATTTTTCCGCGATTCGGGACGCCAAGGACGATCATTAGTGATGGAGGTTCTCACTTCATAGCCCGTCGCTTCGAAGCTCTTCTAGCTAAGTATGGGGTTACTCACAAGATTGCTACCCCTTACCATCCACAAACGAGTGGACAAGTTGAGATCTCAAATAGGGAGATCAAAGGCATTCTAGAGAAAACGGTTTCAAGGACTAGGAAGGATTGGTCCTTGAAACTTGACGATGCATTGTGGGCGTACCGGACTGCGTACAAGACTCCCATAGGCACCACACCATACAACCTTGTGTATGGAAAGTCTTGTCACTTACCGGTGGAGCTAGAGCATAAAGCGTTTTCGGCTATCAAATGGCTGAATTTCGGCATGAAAGAAGCGGGAGAGAAGCGTCTCCTGGACATCAACAAGCTGGATGAACTCCGTTTGAACGCCTACGAAAACGCCAAGATCTACAAGGAAAGAGCAAAGCGTTGGCATGATAAGCATATCATTCCAAAGGACTTCAAAGAAGGAGATCAAGTTCTCCTCTTCAATTCAAGACTTCGCCTCTTTCCAGGTAAGCTAAAATCTCGTTGGAATGGACCTTTTCTAATTAAGCGTATTTTCCCCCATGGTGCAGTTGAAGTATGGGGTGAAGCTAGCGGAAGTTTTAAGGTGAACGGCCAACGACTCAAGAAGTATACGCCGGAACTCCAAGCTGAGGAGTTTGCACCTACCGCACTCGAATAAGTGCGAGATTGGTCTAGCTACGGACCTTAAACAAAGCGCTTCTTGGGAGGCAACCCAAGGTATGGCATTTTCGTTTTTGTTTTCGATTCATAGTTTAGTTTAGAATAGACGTTTTTCGTTTTATTTTGCCTCGATTTCTTCCGGTATGTTCGTGTTTTTGGTTGTAGGATCGATGGAAAAGGAGAAAGGGAGAATAATGTCGAAGAAGAGTGACGAAATTTGGACTTTGAAGCTTTACAGAAGGTTCCACGGTCCAAATTACGGTCGTCATAGCTACAGTGACCGTAATTTCCAAACGCCTTTGAAAAATCACTAAAACCACGGTTCCGTACATTTCCACGGCCGTAGAACCCCCCGATGGACCGTAATTTTTGGAAATTTTGCCGGCCACTATATAAGCCACATTCTTCACAAACTTACCCAAAAACTTACCCCTTTCCACGACCTAGACACCGAAACCCCACGACCTCCTCCAAATCTTCGTTTTCTAATCGTTTTCAACGATTCTTCATCCTAAACTGCAGCAAATCCAACCACGAACAAGATCCAAGCGACAAACCGAGCGGAAATCCATCAACAAACGCGCATTTCGGGTTTTTCAATCCGAAAAAGAGGTTTATTCTTTCTTCTTGATTTTTGCGGATTTGGTTCGTTTTTGCTATAGATTTTTAGGAAGAATTGACAAAGACTGGAAGGAATTAGATTAGGACTGCTTGTTGTGGTGATTGTTGGTGAATTTGCTGAGATTCGCGAGATTCTGAGACGAATCACGGTCTCTGGGTAAACCACGGCCGTAATTCTTCAAGAACAGACCGTAATTTTGGTGAAAAATGGATTTCGTAAGGAGAGTGTCGGGAAGGATAAAAGAGAAGAAGGGAGATCAGAATAAGAAAAGGAAAGGCAACCCCTCCACCTCCTCATCATCTAGGGCACCACCACCCTCATCTCCTTCACTACCATCTTCACCTTCACCCCCATCCTCACCTCCTCACCCTAGCATTCCGACCATACACGAGAACCACCTTGCTGCATTTGAGAAGATACAGAAGAGGGCAGTGATTGGCCCTAGGTATTTGTTGTTGGAGGATCTACATCCTCTCAACATAGTTGATGATCTTACATGGCTCTTGGATAGAGCCGGATTACTTGTCTTCACGAACATTCGTGAAGACGCCTATGAGGAGATCACCCGGGTGGTTGTGACATCTTTCGAGCACAGCCACGTAGATAGGACCGTCTCTTTCCGTCTCATGGAACGAGACTACCATTTGAGTATTGTTGAGTTTGGGACCATTTTCGGGTTCCATGAGACCTACAATGGTCGATTCCCGAGTGGTGTTTACCCTAAGGATTTTTGGGAGGAAATTGCAATGATTTACGCCCACGAGGACCGTTGGCAGCCCGCCGATACCAAGGCTAAATTGATGTACCATTTAGCCTTGAAGATAGCTCACCGTGTTCTTTCGGAGTGTCTCTTTCCTAGGACGGAGACGCCCCAAAAGATCAAGACGGATGAGCTATTCTTGCTCTATTGTATGCTTTATGGACGCCGTGCAGATTGTGCTACTCTCTTGGCTGCTACGATGAGCAAGCTCAAGAGTAAGGCGAAGGGAAACATTGGATATGGTGGGATAGTTACCCACATTGCTAGGAGTTTTGGTGTAGATTTTTCTGCTTGCACCCGCATACCCGCCGTACCTTTAGGATTACATGCTTTCATGGTCAGGAATCTCATTTTCCCCACACATAGAGGTCCGCCTTATGCGGGCATGCCTTGGGAGAGCAGGACAGGCAGGGGTATTGAGTGGCTGCCGGAGTATTCCATTGTGGCGGGACGCCACAATTGGAAGGAGACGTTCGCTGCGATGCATGCGAACAGGTTAGTAGATCCCCCTTACGTCCCACCACCGGTTGTGGAGGAGGAGGAGATGGGAGATCAGTACGAGAGTGGTGGAGGAGCGGAGCAGGAGTTTGGCACGTTTCCGGACTAGCCGGAGGCGGCCCCAGATGTACCTAGACGCTCTCCACGTCCAGCTA
The DNA here is from genome assembly GCA_033239045.1 of Fagopyrum esculentum. Classification (NCBI taxonomy): domain Eukaryota; kingdom Viridiplantae; phylum Streptophyta; class Magnoliopsida; order Caryophyllales; family Polygonaceae; genus Fagopyrum; species Fagopyrum esculentum. The sequence continues at coordinate 57,560,388 of BSUD01000002.1, forward strand.
GAGCCTCAGGCTCGTCATCTCGCCGCGCTAGCGTGAGTGAGAGGCCCACGTGGATGACTACACCTCCCACTTGGTATGACACCCCCCCTCCTTGGTCCACGGAGCAGCCAGCAACACATCCACCACCACCAGCACCTTCCGACGCCCCATCATGGTACAGTCAGGCTCCAGGATGGTACGAGCAGATGCCGGAATGGGCCACCGGACTTTCAGAGAGAGTTGGAGCATTGGAGATCCGAGCCGATGCTAGAGACGGACGACTAGATGACCTCGACCACATGATGAGGGACGTCTACCGCCAGCAGTTTGGGCGGTTCTATGACTCCAGTTTCTCTCCATTCCCGCCTCCGCCGGCGCCGCAGTGATTCGATGCAGGACCGTTCGTTTTAGACATCCCCGCCACCACTTGTGAGTTTCTTTTTCTTTTCTTTCTTTTGTTCTTTCTTTTGAACATTAGGGACAATGTTCGTCCTAAGTATGGGGTGGGATGTACTAAAAGTTTGTAATAACTCTACTCTCTATGTTTGCTTTCATTTGAGACTATCGTTGCATGTTCATTATGTGTCACACATTTCATTTTCGCATTGCATGAAAAAGAACTTTAAAAACCCATAAAAATTGAAAAAAATTTTGAAAATTTTGTGCTTCTAATAAATTGAGATGATTTCCATGATAATCATTACTTGTGAATGGAGTTTGATAACAATTGCATGCTCAAAAGAATAGTGAATCAAAAAGAATTTGAATGAATGAATTTTACCTCTTTTGCAAGTTTTATAATGTGAAAATGTTACCTAAATCATGTTGAGAAATTGAAGTTGAAATCACGTTATAAGTTCCTATACTTCTTGTTGAAATGATTAAGGCAATTCGATACTTTCTTTCTTCTTTCTTTGATCATCTAGCTCCTCATTGAAATATTAGCCTCCTTTACCTATCCGGGAATTTGGAGAAGTGAATGAAAAAGGAACGTTTGATGTGGGAGGGCCATGAGAGCAATTATTTGCAATCAAATGAATAGAAAGAAATTGTAGGTTTGGGGAAGTCAATCATGACGATGAGTAACTTGGCACCATTCACATAGCCGGGTGTTTGTGTCTTGCCAAAGTCGGATTGAGCGATATTCCTAGCGGATTATGGTATGTGCGCTAAGGGTTTGAGGCATCTCTTGAAAAATTGAGAAACGCCGATCTCCTAGGCTTCGGTTTTTGTGCACCTCTATCCATAACTCCAAAAGTAAAGTCAAAAAATGAAAGGAAGAGAGCGAAGCTCTAAATTGAAAATGCTGCGGGAACCGCATAAGAAGAAGAAGGTAGTTGTCCACTTTCCCGGATTCATGCACCACTTTCCCTTAAAGTTTTCCCTTCCCTTCCACATTCTAGATCTTTTCTTTGAAAGTCCTTAAGATCAAAAGATTGTTATATGACTTGGTGATCTATATTGAAGTTTCTTATGATTGATTTTGATAAAGTTTGAAGGTTATGATGCTTGTTTAGAGGTTAAAGTGATTCATGAACTCTCTTTGCTTTTTACTCTTTAATTGAGTGTGTGAAAGTTTGATAAACGATTGAAGCAAGGTTTGAGAATGATCTATTCTTTAGAAGTCACATTCACCCAAAGAAGGTACATATATTTCATCCTAACTCTTGTTTAAAGCTTTTTGAAAGACCTTGCTTAGGGACAAGCAAGTGTTAAGTATGGGGTTATTTGTTAGCATGAAATATTGTGATATTTTAGGCACGTTTTCTAAACGTATTTGATTCATATTGATAGTCTTTGATTGAACTTTGTGCATATGAGAGCTAGTATTACCTATATTGTCGATATGGATGTCTACACTAGTTCTATGTTGATTATAGGTGATTTGGAGCTATTTCCGAACAGAATCAAGCAAAAGAAGAGTTGATTGAGTGAGTCCATAGATTGAGGACACTCTTAGGAAGCAAATTGGAGTTTAGCTTGAGGAAAGCACGAGGCTAGGGAAGAATCACGTTCTTGCCCTAAATTACGCCCTAAAATACGGCCGGAATCCAAACCACGTTCAAAATTACGGCCGTGGATTCATAGTCAGAAATTGAAGTTCATTCCAGAGGATATTACGGCCGTGGAACATATGGTACAAACCGTATTTGTTTCCACGCTCTAGAATTACGGTCATGGAAACTTCCACGACCGTGATCTTGGCGAATCTTTTCGCCACACTTTGAAGCCACGATCTTTTGAAGATTGGGCCGGGCCGACATTTTGCCCTACATTATAAAAAGACGGAAGAAAGGAGATTCCGTCATGCCCGCTTATCATCCTGGCTTAGACGTTGATCCCGCTTACAATCACCGTTTACATCTTCGTTTACGCTCGCTTGATACTGCACACATCTCCGCTTAGCAACGCAAAAACCCTCATTTAGAGGTATCTTGGAGATCTCATTGGAGATCGAAGTTCGCATTGGGCGAATTGCCCTAATCTCGCACTTTTAGTGGTGATTGCTGTTGAGATCTTCGGATTGGCGAAAGATCGAAGCTTTCGAAAGATTTTGCAAGAAGATCTCTCTTCTTGTTTAGGTTTGATTTGGAAACGGATTGACATCCCGTTCCTCTTTCTTTCCTAAGGTTGTGATTGTTTATTCTATTTTGAATTTTTTGACAAACACTCGTTCTTGATTGTGATCTTGAGATTTGTTTGAAGATTATTGATAGCTCTTGAAAGTTTTCATCTTTTCATCCTCTAAATCTTGAATTAATATCAATATGACTGTTATTGGCTAAAAACCCTTAACAATTCTAAGGTGAAGGGTTGATAGTTGTGGCTTAGGTAATGATAGATTGATCGTAAACAGATTAGACCCTGAGAGTTAGAGAGAATCGTCGACAAACCCTAAATTACGGGCTGTTCTTGAGTTCCACGACCGTGGAATCTCAAGATCCAACCGTAATTTCCCTCTAGTTTACGAGCCTGCTTTTACTTTAATCCAAAGTTAAAGATTTGCTTTAACTTAAGGGGGTGTATTCAATTAAGAGTCTATAGGAATTTTTTGGAGTTTAAAGGTCTATGGGTATTGAATATAGATTTTTAAAAGTCCATATAAATCTTTAGGTATTCAATTAGGATTTAAAATTTTCCATAAAATTCCTATGGTATTTAAAAGTTTGTGGATTTTAAAAGAATCTATTATTTCATTGATTTTGCAGGATTCTTCATTACTTTTATACCTACCTAAAATCCATAGAAATCTTTCCCCAACACATAAGATTTCCACAAAATCTGTATTGACTCTATATAAAATTAAAATTTCCCACAGAATTTGCAAATCCTATGATTATTAAGAATCCGTCAAAATCTTTAAAAGTCTCGATTGAATACACCCCTATTAGTTTAGACTTGTCTTATCTAGGTGGTAGTGAGCCTCAACAACCTCTACCTCGATTGTGAGCCTCAACAACCTCAATCGGTTAAGTTAGTCTTGATCTTTAGGTTATAAGTTTGGGTATTTGACACTAATTCTCATCTTTAGAATCTTTCTATATTGAGCCTCAACAACCTGTATAGAGAGTGCCTTTTAGGTGGGTTACACAAGGTTTTCGGAACTTCACCGTACGATTACCTTACATTAGTATACCTTTGCATATCTCAACTCTGTCTTTATATCATTAGTATATCTTGAATCTATTGCCGCAACTGGATACCTGGATCTTTAGGATTGTTGTTTTCCCAATATTTGCAAAACTCCCATATTTACTCGCTTGACAATCTATAACTGAATTTGTTCCCACCCAAATCCCTGTGTTCGATACTCTGGAATTCTTGCTTAGCTACGTCGATCCGTACACTGCGGGTTCGCTGTTTGATTCTAGTTTTATAAATTTAAAGTTTATTTGCACACACCTTTAGGGGCGAACAACATGCATAGCAGCGAACGTCTCCTTCCAATTATGGCGTCCAGCCATAATGGAATACTCTTGTAGCCACTCAATACCCCTACCCGTCCTGCTCTCCCAAGGCATGGCCGCATAAGGCAGACCTCTATGTGTGGGGAAGATGAGACCTCTTGTCATGAAGGCCTGAAGTCCTAAGGGTACGACTGGTATGCGGGTACATGCAGAGAAATCAACTCCCAACATCTTAGCAAGGTGGGTAACTATCCCACCATATCCAATGTTGCCCCTCCTCTTATTCTTAAGCTTGCTCATAGTAGCAGCTAAGAGGGTGGCACAGTCAGCTCGGCGCCCATACAGCATAGAATACAGCAAAAATAGCTCATCCGTCTTGATCTTTTGGGGCGTCTCCGTCCTAGGGAAGAGACACTCCGAAAGAACACGGTGAGCAATCTTCAAGGCTAAGTGATACATCAACTTAGCCTTGGTGTCAGCAGGTTGCCAGCGGTCCTCGCTGGCGTAAATCATAGCAACCTCCTCCCAAAAGTCTTTGGCGTAAACGCCACTAGGAAAACGACCGTTAAAGGTCTCTTGGAACCCGAAAAAGCCTCCGAACTCACGGATGGTAAAATCATAGTTTCTTTCCATAAGACGGAAAGAAACGGTCCTATCCACATGGCTGTGCTCGAAAGACGTCAAAACCTCCCTTGTAATCTCCTCATAGGCGTCTTCTTGGATAGCCGAGAAGACAACTAGTCCGGCTCTATCCAAGAGCCAAGTAAGGTCATCTATAATGTTAAGAGGAGCTAAATCCTCCAACAATAGGTACCGAGGTCCAATCACGGCCCTCTCATGGATCCTCTCGAGTGCATCGAGGTGATCCTCATGAATGGTCGGTACTCTAGGGCTAGCAGGAGCGGGTGATGAAGGTGATGATGGAGGTGAAGGGGAGGAAGGTGGTGGTGCCCTAGAGGATGAAGAGGAAGAGGGGTTACCCTTCCTCTTTTTGTTCTGGTCATTCTTCTTCTCCTTAATCCTCCCTAAAACTCTTCTCACAAAGTCCATCACTGTTCAAAATCACGGTCTGTTCTTGGTATTTCCACGGCCGTGGAACTTACAGTGACCGTGATTCGTCTCGACTTTTCTCAAAAATCCACAAACAGCACTCAAACTCAGCAATCAGGCAGCCCTAGTCTAATTCCTTCCAGTTTCAAGCAGTTCTCCTAAAATTTCTAGCAAACACAAACCCAAATTGACAAAGATCAAGAAGAGGGAAAAAACCTAGGTTTCGGATTTTGAAATCCGAATTGTGCGTTCCTTGGTGATTTGCCACTCGATTCGTTGCTTGGATCTCGTTGGTGGTCGAATTTGCTTCAATTTGGAAAGAAGAATCGTTGAAAAAGATTAACGAATGAAGATTTGGGGTGAAGGGCGTGGATTCGGCGTTTTGGGTCGTGGAAATGGTATTTGTGGAGTGTTTTTGTGAAGAACGTGGTTAATATAGTGACAGGAAAAATTTTGAAAATCACGGTCTGTCGGGGGGTTCCACGGCCGTGGAAATGTACGGAACCGTGGTTTTGGTGATTTTTCAAAGGTTTTTGGAAATTACGGGCACTATAGCTGTCACGACCGTGGTTTAGGCCGTGGAACTCTCTGTAATGTTCCAAAGTCCAAGTTTCGTCACTTTTCTTCAACATTACTCTTCTGTTTTTTTTTTCCATCGTTCCTACATCCAAAAACATGAACATACCGGAAGAAATCGAAGGCAAACAAAGCGAAAAACGTCTAAACTAAGCTAAACTATGAATCGAAAACGTAAACAAAAATGCAATACCTTGGGTTGCCTCCCAAGAAGCGCTTTGTTTAAGGTCGGTAGCTAGACCAATCTCGCACTTATTTGAGTGCGGTAGGCGCGAACTTTTCAGCTTGGAGTTCCGGCGTATACTTCTTGAGTCGTTGGCCGTTCACCTTAAAGCTTCCACCCGCTTCACCCCATACTTCAACTGCACCATAGGGGAAAATACGCTTAATTAGAAAAGGTCCGGTCCAACGTGATTTAAGCTTACCTAGAAAGAGACGAAGCCTTGAATTGAAGAGGAGAACTTGATCTCCCTCTTTGAAGTCCTTTGGAATGATATGCTTATCATGCCAACGCTTTGCTCTCTCCTTATAGATCTTGGCGTTTTCATAGGCGTTCAAGCGGAGTTCTTCAAGCTCATTAAGGTCCAAGAGACGCTTCTCTCCTGCTTCCTTCATGCTGAAATTCAACCACTTGATAGCCCAAAACGCCTTGTGCTCCAACTCTACCGGCAAGTGACAAGACTTCCCATACACAAGGTTGTATGGTGTGGTTCCTATGGGAGTCTTGTACGCAGTCCGGTACGCCCACAATGCATCGTCAAGCTTCAAGGACCAATCCTTCCTAGTCCTTGAAACCGTCTTCTCTAGAATTCCTTTGATCTCCCTATTTGAGATCTCAACTTGTCCACTAGTTTGTGGATGATAAGGGGTAGCGATCTTGTGAGTAACCCCATACTTAGCTAGAAGAGCTTCAAAGCGCCGGGCAATGAAGTGAGAACCTCCATCACTAATGATAGTCCTTGGTGTCCCAAATCGTGGGAAGATGGTCTTGTTAAAGAACTTAACCACCACCATGGCATCATTGGTGGGAGAGGCAATTGCTTCCACCCATCTAGAAACGTAATCTACCGCCAATAGTATGTATTGGTTTCCACAAGAGGATGGGAACGGTCCCATTAAGTCTACTCCCCAAACATCGAAAATCTCTACCTCTTGGATGTTGTTGAGGGGCATCTCATTCCTCCTAGAGATATTACCTGTTCTTTGACAAGCATCGCAGCAAGAAACAAAGGATTACACATCTCTAAATAAAGTAGGCCAAAAGAATCCAGATTGCAGTACCTTTGCGCTAGTCTTGTTCGAACTAGCGTGACCTCCACAAGGTAGTGAATGACAATGGCGGATGACACTTTGCATCTCATCTTCCGGCACACATCGCCGAATGATGCCATCCGGACCTCTCTTGAAGAGGAGAGGCTCGTTCCAAAAGTATTCCCGGACATCCTTAAAGAACTTCTTTCTTTGTGCGTAGGATAGTCCGGGTGGTATCTCCTGACAAACCAAATAGTTAACAAAATCAGCAAACCATGGTTCGTTACCTTTGGAGATCACATCGATGCACTCCTCTATAACGTGTAGTTGTTCGTCCGGGAAGGAGTCATCGATAGGTAAATGGTCGTCCTCTAGATGTGTTAGGCGACTCAAATGATCCGCAACAGAATTTTCTGAACCTTTCTTGTCGCGGATCTCTAGATCGAATTCTTGTAGGAGAAGAATCCATCTAATTAGCCTTGGCTTCGCATCCTTCTTCGCAAGGAGGTACCGAATCGCAGCATGATCCGTGTAGACAATCACCTTTGCACCTACAAGATAAGAGCGAAACTTGTCAATAGCATAGACAATGGCTAAAAACTCTTTTTCAGTAGTGGCGTAATTGAGTTGCGCTTCATCTAGCGTTTTGCTAGCATAGTATATGGCATGGGTTCGCCCTTCCTTTTGTTGTCCAAGAACAGCTCCTATAGCTACGTCACTAGCATCGCACATAACCTCAAAGGGAAGCGTCCAATCCGGAGGTTGGATAATGGGTGCTGAAATTAGAGCTTCCCGGATCATATTGAACGCATCTAAACATTCTCGCAAAAACTCAAAAACCGCATCCTTCGTCAATAGATTAGTGAGAGGTTTTGATATTTTAAAAAAGTCTTTAATGAAGTGTCTATAGAATCCGGCATGTCCTAGAAAACTTCTTATCCCTTTCACCGAAGTTGGGGGAGGAAGCTTCTCTATGGTCTCTATCTTAGCTTTATCTACTTCTATCCTTCTATTAGAGATTAAGTGACCTAACACAATTCCTTCCTTAACCATAAATTGACACTTCTCCCAATTTAGAACAAGGTTAGTGTCTTCACACCTTTGTAAAACAAGAGAAAGGTTAGAAAGGCAATCGTTAAAAGAGGAACCGTATACGGAGAAGTCGTCCATGAAGACTTCCATGATTTCCTCTATGTATTCGGAGAAGATGGCCATCATGCACCGTTGAAAGGTGGTTGGGGCGTTGCAAAGCCCGAACGGCATTCTCCTATAGGCAAACGTACCCCACGGGCACGTGAATGTGGTCTTCTCCTGATCATCCGGGTGTATCGGAATCTGAAAGAAACCACTATAACCGTCAAGATAGCAAAAGTGCGAATGTTGCGCTAACCTTTCAAGCATTTGATCGATGAAGGGTAGTGGGAAGTGATCCTTCCTCGTCGCGTTGTTAAGCTTGCGGTAGTCTATGCACATCCGCCATCCCGTTACGGTTCGGGTAGGAATGAGTTCGTTATTCTTGTTGGTGATGACCGTCATTCCTGCCTTCTTCGGAACTACTTGAACTGGACTCACCCACTTACTATCGGAGATAGGATAGATGATACCTGCATCAAGTAATTTAAGAATTTCCTTCTTGACAACCTCCTTCATGGTCGGATTCAACCGCCTTTGAGGTTGTCTTGATGTTCTAAAATCTTCCTCCATTAGTATCTTATGCATACATAGGGAGGGTTTAATTCCTACTAAGTCCTCAATAGTGTAGCCTAAAGCTTTCCTATGTTTCCTAAGGACAATCATGAGCTGATTATGTTCATCTATGCTTAGATCGGAACTAACAATAACCGGAAAGGTAGAATTAGATCCTAGAAAAGCGTACCTTAGATGAGTAGGAAGTGGTTTTAGCTCCATTGCTTTCGGAGCTTCCAATGATCCTTGAGGAGCATCCGATGTTTCCTTAGAAGTTTCTAAGGGTGTTGAAGGTGTAGGGGAAGAATCGAAAGAAGTTGAAGAAGTGTCTTGATCACCCCTTTCCACGGCCAAAATCACGGTATCCCTATGTCCTCCACGGCCGTGGTTTAGGGCGTGGAAGGGAAATACGGTTGTGCTATTTTCTCCACGACCGTATAACTCTCTGGAGTGGGACACGGTTTTGTTTGTGAAATCCACGGCCGTGGAATATAGTGTATGGCCGTGGATTCTCACGTTTTCTGCCTCATCGTGGAGTTTTTCGAACTCTTCTTCACACACTTCTTCTTGTGCTTCTAAGGCTTCAATTGCCTCATTGCACTCCTCTTCTTCCCCTATATCCGTTAGACTCATAGTAATAACCTTTTGCAAAGGATCTTTGAAGAGAATAGCACTTACCTCCTCTCTAGATAGCCCTTCTTCATGGATATTGAAGATATCCTCATCAAAGATTGGTTCCTTCACTAGAGTGGAAAGAACGAACTCTACCTTCTCTTCTCCTATGTCAAAGGCGAGTCTAGCATTCTTGCAATCGACTATGCAGCCGGATGTCGCAAGAAACGGTCTTCCGAGAATGATCGGGACCGGACTATCTGCAGGAATGTCAAGCACGACAAAATCAATGGGAACAAAGAATTTACCTAGCTTGACCGGGAAGTCTTCTACAATACCGACGGGGCGAGTGATGGATCGATCCGCCATGTACAACGTCATCTTCACCGGTTTAGGATCGCCTAAACCGATCTTCCTGCACAATGCAAGTGGTATGATGCTCACACTTGCTCCTAAGTCACATAATGCATCGTATGTGACATCTCCCACTCCTATGGGAATGCAAAATGACCCCGGATCCTTTAGCTTTGGGGGCATTTTCTCCTTCATGGTCTTGATGAGATCCGAAGAATCCGAACTCATCTTAACCTCACCGAAATCCTCAAGCTTTCGCTTGTTAGAGAGGATTTCCTTCAAGAACTTGCCATAAGCTGGCATACCTACAATAGCATCAATGAAAGGTATATTAATATGCAGCTTACTCATGAGTTCTATGAACTTACCAAATTATTTATCTAGGCGCGCTCTCGCTCTAGATTGAGGGAATGGTTGGGGCGGCTTGTAAGTTGGAGGAGGAACGTAGACATCTTCCTTCTCCTTCCCCTTCTCATTGTCTTTCTCTACGGAGACTTCAACAAACGTAGGCTGCGGATCGGTGGTAGTCACTCCGCTCCTAGTTGTGATTGCCATGACCCTTCCCTTAGGGTTGTCCTCCGTCTTTCCCGAAAGTTTCTCTTGATTCCTAGGAACTTCCTCCGCATGGCTGAACATTTGGTTTTCTAAAACCTTTTGAGCTTTATCAACCTTAGAAATTTGATCATCAACCTTAATGATGCGGTTTTCCAACCCTTGAAGCTTTCCCAAAATCGTTTCCAACATGGGATCGGGCTTCTCCTTTCCCGAAGTGCTTCCTCCATTAGATGTTTGCCCCTGGCTTCTCAAAGGAGTAGAGGAAGAGGAAGGTGGAGTTAGTGAATTAGAATTGGAAGGATAAGAGTTACCGGAATTTTGTTGATTGGAGCGCCAATTGTTGTTGCTTGAACCCCTATTGTTGTTCCAATTGTTGTTCCGGTTGTTGTTATTGTTGTTGTTGCCATTCCAATTATTATTCCGGTTGTTGTTCCGGTTATTGTTGTTGTTGTTGCGGTTTGTGTTATCACCGCCATTGTTGTTGCCCAAATAGCCAACATCCTTTCCTTGTTGCTTTGGAAAGTTGGTCTTGATTGCTTCCTTCAACTCTTTGATCTCATTGTTGAGGGAGAAAATCTGATTTTGAGCTTCATGTGTGAGCTTTGCTCCTTGCTCCACACGATTTCCCTCCACTTTCCGGTGGGAATACTTCTCTATGACCCTTGCTTGCTTCTCAATGAAGTCCCAAGCGTCATCTTCCCTCATGTCCATGAATGTGCCACATGAGATGGATTGGAGCTTGAATTGTGTCTCCACATCCAGCCCCTTATAGTATATCTCCAACAAGGCAAGTTTGGATATGCCATGATGAGGGCAATCCAAAAGCAAATCCTGAAACCTTTCCCAAGATTGAAACAAACTTTCGTTAGATCTCATGGAAAATGCATTGATCTTACCTCTAAGTTCCGCCGTTTTGGAAGGCGGAAAGAATTTGGTGAGGAACTCCGCGGAAAGGTCTTCCCACGTGTCTAGTTTCCCACTAGGAAGAGCTTGGTACCAAGACAACGCTTTCCCCTTCAAGGAGAAGAAGAAAGGCTTGAGCTTATAGTTGTTGGTAGTAGCATTCTTCGGCTTCATTGTCTCCATCATACACTCAAAGTTTTGCAAGTGTTGGTGTGGAGATTCAGCGCTTGTTCCGCCAAATTGATTTTGGCGAACAAGAGTAATAACCTGCGGGTTGAAGCTAAACCCGGCATCATCAGCATCAAAATTCACGCCCAAACGGCGTGGTTGTTGTGTTGGATCCATCCTTTGGCCAAGAGTTCTTGGCTCATCATCTACACGTTCGATCCTCGCATTCCTAGGTGGAATGCGACGATTAGCAGCTCCTCGTGGATGGAAAGGATTTACATTGATCGTGGGATCAATTTCCTCTAGCGGTGGCATGGAAGAATCGCTATCATCAACGGATGAATGACTTCTTCTTCTTGATCTTGATGCCCTTCTTGAGGATTTCTTAATCCCCTTATTCTTAAGGTTGCTTATTTCTATCCTCATCCGGAACATCATATCTTTTAGATCGTTAACTTGAGATTGATGACGATCCATTTCATCCCCGCGAATGTTCTCATTCCATTGGAGTTGAGCTTCCTTCTCCGCCAACTCCGCTTGAAGATCACGTTCGTGTTCTTCAACCATCTTCTTTTCCTTGCGCTTTTGCCTTAAAGTCCTCTCAAGCTCTTGATCAAGAGGTACAAGGTCTTCGGTGTTCCTAGACCTGCGCATGCACTCAAAAAGATATCAAACAACAAGGGAGAAGCTCCCAAGCTTGACAACCGAAAACCGAATTTGGCCTAGACCAAATCCCCGGCAACGGCGCCAAAAACTTGTTCGCCACTTAGTGTGCGTGCAAATAATCTTTAAATTTATAAAACTAGAAATCAAGCAAGCGAACCCGCAGTGTACGGATCGGCGTAGTTGAGCAAGAATTCCAGAGTATCGGGATTTGGGGGGTTAAATCCAATTAAGATTATCAAGCAAGTGAATGTATGAACTTCTGTAAATTATTGGGAAAACAGCAACCCTAAAGATCCAGGAATCCAGTTGTGGCAATCGATTCAAGATATACTAAGGATGTAAGGACAGAGTTGAGATATGCAAAGGTATACGAATGTAAGGTAATCGTACGGTGAAGTTCCAAAAACCTTATATGACTCACCTACAAGACACTCTCTATAAAGGTTGTTGAGGCTTCAGTATAGAAAGGTTCTAAAGGTAAGAATTAATGTCAAATACCCAAACTTATAATCCAAAGGTCAAAACAAACTTAACCGATTAAGGTTGTGACACTCATAATCGAGGTAGAGGTTGTTGAGGCTTCACTACCACCTAGAAAAGGCAAGCCTAAACTAAGTTAAAGCAAATCTTTAACTTTGAACTAAAGTAAAAGCAAGTTCGTAAATTAGGACAAAATTACGGGTAGTTCTTGAGTTCCACGGTCGTGGAAGCTCAAGAACAAACCGTGATTTAGGTTTATCGGCGATTCTCTCTAACTCTCAGGGTCCAATCTATTTACGATCGATCTATCATCATCTAAGCCACAACTATCAACCCTTCACCTTAGAATTGCTAAAGGGTTTTAGCCAACAACAGTCATATTGATATCAATTTTAAGGTTCAAAAGAGTGAAAGATGAAAACTTCTGAAAACCTTCAATAACTTTCAAATCAATCTCAAAGTCACAATCAAGAACAGTAATTGTCACTAGATTCGCAATAACACAAACAAACACAAATCTTAGATAAGAAGGAAGAACGGGATGTCAATCCGTCTTCTAAATCAAACCTAAGCAAGAAGCGAAATCTTCTTGCAAACAATCTTCCGAATCTTCGATCTTCCGTAAATCCGGAAATCCCAATGACAAAGCACAAAAATCTCTCAAACACAATCTCCGCCAAATGCGAGATTAGGGCAAATTCCAAGCGCAAGCGTAAGATGCGTCTATGCGTAAGCGAAGGTGACGGAATCTCTCTTCGTCCGTATTTTTATAGTGTATGATGAAGTAGCGGCCCGGCCCAATATTTTAAAAGATCGTGGCTTAAAGTGTGGCGAAAAAGATCGCCAAGATCATGGTCGTGGAAGCTTCCACGACCGTAATTTAGAGCGTGGAAATCAACACGGTTTGACACAAACAATTCCACGACCGTAGAAGTTACTGGAATGAACCACGCTTCACTTGCCATAGTTCCACGACCGTGGTTTAGAGCGTGGAAAGTAGTACGGCCGTATTTTAGAGCGTGGTTTAGGGCTAGAACGTGATTCTTCCTTAGCCTCGTACATTTCTCAAGTTAGCTCTCCTTTGGCTCCTAGAAATGTCTTCAATTCATGGACATGCTCAATCAACTCCATATTTGCTCAATTCCGTTCGGAAATAGCTCTCAATTACCTATAATCAACATAAAGCTTGTGTAGATCTCTATATCGACATTATAGATAAACTAGCTCACATATGCATCAATGCTCAATCAATGACTATCAATATGGATCAAATACACTTAGAAAACGTGCCTAAAATATCACAATATTTCATGCTAACAGTTGGATAATCGGGGCTGAAGTTAGAGCTTCCCGAATCATATTAAACGCATCTAAGCACTCCTGCGAAAACTCAAAAACTGCATCCTTCATCAATAGATTAGTAAGCGGTTTTGATATTTTAGAGAAGTCTTTTATGAAGCGCCTATAAAATCCAGCATGTCCTAGAAAACTTCTTATCCCTTTCACCGAAGTTGGGGGAGGAAGCTTTTCTATTGTTTCTATTTTAGCTTTATCCACCTCAATCCCTCTACTAGAGATTAAGTGTCCTAATACAATGCCTTCTTTCACCATAAATTGACACTTCTCCCAATTAAGAACTAGGTTAGTGTCTTCACACCATTGTAATACAAGAGCAAGTTAAGAAAGGCAATTGTCAAAAGAGGAATCATATACGGAGAAGTCATCCATAAAAACCTCCATGATTTCCTCTATATATTCCGAGAAGATGGCCATCATGCACCTTTGAAAGGTGGCTGGGGCGTTGCAAAGCCCGAACGGCATCCTCCTATAGGCAAACGTACCCCATGGGCACGTGAACGTGGTCTTCTCTTGATCATCTGGGTGTATCGGAATCTGAAAGAAACCACTATAACCGTCAAGATAACAAAAGTGTGAATGTTGTGCTAACCTTTCAAGCATTTGATCGATGAAGGGTAGTGGGAAATGATCCTTCCTCGTCGCGTTGTTTAGCTTGCGGTAGTCTATGCACATCCGCCATCCTGTCACGGTTCGGGTAGGAATGAGTTCGTTATTCTTGTTGGTGATGACCGTCATTCCTCCCTTCTTCGGAACCACTTGTACGGGACTCACCCACTTGCTATCGGAAATAGGGTAGATGATACCTGCATCAAGAAGTTTAAGAATTTCCTTCTTGACAACCTCCTTCATGGTCGGATTTAACCGCCTTTGAGATTGTCGCAAAGTCCTAAAATCCTCTTCCATCAAGATCTTATGCATGCATAGGGAAGGTTTGATTCCAATTAATTCCTCTATAGTTAACCTAAAGCTTTCCTATGTTTCTTAAGGACAACCATAAGCTTACTATGTTCATCTATACTCAAATCGGAACTAACAATTATCGGAAAGGTAGAATTAGGTCCAAGAAATGCGTACCTTAGATGTCTAGGAAGTGGTTTCAATTCCATCACTATCGGAGTTTCCAATGGCTCTTGAGGAGCATCCGATGCTTCCTTAGAAGTGTCTAAGGGTGTAGAAGGTGTAGGAGAGGATTCAAGAGAAGTTGTAGAAGATACAAAATTTCCTTCGAGCTCACCCAAAATTACGGCGTCCCTGACCTTTCCACGGCCGTGATTTTGGGCGTGGAAAGTAAATACGGTGGCTTTGTTTCCTCCACCACCGTGTAACCCTCTGGAGTGCTCCACGCTTTTGTTGGTGAAATCCACGGCCGTGGAATAGGCCGTTTGACCATGGATCCGTACATTTTCTGCCTCATCGTGGAGTTTCTCGAACTCTTCTTCACACACTTCTTCTTGTGCTTCAAAGGCTTCAATTGCCTCATTGCACTCCTCTTCTTCCCCTATATCCGTTAGACTCATAGTAATAACCTTTTGCAAAGGATCTTTGAAGAGAATAGCACTTACCTCCTCTCTAGATAGCCCTTCTTCATGGATATTGAAGATATCCTCATCAAAGATTGGTTCCTTCACTAGAGTGGAAAGAACAAACTCTACCTTCTCTTCTCCTATGTCAAAGGCGAGTCTAGCATTCTTGCAATCGACTATGCAGCCGGATGTCGCAAGAAACGGTCTTCCGAGAATGATCGGGACCGGACTATCTGCAGGAATGTCAAGCACAACAGAATCTATAGGAACATAGAATTTACCTAGCTTGACCGGGACGTCTTCAACTATACCTACGGGACGAGTTATGGAACGGTCCGCCATGTACAACGTCATCTTCACCGGTTTAGGATCGCCTAAACCGATCTTCCTACATAATGCAAGTGGGATGATGCTCACACTTGCTCCCAAGTCACATAATGCATCATATGTGACATCTCCCACTCCTATGGGAATACAAAATGACCCCAGATCCTTTAGCTTTGGGGGCATCTTCTCTTTCATGGTTTTGATGAGATCCGAAGAATCCAAACTCATCTTAACCTCTCCAAAATCCTCTAGCTTTCTCTTGTTAGAGAGGATCTCCTTTAAGAACTTACCATAAGCCGGCATACCTACAATAGCATCAATGAAAGGTATACTAATATGCAGTTTGCTCATGAGTTCAATAAACTTACCGAATTGCTTGTCTAGACGCTCTCTTGCTCTAGATTGCGGAAACGGTAGGGGAGGTTTGTAAGCCGGAGGAGGAACGTAGACATCTTCCTTCTCCTTCCCCTTTTCTTTCTCTTTCTCAACGGGGACTTCTACAAACTTAGGCTGCGGGTCGGTAGTTGTCACTCCGCTCCTAGTTGTGATTGCCATCACCCTTCCTTTTGGGTTGTCCTCCGTTTTTCCTGGAAATTTCCCTTGATTCCTAGGAACTTCCTCCGCATGGCTGAACATTTGGTTTTCTAAAACCTTTTGGGCTTTATCAACCTTAGTTATGTGATCATCAACCTTGATGATGCGAGTCTCCAATCCCTGAAGCTTGCCCAAAATTGTTTCCAACATGGGATCGGGCTTCTCTTTCCCCGAAGTGCTTCCACTATTAGATGTTTGCCCCTGGCTTTTCAAAGGAGTGGAAGAAGAGGAAGGTGGAGTTAGTGAATTTCTTGAATTGGAAGGATAAGAATTACCGGAATTTTGTTGATTTGAACGCCAATTGTTGTTGTTTGAACCCCTATTGTTGTTCCAATTGTTGTTCCGGTTGTTGTTGTTGTTCCAATTGTTCCGGTATTTATTCCGGTTGTTGCGGTTGGTATTCTCATTACCGTTGTGGTTATTGTTGTTGCCTAAATAACCCACATTTTGTTCCTTTTGCTTCGGAAAGTTGTTCTTGATGGTTTCCTTCAACTCCTTAATCTCCGTATTGAGAGAAAAGATTTGAGTTTGAGCTGCTTGTGATAGCTTTGCTCCTTGATCCACATGATTCGCCTCCACTTTCCGGTGAGAATACTTCTCTATAACTCGCGCTTGCTTCTCAATGAAGTCCCAAGCGTCATCTTCCCTCATGTCCATGAATGTACCACATGAAAGGGATTGGAGCTTGAATTGTGTTTCCACATCCAGCCCCTTATAGTATATCTCCAATAGTGCAAGCTTGGATATGTCATGATGAGGGCAATCCAATAGCAAATCCTGATATCTTTCCCAATATTGAAACAAACTTTCGTTAGATCTCATGAAAAATGCATTAATCTTACCTCTTAACTCTGCCGTTTTAGATGGCGGAAAGAACTTAGTGAGGAATTCCGAAGAAAGATCCTCCCATGTTTCAAGCTTCCCACTTGGAAGAGCTTGATACCAAGACAATGCTTTCCCCTTCAAGGAGAAGAAGAAAGGCTTGAGTTTGTAGCTGTTGGTAGTTGCGTTCTTCGGCTTCATTGTCTCCATCATGATCTCAAAATTTTGTAGATGTTGATGTGGAGATTCAACGCTTGTTCCACCAAATTGGTTTTGGCGGACAATGGTAATAACTTGAGGGTTGAAGCTAAACCCTTGTGCATCATCAACATCAAAGTTCACACCTAAACGGCGTGGTTGCTGCGTTGGATCCATCCTTTGGCCAAGAGTTCTTGGCTCCTCATCCACACGTTCGACTCTTGCACCTCTAGGTGGAACACGGCAATTTGCAGCTGGCCGTTGAAAGAATGGATTCACATTGATCGTTGGATCAATTTCCTCTAGTGGTGGCATGGAGGAGTCGCTATCCTCATTGGATGAGTTGGCTCTAACTTATCTTGATGGCCTCCTACTTCTCTTTTTCTCCTTAAGGTTGTTTATTTCCAACCTCATTTGGAACATCATGTCCGTTAGATCGTCAACCTTCATTTGATGACGATCCGTTTCTTCCCTAAGAGTCTTCTCACTCCATTGGAGTTGAGCTTCCTTTTCCGCTAACTCCGTTTGGAAATCACGTTCTTTCTCTTCAGCCATTTTTCTTTCCTTAAGCTTTCTCCTCAAAGTCCTCTCAAGCTCTTGATCAAGAGGTAGGAGATCTTCGTTATTCCTAGACTTGCGCATACACTTGAAGAGATATCAAATAACAAGGGAAAAGCTCCCAAGCTTGACAACCGGTAACCGAATTCGGCCTAGACCAAATCCCCGGCAACGGCGCCAAAAACTTGTTCGCCACTTAGCTTGCGTGCAAATAAGCTTTAAATTTATAAAACTAGAATCAAGCAAGCGAACCCGCAGTGTACGGATCAATATAGTTAAGCAAGAATTCCATAGTATCGAACACAGGGATTTGGGGGGTTAAATCCAATTATAGATTATCAAGCAAGTAAATATATGAAGCTTTTGTAATTATTGGGAAAACAACAATCCTAAAGATCCAGGTATCCAGCTGTGTCAATCGATTCAAGATATACTAAAGATATAAGGACAGAGTTGAGGTTTGCAAAGGTATACTAATGTAAAGCAATGTACGGTGAAGTTCCAAGGCTTTAGGTACTTAACTAAAGACACCCTCTATAAAGGTTGTTGAGGCTTCAGTATAGAAAGGATCTAAAGGTAAGTATTAATGTCAAATACCCAAACTTGTAATCCAAGGATCGAGACTAACTTAACCGATTAAGATTGAGACACTCGAAATCGAGGTAGAGGTTGTTGAGGCTTCACTACCACCTAGAAAAGGCAAGCCAAGACTAAGTTAAAGCAAATCTTTAACTTTGGATTAAAGTAAAAGCGAGGTTCGTAAACTAAGGGAAATCACGGTTGGATCTTGAGGTTCCACGGCCGTGGAACTCAAGAACAGGCCGTGATTTAGGGTTCGTCGGCGATTCTCTCTAACTCTCAGGGTCCAATCTGTTTACGATCGATCTATCATCATCTAAGCCACAACTATCAACCCTGCACCTTAGAATTGCTAAAGGGTTTTAGCCAACAACAGTCATATTGATATCAAATTCAAGATTTAAAAGAATGAAAGATGAAAACCTTCGAAAACCTTGAATAAATCTTAAACCAATCTCAAATCCACAAACAAAGAACAATGTTGTAAGTAGATTCAGAATAACACAAACGATCACAATCCTTGATAAGAACGAAGAACGGGATGTCAATCCGTCTTCTAATCAAACCTAAGGACAAAGGATGAAATCTCCTTACGAACAATCTTCCAAATCTTCACTCTTCTCTAAGCTTTCCGTCAACTCGGAAATCTCCTTAGGGCTAGACGCAGTCTCTAAGCGGACGTGTAAGCGAAGGTGACGGAATCTTTCTCGTTCCGTCCTTTTATAGGGAAAGATAAAATATGAGCCCAGCCCAATGTGCAAAAGATCATGGCTTACAATCGTATGTTAAAAGATCGCCTAAATCACGGTTCTTTGGGATTCCACGACCGTGGTTTAGAGCGTGGATTAGAGCGTGAAAATTCATCACGGTTTGTCACAACTTTCCACGACCGTGTAACTTGCTGGATTGCTCCATGCTTGTCTTGCCAAGGTTCCACGGCCGTGGTTTGGAGCGTGGAATCTAGTACGGCCGTATTTTAGGGCGTGGAACACATGTAGATCGTAATTCTCCCTTGTCTCGTGCTATTCTTCAACTTAGCATCTTCCTTAGCTCCTAGTGATGTCCTCAATCCTTGGACATGCTCAATTCATCTCCATTCTCCTTCAATCCGTTCGGTTTTAGCTCTTAATCGCCTACAATCAACACAAAGCTTATGTAGACTTCTATATCGACAATATAGACAAACTAACTCACAATTGCTTCCATGCTTTATCAATGAATACCAATATGGATGAAATACACTTAGAAAACGTGCCTAAAATATCACAATATTTCATGCTAACAATACTTAGCATCTATATATATCGCCATTGCGGGGAATCTGCAGGGTGCCTAAGTTTACCATCCTTTATCCTATCAGTCTCATGCCACATCAAATTCTTTGCAGTTTCTGGGATTCTAAACATACGTTTCAATCTCGGTATTATAGGAAAATACCAAAGTACTTTCGAAGGAACATTTTCTTTCTTGTATCGCGGTGCTTTACAACTAGGACAATTACTCAGCGATGCGTACTCTTTCCGATACATAATGCAATCATACGGACAAGCATGTATCTTCTCATAGCTCATTCCCATATAAGACAACATTTTTTTCGCCTCATACGTCCGAGAAGGAAGAACATTATCATTTGGAAGCACGTCTTTTAAAACCTCTAACAAAGCTGTAAAACTTTTATCACTCCACCCATTACCTGCTTTTAGGTTATACAACCTTAAGACAAAAGATAATTGAGTAAATTTTGAGCATCCGGGATAAATTGGTACTTTTGCATCACTAAACAGATGGTCAAATTCATTTCCCGAGCCATGTATATTGTCTTCAATATCATGTATCATATCTTCTAACCTCTCACCCTCATGATCCTCGTCCTCCTCCTCCTCCTCATCCTCTTTACGATTCAAGCTAATATTATCTGCCTCACCATGTCATATCCATCTTTAGATGCCCTTTCAATTGATCACTACTGACTATCTCAATATTTCCGCACCTTAAACATGGACATGGTATTTTCTTACCCTCTCCGTAATATCCAACTGCTTGATTTACAAATTGTGTAACACCATTTCCATATTCTTGGGACAATCGGTTTGTAGTCATCCATGTTTTATGCATGATATAAGAGATTGTTTTTCTATGCATAAAAACCAAAAAAGATACTTTAATCTAATCTACTTATACTAAGTGCACTAACAAGAAAAGGGTACTTTAAAATATATCAATCTAACCAAATCAAAATCAAATAATAAAGATTGTTCAGCTCAACATACCTTAAGTTTTGAAGAGAAACTCCTTGAGCTATAAAATGCAAAAATAACCTCTCTACGATCGATTTCTGCAAAAAACATATATGTTGCTTAGTTTAATAATGTCTAATTCGGTAGTTTTCACAAGAAGTAGAATGCTTCTAAAACTCAAATTGATTTCCAAAACTAAGATCCCAAGGTTGCAGGTTCGAACTCAGGAAGCAAGAAAAAAAAACATATAGTATGTACATCTTCCTAAAGTTTTCTAGTATGTCAATCGACCATAAATGCACCATTATTAATCTCACATTAAATAGTTATCTGTTTCTATTGTTATTTTGTAGGAATGTTACCGAATTAAACTAACCCAATTGAAATAATATAATGTCTGACAAAACCCAAATCATAAAACTAGATTACAGCACAAAATTGTGTTTATCACGGTTTCTCTTTTATATATGAGTCAAAAGGAACAAAATTGTGTTTATCATGGTAATGAATCGCCAAAAATCAAATCTCACGTGCATATTAGCATATAGTTGGATTTTTTTACATTATTCATCTCATCCTCAATTCGAAATTATAATCACGAATTTGATCAACAAAACTCACTGGAAGATCAATCTCAGTGCCAAAGTTCCGGCACTCTACAGATAATCTAATCATTCACCAAATCAACAGTTTCAGTGATAGAATAACACAATCACTGGACTAAAAAAATATAGCCAAAATCACATACCCAAAAGTGACACCTACCGGGAAGGCTGTTGACGGCCGGCAAGGTGCAGGTAATAAATTCGTCGGTGTTGGCGGCGACAGAAAGCCGGCAGCCGGCCAAATACTGGAGTCTCGTTGGCTGCAGTCTCCGACTTGACGGTTGATCGGGAAAGGGGCGGAAACAGTGCAGAAAGCTCGTCGGGCTGGGGAAGAACGGTACCTGCAGATCCGGCGGGATGAAGTACAAATTAGGGCTTAATTGTATGCAGATCCGGCGGCAAATTCTCACCTGCAGATCGAGGAGACGACGCAGCGGGAGAAGATAGAGGAGGCTGCAGCCAACGAGACAACGAGAAATTAGGGAAGAAGGATTACCTGCAGATAGAGGAGATGAAGCGACAAGAGGGAGTGGATGTACGTACGTGAGAAGAGGAGACGCAGCGGCCGGGCAACGGAAGAGGAGGCGTAGCGGCTGTGAGAAGAGGAGACGCAGCGGCCGGGCAACGGGAGAGGAGACACAGCGGCTGTGAGAAGAGGAGACGCAACGGCTGTGAGAAGAGGAGACGCAGCGGCCGGGCAACGGGAGAGGAGACGCAGCGGTTGTGAGAATAGACGACGTAGCGGGAGAAATCGAGGAGGCTGAGCGCGGCGGGCAAGAGGCTGATAGAGGAGATCGATCACGCAGATTGTGTGCAAGGTGAAACGGCATCGTATCTCTCACTAATTGCTGAGGGTAAAAGTTATAATATAAAAAATTAAAATTAAAATAATTAATCAATTAACCATGTTTTTTTTATCAAAAGAAAATCCACAACGGTAAGCATATATGTAAGACTTAATTATTGAAAAAAATTTCAGTTCCGTCTTCCGGTTTTGAAAAAATTTTCAAAATATTTTTTAAATAATATTTAACACGGTTAATTGAAAGACGTTTTAAAATATGTTTAGACGCTAATTTAACACGGTTTGGAGGGTAACCTTGATAAATTGTAAACATTTTTACAACGGTTTCGAAGAGAACCGGCAAAACTTGCACTTTCTAAGAAAATTTCAAATTATATATTTTTTAAATAATATTTAACACCGTTAATTGAAAGCCGTGGTAAATTGTGTTTATACGCTAATTTAACACGGTTTGGAGGGTAACCGTGGTAAATTGTAAACAGTTTTACTACGGTCAGAGAACCGGCAAATCTCGCGCTTGCGAAAAAATTTCAAATTATTTTTTAAATAATATTTAATTGTGTTTATATGCTAATTTAACACGGTTTGGAGGGTAACCGTGGTAAATTGTAAACATTTTTACAACGGTTTTGAAGAGAATTACAAAACTCGCACTTTATAAAAAAATTTCAAAATATTTTTAAAATAATATTGAACACGGTTAATTGAAAGACGTGAGCTTCTCAAAAAAAAAATTGAAAGACGTGGTAAATTGTGTTCATAAGCTTATTTAACACGGTTTAGAGGATAACCGTGGTAAATTGTAAACCTTTTTACTACAGGTTCGAAAAGAACCGTGATAAATGATGAAAAATTTTAACACGGTTACAAGTAACCGTTATATTATAATAAACTTTTTAACACGGTTCGCAGGGTAACCGTGTTAACATGGGTGATTCTATACATTTACCACGGTTATTTGGGGAACCGTGGTAAATTGTTAGTATTTTTAACACGGTTTTTGAGGGCAACCGTGGTAAAAATGTTGAATTTGCATATTTACCACGCAAAAACACGGAACCGTGTTAAATGTACCATACCCAATTTGCACTTTTTTACTAGTGAGGAGCTCCTATCAACACCAATATATTTAATAGACTAATCAACTTCAAGATCTTTTGTAGCCTTGATGACACCCAAACATTAGGTAATTTCTTTACTTGAAGGAAAAAACGTGATGGTCCGAATAACATCTTGGAGAAACTTGATCGTGTGTTAGTTCATAATCAAATACTCCAGTGGTACCCAATTAAAAAAAAGGCCATGCTTTCACTATATCAGATCACTGTCAAATTTCTTTGGAAATTTCGACAACGGATGACTATACTCCACAACCGTTCAGGTTTAAAATGATTTGGACTAAACGAAAATCATTTGAGAATATTTTTATAAAAACATGACATTCCAACTTTATCGGAAATAATATGTATAAACTCACAAAAAAAAAACTCAACTACTTAAAATTAAGGCAAAGGAATGGAGTAATGTAAATTTCGGTAACATATTCAAACAACTTAAATATGTGGAATCACAACTACAAGAAATGCAAAGCTCAAGTCCTAATAACTTAAACCAAAGTGAAGAAACCATCCAAAGAAATCTCCTAACAAAACAAAACCGATTACTGTCTTTTCACCAGAGATATTGGAGACAAAGAACTAAAAACAATCATTTGAAGAACATGGACTCAAACTCCAAATATTTCCATCGCATTGCTACTGGAAGAAGAAATCGAAAACACTTAAAGGAACTATTAACTAAAAATGGTACGACTTTCTCCTCTAAATCAGAGATCAGATTGGATTCAATAATAAATTCTTGGGATGAATTAAAGAATGTATAACTACAGTCTCCTTCTTCGTTCTTGTTAATAATGGACCAACTGAGCAAATTTTTCCGGAAAAAGGACTTAGAAAGGAGATCCCCTTTCCCCTTTTTTATTCATCCTGGGGGCTAAAATTCTAACACAAATGCTACAAGAAGATTGCAACAACTACGATAACCATATTGGATTCTCTGTGTGTAAACAAGCAACACCAATCCCATTTCTTTCATTTGCTGATGACATTATCATTTTTTGCTAAGGCAAATTTGGCCTCATTTCAAAGAACTAAGAAAATCCTGGAAATGTATTGCTCTATATCGGGACATAAGATTAACTTCCAAAAATCCGCTTTCCAAACAACAAAAAATACTAAGGAAATCAACATTGCCCAATTAAAAATTATTCTAGCCATGAATCATACCACTACCCTCGACAAATATCTTGGATGCCCAATCATCAACGACAGAGTGATAAAAGAGACTTTTTGGTGACATAAACCTCAAAACAAAACAACAACTTTCGAAATGGAAAGCCAATTCCCTATCACAAGAAGGGAGAATACCGTCATAAAACATAATCTAAATGGCTAAACCAACCTTTTCTATGCAAATTTTTATGCTCCCGAGCCATAATCTAGAGGAGTTAGATAAAACATATAAAAAATTCTTCTGGAACAAAAGACACCAACATAGACCCATAATAAGTTGGGATGTAATATGTAAATGAAAAAAGAATGGCGTTCTTGGATTAAGGAAATCTTTAATCACAAACAAAGCATTACAAATGAAACTCTTGTGGAAAATTTTGGCTGAACCAAATAATATTTGGGTTAAAATCGTAAATGAAAAATATTTGAAAAATCAGAATATTCTTCATTACCAAAAGAAAGGATCAACATCTTGGCAATGGAATAACCTTATGAAGCTAAAATCTGAATTTAAAAATGGTATCATTTGGCAGGTCGGAAATGGTAAAACCATCAACTTCTAGCATGAAAATTGGGTAACAATCACACCACTTATAAAAACGGCCCAAAACACCAATCAATTTCACACAAATATAAAGGTTAGTCACTTTATAAACGATGCGAGACAGTGGGATATCAACATAATTGATAAAGAACTACAAAACATCATCAACCCAAATATTAGGACAAAAATCAAGGAAACAATTATACCAAAAAATGACATTCAAGATAAATTATAGTGAAGATGTAGTAACAATGGTTGGTTTACTACAAAATCTGCGTCGGAAATGATTGAGAAAGATTCAAGCATGCCCCCAAACTATACATGCGATTGGATCTGGAACCTTGATACCCAACCTAAAATTAAAAACTTTCTTTGGGAAATCACAAAACGGAATCCCAACAAAGGCTAAGCTTGACGAAAGAAAAATTGTCGTAACAAGGCACTGTGAACTATGCAGCCACCATTTAGAGGACTTGTTCCACTTGCTGATTAGATGTCCTTTTAGAAAACAAATACTTGCCAACATCGATAGGTCATTATTAACCGAACTTAACAACATTTGCCTTGTTAATAAAAAACCTCACGACCTCCTACAAGAAATTAAAAACAAATTTGGACTTAACAAGGTTGCAAGTCTCGCAACTATCTGGTGGAGTATATGGTTCTTCAGGAACAAAACTACTTTCGGAAACGAGCCTATTGGTCCTTGCAATAAGGTTATCAGCTTCATTTAAAACCAAATCCAAATGTGGAAAACTAACATCTTTGATGAAGACGATTACGTTATAAAACAACAACAAAAGGACATTAATTCTTCCAAAAGGAAGAAAAACAATATTACGTGGGATAAACCAAAACCTGGTTTCCATAAACTTAACTTTGATGGATCTAAACTCGATTCGGGAATAGCATCCGTTGGCTTTGTGATTCTGAATCAAAAGGGTGGGGTTGTTAGCCTTGATGCAAAAAAAATAACTTTAACTTGATAATTAAAGCTGAAGCTTATGCTCTCAAATCAGGGCACTCCAAGGATTGTGGAGTTGTATTAAGGCACTCCAAGGATTGTGGAGTTGCCCGTGGGAGGTTGAGATGATTATTTCCCATTCCATGTTGGATCTCCGCTTCTTTGACGAAGTCATGATCAGACATATTTTCAGAGAAACCAATTATGTTGCTAACCGACTGAGCCATCTAGGAATTGCGAACCCCAACACCTGTTTTTTGACGATCCCGAACTTTGTGTTCTCATCCGCAAGGATGCTTTAGGCTGGACTAACTCTAGGAGATAGTTCAACCTAACCTCTTTCCGTTTTTCAAAAAAAAAAAACTATGAGGAGCTTTGCCTCTTCAAATAAAGGTAATGATGGACTATTTAGACGTTGTATCCGGAGAGAAGTAGAGAGTGTGATATGTCGGTACCACACTATGCATACCCGTGGACACATGAAGAAACTCAAGACTTCTACTAAGATTTATCGACCTCGATGTCTAAAGATCGATGTTCAAAGGTATATTGTCTCTTGCGGTGAGTAATTTGATGTATGAGAGTATTGACTTCATGGGGTATTTTTCTACTTCCATTTCACACAAATATATTATTGTGGCGATTGAGTAGGTGTCAAGTGGTAGAAGTAGTTGTAGAGTTAGATAAACTCACGATCTGATTTATTTATTGTAATTATTGAACGTATTGTCAAAAATATATGCACAAAGGAGAATCCTTAGATTAACCTAATAAAGAGTAAATGACAAATATAACCCTAACTCTAGCACTCCCCTCAACATATAGGTGGGATGTGACAATTTCAAGCTTCAACAAAAGAAACTTGAAGTGAGAGGGCCTAACGCCTTGGTCAAAATGTCTGCTAGGTGGCCAATGCTTGACGTTAAAATGGTACGAATGATGCACCTAGAAATTTGATCTCTAACCGTATGATAATTAACCTATATGTGCTTGGTTAGTTCATGAAATACCGATTTTTGGCGATCTGATTTGCTTCTTGATTATCACATTGAAACTTCATGTGAAAATCATGATGAATGCCAAAAGAGATAAGAACAGAACAAAGCCAGAGAAGTTCACATGTAGTGATTTCCATGGCCCTATATTTAACTTCACTAATGATCTAGAGACAATAACTTGCTTCTTAGTCTTCCAGGAAATTGAGGATGTGCCAAGAAGTAAATAGTAACCCGTGGTGGATTAATTGGTAGTAGGGCATGCTACATAGTCAAAGTCACATAAGGCATTTATGACAAGGTCACTAGACCGGGAGATAAAGATGCCTTGCACAAGATCTAATTTGAGACACCGTAGTATCCCAATGACCAATGCGAGGATTGGACATGAATTGAGAAAAAAAATATATTTGAGTAAGCAAGCTCAAAATAGACATATATATTGATAACATGAATTATGGTGTTAGTATAGATGTGCATATAGGTAGTTTTCCCCTTATTTTGTGTACATAGACATACATTCATGACATTTATGGTCATATTCACCTATTATGTTAGAATCGAGATCTACACAAGCTTTATGATGATTGTAGGTGAATTGGCGCTGAATTGAAGCAGAAATAGAACATTCATGAACTGTTGATCAAGTTGGACCTCAAGGGAAGCATTGGAGAGCTTAAAGAGAAGTACAAAGTCACGTTTTGGAAGATACAAACAAGAACAAAGAGAAATTACGCCTTAGAAATGAAATCTCAAACAAGGACACCTTTCCACGGACAAGATTTTCCTCGGGCTTGACCGTGGGTTCTACGTCATAAGCCCAAAACGAGATCTTTTAAGCCCTTATTTTATTCTGTAAGAGAGGGGGCGGCAACAAGGTTGAAAGGATGACGTAGACGGCTGGAGAGTGAGAAGACATCCCACATTACGGAATACGACATCGGTTTGAAGGAAGAGCATTGGATTTGTACTCGGAAACGGAATGACAACCCGTACTTGGTTTACATTGGAGATAGAGAGATATTTTGTGAGATTTTCTACTTTTTGATTTTCGTTTCTTTAGAACACAAGAACGAATTTTGTTTTTGGATTGATTCAGTTTATGATACTTGAGAATACGTTGTTTAGAAATTCTTGTGTCTCTTTTGGTTCTATTGGTTGCATTCCATTCTTGATTACATATATTATTATTGATTTGAATATGATGATTGTTGGCTAAAACCCTTGCGATTCTAGGGTGATTGGTTGAAGGTTGTGCTTTAGATGATGATAGATTAACCTTTACAAACAAATTGGACCCTGAGAGTTGTGATTTAACCCTCGCAAATACGTTTCCACGGGTTATTCTTGGGAATCTCTGCCGAGATTTCCCAAGATCCACCCGTGGTTCCTTCTGTCGTGCGTACATTGTTATATCTTAATCCTTGGTTAAAGATTGCCTAAACCCTAGCCTTGTTGAACCTTTCTAACCTATATCCCTGTTTGGGAAAAGAGTTACCCGGTGATTCCCTTTCTTAGTTGCCGACGATGATGAGTTCTAGGTAATAAAGATTTATCCTTTATTAAGTTTGAGTGTGCCTTCCCCTTGTCTTTGTGAGTTGACTTGAGACTTACCCGATGACGGTTAATTCTATTCCCTTAGGTCGAGTGGTTGATTTGAGACTATCATTCCCTTTCTTTGAAGCTTTGAGAATTACCCGGTTATAAGTTCTTGGGTTTGGAATAGCGGATAGTGTGACCTCCCCAGTGATATATCCCACCTTCGAAAAACCCTACCTTTTCAATCCCAGTTATGTCCTATACATCTTTAGAAGTCTTAAATCAAAAACCACAATTGGATACCTTGATCTCTAGAATATGCATTTCCCAATTATATTACATATTCGTATCTTTGCTTTTGATCATTGCTATTGCATGCTTACAAAGTTAGGTTGTTTTTTCTGAATTTGCTTTCACCGAATCCCTGTGATCGACTCCGGAATATTATCCGTTACTACGATTGATCCGTACACTGGGAGTTCGCGTATTGTTCAGGCCTATATTTTAGGATATAAATTTAAGACTTTTGCATGCATGTTTTGAAGCAAACATATATCAAATGCCCAACAGGGCGCCTACATTTTTCTAGATCATCCAAGGCGGCACATGAGTCTTATAACTCCACCTTGATGTAAATGATAGAGATTGTTTTTCCAAGTATGATGGAAGACAAATGAAAGGTAGTTATATATATATATATGTGTGTGTGTGTGTGCGTGTGTGTGTGTGTGTGTGTGTGTGTGTGTGTGTGTGTGTGTGAAGATTCTACAAGATTTGTGAAGATTGCGCGCATATATTGTGGGACATATTCAAATCTTCAAACGGCCAAAATTTGTGAAGATTTTGTTGAACGTTTAACGGTTAAAATATATGAAGATTTGGTTTAACGTTCAACAACCAAGAGATATGTCCCTACATCAACACGTATAAAAGAAAGAAGTAAGCAGTGAAGAAGACACACGCATTGAGCTACAAGCAAAACATTCTCCACTACATTCGATCATCTTGGTCTCAATTGTTACTATTTTTCATTTTAGTTGGGAGAGTAAGAAAAACACAAAGAGCGTTATAGGATTATCATAAGTGTTATATCAGAGATCTACTCTATTTTGTAACTAGGCTATTATTTCATTAGATCTGAGTTGACTATATAGTAGCGGGTTAGGCTACAAGTTGTTAATAGAAGGGAAGTACTTCTAGGTTGTATCTAGGACTCTAAATAAGTGATATAATCATAGATATTTAAATACTACGGGTTTGGTAACCCTAGGCGGAGACGTAGGCGAATTAGAGCTGAACTTCGCAAACATATTGCGTGTCCATCTTGCTTTATTTTCCGCATTTTATTGGAATATTTGAAATTTTGATAAACAATTTTACAGGTTTAAGTCAAGATCTTGATATTCATTTCAAGACCTTCAGTTACAATCAACTTCACAGATTTCACGTCAAGATCTTGAGTTCCATCTCAAGACCTTGAGATTCATTTTAAGGCCTTGACACTACGAGTGCAAAAATGTCTCATACTCTATTCACCCCCCTTCTAGAGTATCTCTATCTTTAATTTATCTCCTACTCCGTTCTTCAATTGGTATAAGAGATAGACTCACGTTTATTTGATTTAATCATCTATGAGATTAATGATAAACTCTGTAGGTGATGAAGGATTCACACAGGGAAGATCTTCTAATCGTCCACCCCTTTTCTATGGAAATAATTTTACACAAAGGAAATCTCTAATGCAAATGTTTATTATTGATCAGGATCTGGAACTTTGGGATATCATCAAGAAAGGCCCAAAAGAACAACGACAAATTATGCTAGAGCCTATGTACCTAAAGATAAGGATGAATACACACAAACCGATTTGGAGAATGTGACTAAGAGTTACAAATCTATTAATATGCTCTATTGTGGATTGGATGCAAATGAGTTCAATTGTGTCTCATTATGCAAAAGTGCAAAAGAAATATGGTACACAATGGCGGTGACATACGAAGGAACAAGCCAATTAAAGGAGTCTAAGATCAACATATTCCTAAGGCAGTACGAGTTATTCAATATGACCCCCATTGAAATTGTAAAGGAAATGTTCACAAGATTTACTTAAATTGTGAATAGCCTACACTCTCTCGGCAAAGTCTTTACAAATGAGGAGAAAGTCAGAAAAGTCTTAAGAAGTTTGCCCCAGTCGAAATGGGGACGAAAAGTGATTGTCATTGAGGAAGCATAAAATTTTAGAACTATAGCCCTGGATGATTTATTCGGAACGATTATCACTCACGAAATGGTCCTTAATAAAGAAGATAGTGAACTATTCACAAATGTGAAGATTTTGGCTTTAAAATCCAAAAAGGAGGACATTCCATCTGAGGATGAACAAAGTGAGGATGATGAAAAAGAGCCTTTTGCTTTGATTACAAGAGGACTTGCTTGAATTGTGAAAATGAAGAAGCGATATAATAGATAGTTAAATCGTATGGGTTAAATAACCCTAGGCAAAGACTTAGGCTATTTAGAGCCAAAGTTTGTAAACATATCGCGTGTCCACCTTGCTTTATTTTCCCAATTTTATTCTAACGTTTGAAGCCGTGATAATAGTTTTTACAGGTTTAAGTCAAGATCTTCAGATTCATTTCAATACCTTGAGTTACATTTAGTTTCACATCTTTCAAGTCAAGATCTTAAGTTCCATCTCAATACCTTGAGATTCATTTCAAGGCCTTGACACTACGATTACAAAAATTTTCCATTTACTCTATTCATCCCCCTTCTAGAGTATCTCTATCTTTAATCTATCTCCTACTCCGTTCTTTAGAGTCAATTTGCACATTGTGATTGGCATGCATAGGGAACAACGTTGGCTTACAACCAAGAAGGTCAAAATCGTTAATGATGTCCAAAGTATACTTGTGTTGATTAAGCCAAATGCCAGAAAAATTCCTTAATAAGTGAACAAGGCGAATAGAGGAGTCAATATGCATATACTCTTTCAATCTAGAGATGGTAGAAGGATTGTTTCTAAAAATAGCCAAATCATCAACATAAATAAGAATCTGAAGGGTGATACCAGACTTGAAATAAGCGAACAAGGAATAATCAACATAAGACTGTTGAAACCCGTAAAAGGGCACTAGTAAAGTTGTGAAACTAGTTGCGAGGTACCTGACGAAGTCTGCATAGAGATTTTCACAATTGACAAACTTTACTAGAGGTGCGAAAATCAGGGGAAGGGACCGTGTAGATCACCATGAAGGAATGCATTGGGAACATCCATTTGATGAAGCTCCCAAATTTGGATGGTATCAAATGCGAGAAAAAGATTAACGGTAACAAGTTTAGCAATAGGGGGGAAATATTTCAATGTAGTCAATGCCTTCTTGCTGACGATTACCAAGGGAAACAAGACAAAATTTATAGCGCTTAATATCACCATTGGATTGCCGATCAGTGGGATGAACAACGTAATTCCAAGTTTGATTTCAGTGAAGGGCATAGTAGCGTAGTAGTTTTCTAATGCGGGTTAGTGGCAACGTCTTTGAAAGAAGATGTTTCTTATGCTTCATGGATAGATTTATGTGCAACAATATATGCAGGAGACCATTTATCATATGATAAGTAATTAAACAAAGAATAAGGCATGCCAGAAGATGATGACGGAGAGATGTTGCTCGTAATGGGAACGTATGAGCACGCTTTTTGACACACAAAGTCACGAAGCATGATGGAAGGTTTGGTTATACGGGTACTCTGATGGGTATTGATAGTTATATTTTGTATTCATAACTAGTAGTTAGATTTGATACAATTTTATGATGTGGGACCTTCCTCGATACCAACCATACAAGGACCAATCGCTAGATTAAGGGCAAGAAGGATCCGAGAGGAGATATTATCGAAAAAGAACAAGGAACCATGGAAATGAAGAATCTCATCCATGAGACAAAGTCTCGGCCATGATATAGACCGAGATTCCCAAGTCTGTCGAGACGTATAATATCCGTTGAAGATCTTACTTATCTTTTGTTATTTTAATACCTTTTAAACTCTCAAACATTCAAAAGATATCTTTTGGCTTTTGATCCTTTCTTTTAGGATTATTTTTAGATTATATTTTAGAGGAATCTCTCCTATAAATAGCCTTAGAGGATGAGATTCATAGACAACTTAGATTTGAATTTGATTTCCACATTATTGTGAGACACTTGCGATTTTGCTCACGGTGTTTGCATTTTATTATTTCTATTCAATCAAAAGGAGAGTTTTTGGGTGTTGTGAATGCTTGCTAAGTTGTTCTTATGTGTGTTAATCTTGCTGAACATTGGTGCTACTAGTCAAACTAGTCCTTCCTTGTGCCTGTCTTATTTAGAAGACTTGTGTTAGGTTGAAGAAGGACGGGCTAATGTAATTATTTGTTAAGGGTTTTGACACATAATTGGTCAAGGTTCTTTGCAAGTCTTATAATTAGTCCGATATTCCTATACCTATCATATATCATTCTATTAATCATCTTCTTATCTTCCATTATCATCCATAATTATGCATTTTGAGTTTTATAGAACCTCGGTCTGTTCATACTAAGATCCCGCTCGAGATTTGTCTAAGTTTAATCGAGATTTTCCTTTGTTGTTCAAATCGTGGAATTTCAATCTAGTTCGGGAACTACGGCTTTAACGTCACCTCAAAGTGGTATCAAAGCTAATTGGTTGAAGTGTGACTCAGCCATACACCAAAGGTTCGTGTATCTTTTTTATTTGAGTCTTTTTTGAGTCACATAAAAATCAAGTCTTTTGTGTCTGCCATCTCTTTCGAGATTATTTTAGCTTAACGTGTGTTGTCTTCTGACTACTGGACAAGAGAGAACAACCATTGCCCAACACAAGCCAACCATAACCTAAAACAGTGAAACCTCAACGAGATTCCACTACATAAGACAAATCTTGGCCCCGTAAGAGAAATCCTGCCCAAAGTTTTTCTAAAGATTGCCCGAGATTTGCTAACAACCAAAAGATCGAGACTTTATCTAAACCGAACCATATCGAAAGTTATATTTGGAACATATCTTTAGAGAGATATCTTGTCAAGCTGCAAAGAAAGGAAAGAGATTTATGGAGTATCTTATTGTTAAGAGCTTACCTTGTAGGCGAGATCTTATCATATCGTCAAATCCTAATCGAATATCTCCTCAAATTTCGACCCTATACATTATCCAGCAGCCTTATATTTATCATCATCCTTGGATACAAGTTCATATCACATCAAAGGTCCTATCTTAACTTCACTCACGTTATATCATCGATTACAACCTAAAGTTTCGGTGAAGCCATTCGGACAAGAGTTACTGCGATCTAAGAGTATATATAGAAAAAAGGCAACAAGAAATAAGCTTACCCCGAGACCCAATCAGTGTCCATCACAAAAAACCTTGCTTTTTTACAAATCTTGACCCCCTGAACCCAAATCTCGCCCAAGATTTTACTCCTTTAACTCGATTTTCGCTATTGTCGAGACTTAACCCTAACCGGCAATTTCTCTCTCCAGTTTCTCAAGTGCAATGTAAGTAAAGCTCTCTTCCTAATCTCTTGTGTGTTTATTTCATTCCTCTTTTCACTCTAAACACATTGAGTCGAATTCTTTGGGTGTGTTAATATCTATACTTTCTATCATACTAGTGTGTCATACTTGCAATATTCTCTCTACTTTGTGTCAATTATTTGAAGAGACCTACAACAGGAGTCCCTTAGCTATGTTTCAACACAAGAACCTTCTTCCGAACCAAGTTGACTACTTGAGGCATCCAAGGAAGTTCTAGTTATAGTTAGTTCATCGATTGGTAAAGAAACATTAATCCATCCTAGGCAATTACATCAAATTAGCTTGAGATTTACAACAGAGTGTAAGTGCGAGTAAAAACAAGTAAGGAACCTTCGTTATCACTAACTTCACGCGTTTGTTGTTACTTTTGTGTGATTGTGCAAGATGTCTAACAACCCAAGAGGTTCACAATAGGGTGACCCGACAAGTCCTAAAACCCATGACATACTAATGAAACTCATGGCCACCATCTCATCCTTGACTTAACAGGTGACGAGGATGAAAGCACGCCCTAGAGAATAAATCTCAGACTAAAATCTCGGCCTTCAACCGAGATTTCACCCGAGATTTTCCCTTGAGATGAGCAAAAGCTCACGTAATCCACAACCGCCCCCAATCTCTGATGCGCCTCCAAGGCTCCATCACGGGGTAGGTAGGAGACTTCCAAATCCTAATTTTTGTGCACCTAACATTCCGGATTTTGTTAATGAATTTTATGAATACGATGAAGAGGATAATGAAAGCATGTGGGGAAACTATCCTAGACATAATCATCATCCTAGGAGAGATTCAGACTTGCCCCCTTATAGGCCTCATCAAGAACATGTTGGAATTGGCAAAGTTAAGGTCAGTATTCCAAGTTTTGAGGGCAAATACAATCCGGACATTTACATGGATTGGGAGAATAAAATTGAACTGAACAAATTTGGTCTTTCCATAACTTTAGCGAGCAAAGGAATGTCCAACTTATTGTGTTGGAATTCCAAGGATATGCCTTAGTTTTGTGGGATCGTCTCATCAAAGAAAGGAGGCGAACACTATATCCGAACAACAATGCTTAGGAGCAAATATAAACGTTGATGAGAGCAAGTTTTATGCCCCCATAATATGCTGGAGAAGCAAGGAAAAGGCTGGATAATTTCAAGTAAGGAACCCGGAGCGTGAAAGAGGTCTACACCACCATGCAAATGGCAATGGTCAATTAACATCCACGAGCATGAAGGGTCTATTATGGCTCTACTTTTAAGAATTTTGCATCCATCATTAGCCAATTAGATTGATTTATATCCTTATGATAATATGACTAACTTAGTGCATTTGACTATTAAGGTGGAGAAGCAGTTCAAACGACGAGACCAAGAGACGAATTCTTGGAAACAACATAAATCATGGCCAAATTGAGACAATCTCGGCCAAGGTTATGACTTAGATCCCTCTAGAGATGAGCCTCGTAGAAAGAGCGACAACCAAGAAACCTTAAAAGCTTTGCCTAAGCGGACACATTCTCGCCCTTTGAATGAGCCTTCAAGGGACCGAAAGGGAGCACTTCTAACTCTACTTTACATTCAAGGGATATTGTTTTTTAAATTTCAAGGTAGAGGTTATTATAAAAAGGATTGTCCTAACAATAAGGTTCTATTCATTAATCAACGAGGGGATTATGAAAGTGAAGATGACCCAAAAAGTGCTAGTGAAAGTGATGAAAGTTGTGAATATGAACATGGAGAATCTTTGATTGCTAGGAGAACTTTGCATGTTAATACATCTCCTTGTGAAGATAACCAACGAGAAAATCTCTTTCATGCTAGATGTTTTGTTAAGGGAAAGGTGTGTAACATGATCATCCATGGAGGTAGTTATTGTAATACTGCTAGTGTTGAATTGATTACTAAAATAAAACTTCTTACACTTTTATCACCTTAGGCCCTATAAGTTGAAATGGATGAATGATTGTGGTACTTTGAAAGTCAACAAGCAAGCTAGAGTGACTATCACATTAGGACATTATACTGATGATATTTTGTGTGATGTAATACCTATCTAGGCTTGTCATATATTGCTAGGTCGCCCTTGCAAGTTTGATCGGAAAGTGGAGCATGATGGCCATACAAATAAGTATATTTTCACAATTAAATGATAAAAAGGCAAAACTAAAACCCATGACTCCTTTACAGATCATTGAGACCTATGAGAAGTAGACGACGGAAAGCAAGGATTGATCATTGAACAAAGAAATGGACTGAAGACATTACAATGTAGAATCTCGGCTAAACTGTGAAGTCTCAGTCGAGATTCCTGAGTCTCACCCGAGATTACAAGAATCTCGACCCCCTGCAGCCACCGTCGTTCAATCTTCAAGAGCTCTTCTGGTTGCCAAAGGAAAATAGTAGATTGAGCATACACCCATGGATCTTCCAGTTTAACCATTTATGTCATTGAGTGATTTCATTAAGCAATGTGTGCTTAAGGAATCTTGAATTTACCACTCATATCTAGCTTTGAGTTATCATGACTATATTGTAAGAGCCTTAGTTGTTGAGTTGCCGAGTGTGCAGTTTCTGCCTGAACCGCCCCTGCGGATTAGGGTGTGTTGCAACTGTCTTTGTTGACTCGTGCCTTTGCTTTTGACCCTTCCTTCTTCTATAAGTTTCCTACTCTTCCAGATGAGGGTTCTTTTGTAACACCTTGATTCCGCGGGACTCGGGAATGCTACGGGCGAGACCTCACAAGGGGTCCCGACCCTTAGCCTGACAACAAACTCACCGGACCTTTCCAACATGGCACAAATAAAGGCAGAATCTCAAATTGTTTATAATGTGTGCGAGAACTGAAAAGTAAATTGGAAAAATGTGGAAACTCAATCGAGTCCTCAAAACGACACAAACTCCAAACATCAGTCCGAAAACCATACATCAAATCTATAATCCGACATAACAATAATAATCCAAAAACGCCCCCGTCCTGTAATGTACGGTGATTCTCGACTGTCCACTCATCCACCTCACTCGGCAGCGTCCCTAACCTGCGGGGCATCTACACAAGCGGTTTAAAACCGTTAGCTCAATTCGAAGCATTAGAAACATGGTGAAGGCACATACACACATTAATTCACATAATCATGCTCACGAAACAAATCCGGTTTATTATCTGTATTTATTAGGTCGTATCCCGTTCTAATTGAACTCAGTTTTGTGACACGAGAATCCCCGAAACTCACCTCGGTCCCTACTTACCGGCATGGAATGGTAATGATGCATCCGACCGTTTACCAGCACGGGATAGTCGTCAAGAACCTCCTAGCTCTCGCGGGAGCCAGGCAAGTTGTCACCGCCCGTTATCATACACTTGGTCCAAAATATAATACATAAAGGTCGGTGGTCGTATTACCGGTTTATATATTATAATGAAAGCGATAAAACACACACCACCAAACACACATCAAATCTAATACAAGGAATACAAGCTAAGTAAGTCCAAAGACTTACCTCGTCACCACACTCAACTCACACACTCTTGCTTCATTAAAGAGGAAGCCCACAACCTGCTCACAAGAGGATATACGATCATCAACACAAGCTCATGCTCAAAAAAGTCTAAGACTTCACTCTAGGGATCTACGCAAGATCACCTAGCTCTCAACCTAGGAACACATCCTAGAACTCACATTCCTCACAACACTCTCAACACTAGGAAACCACTCACAACAGCCTATACATCACATGGTCATGAACAACAGCCTAGGAGAGCCAATCTAGCCTAGAAAGATCCAACATGCTCAAACAACTCAAGATCAAATACTACATCAAGCCATAAGGGCTCCAAAGATCACAACTACTAGATAACATTATCATAAGTCCTAGGTCCACCCTAAGTATGCTTCTAACTAGGTATAACCATAATGTAGGAAATGAACGAAGAGAAAGGAAGGAGGAAGCCTACTAGTGAAGAAAACGCAGCCGCAGAAGCAAGCTGGCATTTGGTCAATGAAGGGAAGAGGGAAGTGATCTTTCCTAGAGGCAACATTTAGCTTCCTATAGTCAATACACATTCTCCACCCCGTAACCGTCTTAGTAGGGATTAACTCATTGTTCTCATTAGTTACTACGGTCATACCACCCTTCTTAGGAACAACATGAACTGGACTAACCCATGTACTATCTGAAATTGGGAAAATGATTCCCGCATCTAGCAACTTAAGGATCTCCTTCTTGACTACCTCTTTCATTATAGGGTTCAATCTTCTTTGAGGTTCAATTGAAGGTTTATGATTATCTTCCATCAAGATTTTATGCATGCACAAGGAAGGTTTAATGCCAACTAATTCATCAATGGTGTAACCAATGGCTTTCCTATGCAATCTCAACTCATGCACCAATCTATCAAGTCATCATCATTCAAAGATGCATTCACAATTACCGGATACGTAGAATTCGAACCAAGGAAAACATACTTTAAATGAGAAGGGAGGGGTTTAAGTTCAAGTTTAGGAGGACCTTTATCGGTTGGAGACGCTCCATACAATGTAGGTTGAGATGATTCCAAAGCCATGGAAGACTCTCCAAGACTCCTTAAAGCTTGATCAACAACTAAGGTACTTTTTGGAGAAACCACGGGCAAAACCACGACCTCTGGCACAACCACGGGCGTGGAATCTGAAGAGCTGACACTTTTGGACATTACAGAGAGTTCCACAGGTGAAACAACGGGCGTGGTTCTTGCTCCCTGGCGGTGGTTCCTATAGTGATTCAGCACTACTTCGTGCACTTCAAATTTAGCACTTGTCTCCTTTTCTAATGCATCCAAAGCTTGGATTTCTTCATTGCAAGATTCCTCAACTCCTTCCTCCATAAAACTCAAGCTAAGAACCCTCTCAAGTAGGTCCTTGATCAAGATCGAGCTCACAACTTCTCTAGACTCCTCTTCTTCAACAATGTTGAAGACATCTTCACCAAGGGTTGGCCCCTTCATCATTGTGGACAGCTTGAACTTGATATTCTCTTCTCCTATGTTGAAGGAGAGGATTCTATTTTTGCAATCCACTAAGCATCCGGATTTGGCTAAGAATGGCCTTCCCAAAATGATAGGAACCGGGTAGTCCACCGGGATGTCCAAAACAATAAAATCGATTGGCACATAGAACTCCCCAAGCTGAGCCGGTATGTCCTCTAGGATTCCTACGGGGTGAGTGATTGAACGGTCCGCCATGTAGAGGGTCATCTTGATTGGCTTCGGTTCCCCTAGCCCAACCTTGTTGCAAAGTGCAAGCGGGATAATGTTCACACTTGCTCTAAGGTCACATAGGGCTTCATATTGCACTTCTCTAACCCCAATTGGTACACAAAAAGATCCCGGATCTCGCAGCTTAGGAGACATCTCCTCCCTCATGGTTTGAATCAACTCGGAAGACCTCTTTGTCATCCCCACTTCTCCATACTCCTCCAACTTCCTCTTGTTGGAGAGTATCTCCTTCAAAAACTTTCCATAGGCCGGCATACCTAGAATAGCATCCATGAACGGAATGTTAATATGCAATTTAGACATGAGTTCAAGGAATTTACCAAAATGTTTATCCAAACGAGCTCTTGCTCGTGATTGTGGGAATGGTAGTGGTGGCTTGTATGGAGGAGGTGCCACGTATGTTAGCTCATCATCTTTGCTCTTGCCTCCTTCTTCTTGCAATGGTTCTTCCTCCACTACTAATTGCTTTCCCTTGTTATTCCCTTTAGGTAAGAGATCTTTCATGCTCAGCCCACTCCTTGTTGTAATGGCCA
The DNA here is from genome assembly GCA_033239045.1 of Fagopyrum esculentum. NCBI lineage: Eukaryota > Viridiplantae > Streptophyta > Magnoliopsida > Caryophyllales > Polygonaceae > Fagopyrum > Fagopyrum esculentum. The sequence goes on from BSUD01000002.1 coordinate 57,599,882, forward strand.
ACACTTGGCCTCTTGGATTATCCTCGGTCCTTCCGGGAAGCTTTCCCGGATCCCTTTGTGGTTCACCCGCCTTTAGGAACACTTGTTCTTCTAGCACCTTTTGAGCTTTCGAATTGGAAGTCATCGTGCGCTCAAGTCCACTCAACCTTCCAAGCAATTGTTCAAACATCATTTCGGTTCTATCCTTTGGAGGTTGAGCGAAACCGGGTGGAGGCTCTTGTGAAGCCTTAGGTGGTGGTGCTGCGCTTGTGGAAGCGGGAGGGTTCAAGGCACCATCCGGGTTAGAATAGGTGAACCCGGGATGGTTGTGATTAGGCCGGTAATTGTTGTATTGCCGGTTGTTGTTGTTGAAGTTCCTAGGGCCTTGATAATTGTTGAAGTTGCCCCTTCCCATGTAGCTAATGTCCTCCTCTTTAGAAGCCAAGTTGTCTTGCACTTGCACTTGAGGACTTGCTTGATTCTTTAAGGTTGTAGCACACAACTCCCTCAAAGACTTAAACTCATTGTTGATTGCATCAAGCTTGCAGTTGCTCATGGTGACTTCACTTACTTTATATACTCCCGGTTTCCTCCCATCACTCTTCCTATGGGAGTACTTCTCTATCACCAAGGCTTGCTTCTCTACAAACTCCCAAGCCTCATCCACATTCTTCTCCATGAATGTTCCACCGGAAAGTGATAGGAGCTTGAATTGGCTATCCTCATCAAGCCCCTTGAAATAAATCTCCAATAGCTCTATCTTCAGTATCCCATGGTGTGGACAATCTAGGAGGAGGTCTTTGAACCTCTCCCAAGATTTGAATAGGCTCTCTGTATCCTTCATCACGAAGGCATTGATATGTCCTCTTAGCTCGGTTGTCTTGGAAGGTGAGAAGAACTTTGTCAAGAACTCAGTTGTCATCTCCTCCCGAGTACTCACACGTCCTAGTGGAATGGATTGGTACCAAGCCAAGGCCTTATCCTTAAGTGAGAAGGAAAAATCCCTAAGCTTATGGTTGTTGTTCTCTAATCTAGGTGGCCTTAGATTCTCCATCAAGATCTCATAATTCATCAAATGTTGATGGAGAGACTGTCCTTCCATCCCTCAAAATTGATTGTGCCAGATCATTTGTAGCACTTGAGGGCGGAGCTCATAATCATGGGCTGCGGGATCTCCTAAGTTTACACCCGGACGTTGCACTCTTTGGGCTGGATCCATACGTTGCCCTAACATTTGTGGCTCCTCAATCATGATCGGCTCGAACCGAACATTGACCGCCGGCTGCGGTGGTGGTGGTAGAGGAGGTTGTTGACGATTAAGCTCCCTTTGCACAAGAGCTTGCCTAATCTCTTCAATTTCCCTCCTAGTTGCTTCTTGCCTCTCATTGGCAAGTATCCTCTCATTCTCTAAGAGTTCATCCCTTAGCCTAATTTGCTCTAAGGAATCATCCAACTCAGCTTGAAGATCTCTTGCGGCCATCTCCTTCTTCTTCTTAATGCTCTTAGATCTAGCTTTAAGGGTTTTCTTCGGTTCGGGATCGAATGCAGCTAAATCCTTGCCACAAGATCTTCGCATGCACCTAAAGAATGAGAGATGTCCTGAAAATTCAAAGACACAAACCAAACAAGATCAAAAGCAACAAGTAAGACCTACACTATAAACAATCACAAACAATGATTCAATCTAGACCTAGTCCCAGGCAACGGCGCCAAAAACTTGTTACGCTAAGATTGTGTATAGCCCAAAAGTCTTAAATTTATAATTCAACATATTTTCCTAACTCCTAGCGAACCCACAGTGTATAGGTCGTTTTGTAGCAAAGATAGTATTCCGAGATCGAACACAAAGACTAAGGTGAAATCAAATCAAATAGGTGATTATAGATAGTGGAAATCTAGTATAAGAAAAGAGAAAGGAATAAAGAAATGAAAATCATAATGTTTTTGGGTTGGTTTTGTGGTGATCAAACAAGATCACAATTGATGCAAGATTATAAAACAAACTAACAAATCTAGCTAGCAACACAAACAAGCAACACAAACACGAGATATGTTATCAAAGAGAGAAAAGCGGATTCTAGGGGTTAGGAATTCCGGTTATGGCATTGGACTCAAGCTTCTAATCAACTTTGGACTAGCCATGGTATGTTGGGAAGGAATGTTTCTCAAATGCGATCAATCACCGGGTAGGTCTCATGATCCACTAATCCCGCAACTAAGGTCCTATCACCGGGTAAGTCTCTAGGAGCCTAAGGTTGGGAAATCTACACAAACCGGATTGCTATCTAGGGGTCTAACCTCTCCTTACCGGGTAAGTCTCGGGAAGGCAAGTCCTAAAATCAATCCTAACACATTCAGTCCAATAGCGGCTTGTGAGGCTCACTACTACCTATAGTTCATCATCTTTGGTACCTAAGATCAAGAATCACCGGGTCGGTCTCTCCTCTCACTTAGTTTGCTAGCATTAGGTCACCCTAGGCTAGATTAAGCTTAACAAACACTAGGATTTCAACAATCTAACATCCTAACATTCAGATTTATCAATATAAGAACAACAAAGAATATCACGGGTTGTTCATACTAAACCACGGGCGTGGTTCTTGAGGAACTGACCGTGATTTCTAACAGAGGTTAGGTTCGAGCAAGCAAATCATTCAAGGATACATTTAAGTCTATTCTATCATAGTCCAAGCCATAATCATCATTCCGTTACCCTATAGTCACTACTATTTAGCGAACGACAAGCATTTTAACATTCAAACTCAACAAGTAGACATTCATGGCTTCCATAGCAAGAAAATGAAATGAAAGAGAAATGAAACAAGTAAAAACAAGAAACTTAGCTGAATATAAGTTTAAGAAAGAATTACAACCCTTCAAAAGAAGGTACAAATCGTTCCTCACAATCCTTGCAAAATGTCTTCAACAAATTCACTCAAAAACCACTTAAAAAGCTATAAGAACTCTAAAACTATTGTTGTTCTTCATCTTCTCCAAATGAGAGTGTTTTTCTTCCTCCCAAGAGTAGCCTCCAATGGGAGAGTGTGGGAGAGGATCCTCTAGCAACAGCCTGCAAGACCACTTATATCCTCCATCAAGGGCAAGAGTCTGTTATGGAGATTGTGGGACAGCTGTCACAGCTGCCCACGGAGAACCACGGCCAAAAACACGGGCGTGGAAATGGTCTCTGGGCTGTGGTTTTGGTGGTTTAGCTTCCTTTGGATCGTTAAACCAAGAGTTGGTGCAAGGTATGCACCAACAAGGTCCTATGTGTTCTCCTTAGCTCCTAGCCTGCTTCTTAATGAGTCCGGAAGTGTGTTATCAATAGGAATGATCCTTGAATGTATCGATTAAGCTCCAAAAGTTCCTTAAAATACCTACAAATCCGACAATAGTTCGTGTAGACGTCTATCTCGATAATATGCATGAATTAAACGTAAACGTCATGAACTAATGCCAAACTATGCATGAATAACGGGAAAACTATCTAAATGGATGCCTAAACTAATGTCATAAATCGTGTTATCACTGAGTGTGCAGTTTATACCTGAAACGCCCCTACGACCAGCACCTCTGCCCATGCGGTTTTGGGTGCTGCAGCCGTCTTCGTTGACCCGTGCCTTTGCTTTTGACCCTACCTTCTTCTATAAGTTTCCTACTCTTGCAAATGAGGGTTTTATACTCTCTCTTCAACCCCATCTTCGCCTCTACGTTCTTCTTCTTCTTCTTCTTCTTCTTCTTCTTCTTGTAAAAGTTTTGATGAGATTTTGATGCTTGGATGATGAGGATGTTGTTTGATGATGTCTTTGTTCCTTTGATGATCCATCCTCGAGGTTGTGGTAAGGAGTATCCCTCTGTTAGGTTTCAGCTTGCTAAGATCTTCCTCCTCCTCTCCTTTCTTTCTTCTTATCTTCTTTTCTTTCTTCTTAGCTTAGGATTCCGTAAGTTGAGTCTTGTGGCAGCCTTACTAGGCTTTGTTTGAAGTATATATGTATGTATATGTATGTTTCGGCTGCTGGATGCTGAAGAAGTGAAGAGAGGCAAGTGAAGGATGAAATAGCAGTCAAAGATGAGCCCCTGCTGTCCAACCGCCCTTGCGCCACCTCAGGGCCGCCCTTGCCTCTGGTGTGCCACCGCCCCTGCGTGTGGTGCTGCCGCCCCTGCGGTTTTATGCCTTCCAGCTTTGTTTTACTCTTGTCACGCAAGTGTGTCTTGCTTCCGGGCTTTCCTAAGGATGACATTGTCCCTTCCTTTCCTAGTGTGAGTGTGTAGTATCATGTTAGGTATAGATGAGAGTGTGATGACGATGTTAAGATCATGCTATGCCTTGTATGGCTTTGAGGTTTAGTAGGATGTGAGGCTTAGGTTGATTATGATCCTATGGATCCCTTGGGTCTATGTGTGACCCCTTTGATTGATAGGAGATTGATATATCTCTCTGCCTTTTTATTAGGCAGTGTCCCTCTCAAGATTGGAGGTTGATCGTGGTTAAGGTTATACGAGGTTGAGGTAGGTCCGTAGAACTTATTTAGCTACCATCCTTATTTTGGGTGTTTGCATGAGTGGTGTGTGTGTTATAAGCTTGATATGATAGAATGCAATATCGATTATTACCGACCTATGTTTTATTGATAGCCCATTGTGTGGCAGTGATAACCTTTCCCTCTCATCCTGTAAGGAGTTAGAAAGTTCTTTGGCGTCAAGCCACCTAGTATACAGGAAGGGCGCAATCCACTCCCATAGGGTACACGGGTTGCTTGACCGACACTACTTCCAGATGGATAGTGTTCGCCTCAAAATGTGCGTGCAAATAAGTTTTAAATTATAAAACTGAAATCAAAGCAAGCGAACCCGCAGTGTACGGATCGGCGTAGTAAAGCAAGAATTCCAGAGTATCGAACTCAGGGATTTGGGGGATCAAATTCAGTTCACAAATTATCAAGCAAATAAAGTATAGAAGCTTTGAAAATATTGGGAAAACAACAATCCTAAAGATCCAAGTATCCAATTGTGGCAATCGATTCAAGATGTTCTATAGATATAAGGATAGAGTTGAGGTTGCAAAGGTATAACTAATGTAAGGTTGAGTACGGTGAAGTTCCAAAACCCTATATAACTCACCCAAGGACACTCTCTATAAAGGTTGTTCAGGCTGCAATATTGAAAGGATCTAATGACAAGAATTAATCTCAAATACCCATGCCCAAACCCAAAGAATCAAAGATAAACTAAAACATTTAGGGTTGTCACACTCGAAACCAAAGTAGAAGATGTTGAGTCTCACTACTACCTAGAAAAGGTAAGCCAAGGCTAGGTTAAAGCAAATCTTTAACTTTGGATCAAAGCAAAAGCAAAAGTCGTAAAACAGAGGAAATCACGGCTAGATCTTGAAGGACCACGGCCGTGGAACTCAAGAACATGTCGTGGATTAGGTTGTCGACAAGGTTTCTCACACTCTCAGGGTCCAATTTGTTTACGATCGATCTATCATTATCTAAGCCACAACTATCAACCCTTCACCTTAGAATTGCTAAAGGGTTTTAGCCAATAATCATAGTCGTTGAATCAAATATCAAATTAAGAAGAGAAAAAGGTAAAACCCCTCGAAAACTCAATAAACAATCAAAGTCAATCTCAAATCCGAACGACAAAGTATAATGTTTAATGAATTCAGAATATGAAACAGGAATCCTCACAACAATCTTAAGGAACAACGAAGAACGGAGTGTCAATCCGTCTTCAAAGAAAACCCTAAGAAAATCTCGAAGTACACAATCTTCAATATTGCGTCTTTCTCAAGCCACGATCCGAAATCTCCAATCCTTTGTCTCAACCCTCAACGCGGAATTGCAAGTGAAGGTAAAATGAAACCCTAAGCGACCGTCCTCGAAATTCCCTTCTCGAGCCTTCTTATAGGGCAAAATAGGGTTACGAGAAAAGCCCAATAACCGTCGCTGACGTGACAAATATGACACGTCACTTCGTCATGGAAATCACGGTCTAGTACAAGATTCCACGGCCGTGATTTAGGGCATGGAACTTTCTGTTGTGCTCCAAAATCACTCTCCACGAACTCATCCATAACCACAGTAGTGGTTTAGGTCGTGGAACTCTCTGACCTTCACGAAAGCCTTTTTTTGCAAACTTCTTCAATCATACTCCTTCCTTAGCTTCTCCAAAGCATCTCCTTGACATCTAGCATGATCAAATACTCCTATCCTTCCACATTATGCTCCAATTCAAGCCTTTATTCACCTTTAAACATAACAAAGCTTGTGAAGATCTCTATACCGATAAAATAGGTGAAAGTGCTCATAAATGCTTCAAAATCATATCCATGTACACATCTAAGAGGGAAAAACAATCAAAACAAGTGCCTGAAATATAGTCATATTTCATGCTAACAAAATACCACATACTTGTCGTTTGCTCGTCCCCAAGCAAGGTTTTCAAAAGCTTAGAACGTAAGGTAGAATGAAATATGAATGCAAAACAAAACAAAATAATATTTTTGGTAATGTGCTTCTAATCAATAGATCATCCTCAAATCTTGCTTCATTCATCCTTGAAAACTTTCATACACATAAACTAAAATATGCAAAGCAAATGAACATCATAAATTGCACATACTTCAAGACAAACATCATAACCTTCAAGTATTGTCAAAATCAAACATGTGAAACTTCAATTTAGATCACCAAGTCAAATAGCATTCTTATGATCTCAAGTACTTTCAAGTAAGGTGAAGAATACGGAAAAGGGTGGGAAACTTGTACAGGAATGTGGTGTATGAATCCGGGAAGAAGGAACAACACAAACTCTTTTCTTTTCACCATTTGAACTAACCACCAACTTAGAGCTTTGCTCTATACTTTTTGCACATAATTTTTCGACTTTACTTTTGGAAATATGGACAGCGGTGCACAAAAACCGAAGCCCAGGAGATTGGCGTTTCTCAAGTTCGAGATGCCTCAAACCCTTGATGCACATGCCATAATCCGTTAGGATTATTGCTCAATCCAACTTTGGCAAGACACAAACACCCGGATATGTGAATGGTGCCGAGTTACTCATCATCATGATTGACTTCCTCAAACCTATTTTCCTACACTTTGAATTTAAACAATTGCTTTCATGGTCCTCCCACATCAAAAATGCCAAAATTAACTCTTCCTAAATCCCGGATAGGTAAAGGAGGAAAAAAATTTCATTGAGGGGCTAAATGATCAAAGAAAGAAGTAAGAAAAACGAGGTGCCTTAATCATCTCATAAAGAAGTATAAGAACTTATATTGTGATTTCAACCTTCATTTCTCAATATGATTTAGATAAAACTTTCACATTATGAAATTTGCAAGAAAGAATAAACAACATACTCAATCTCTTCACAATTCATAATTCAATTCAAGCATACAATTGTCATCAAAAACTCATTCCACAAGTAGTATCATCATAGAAATCATCTCTAATCTTAGAAGCACAATAATTATTCAAAATTTTCAAAATTTTTATGGATTTTTCAAAGATTTTCAATGCAATGTAATAATGAAACGTGTGACAAATAAATGAAAGATGCAAATGTTCATGGAATTGAAAGCAAGCAAGTGTATCGAGTTATTACAAACGAGAGTCACACCCCACACCATACTTGGCATGCACATTGTCCTCAATGTTCAAGAAAAATAAAGAAAAGAAAAGAAACAAATAAAATCACTAATGGTGGTTGAGTGGCTCAAATCATCCATGGAGATCACTGTGAAGGCGGTGGTGGGTATGGAAAGAAGTCGGAGCTGAAGGGACGCCCAAACTGCTGTCGGTACACATCTCGTAGTATCCTGGCGTTCTCTTGCCGCTCCACGTCATGAGTCTCCCGGTGTATCTCCAGGTCTCCCACTCTCCTAGAAAGATCGCTCCCCCATGTTGGCTGTTGTCCGTACCAAGTTGGAGGCTGCTACAACCACTCCGGCTGCTGCTACTGGATAGGTGTGTGTGCAACTGGTGGCTGATCATACCAAGGAGGCAGAGCTCCCATCCAGGATGGATGTTGTCCATACCAAACAGGTGGAGTCTCCATCCATGTCGGGCGCTCACTCACACTAGCCCGGCGTAAGGAAGAAGGTCTGGACGGTCTAGACTGATGGGGAGATCTCCTAGGCGGCTCTTGGAAGTCGGCCGGCTGGCCCGGGAATGAGCCAAAGTCATGCTCAGCCCCTCCTGCATCCTGATCATCTCCTCCTCCCATCTCCTCATCATCCTCAGCTGGAACCTCATCGGGCACATATGGAGGAGCTACTAGTCTGTTGGCATGCATCGGTACGAAAGTCTCCTTCCAGTTGTGACGGCCTAGCATGATAGAGTACTCCGGAAGCCATGGGATACCCCTACCACCTCTCTCCTCCCATGGCATCGCGGAGGTGGGTGAAGCTCGGTGGTGGGGAAAGATGATGCCTCTAGTCATAAGTCCATTGCGACCAAAGGTCTCACAGCTACCCTAGTGCAAGCGGAGTAGTCAATGCCCAGCTGGTTGGCGATGTGAGTCACCATACCTTCATAACCTATGTTTCCGGCCCTTTTTTTCTTTATCTTACTAAGGGTGGAGGCAAGTAAGGTGGCACAATCTACACGAAGGCCCGTAAGCATGCCATAGAGGATGAAGAGTTCGTCGGCCTTAATCTTTTGTGGTGTTTTGGTCCTAGGGAAAAGGCATTCCGAAAGGACTCTATGGGCTATCTTTAAGGATAAGTGGTATATGAGTTTAGCCTTAGTGTCGGCCGGTTGCCAACGATCCTCGCTAGCATAGATCATAGCAATATCATTCCAAAAGTCTTTGGCATACACTCCCCCCGAGAAACCTTCCATTGAAATTCTCATTAAACCCAAAGAAGGTTCCAAACTGAACTATGGAGAACTCGTAGTTTTGCTCCATCAACCTAAAAGACACCGTTCGGCTAACGGCGCTGTGCTCAAAGGAAGTTATAAACTCCCTTGTTATTTCCTCATAATAATCTTCCCTAATGGTGGAGAAGATGATCAATCCGGCTCTATCCAAAGGCCAAGTCAAGTCATTCACTACATTGAGCTCTTCAAGCTCCTCTAAGACAAGGTACCTAGGTCCTATTATCGGTCTCTCGGAAATCCTATACATGGCTCTTTGATAATCCTCATGGATAGTAGGGATGGGGGTGGTGGTGATGGTGGTTCACTAGGAGGTGGTTGAGAAGAAGAGGAACTATCACCTTTCTGCTTCTTATTTCTCCTTGACTTCCTTCTAAACATTTTTTCCAAAACAAAGAAAACCACGGTCTGTTCTTCAATTTCCACGGTCGTGAAACTGTACTCTCAAAATTCAGCAAATGCACACCAAACTCAACAATCACAACCCTAAACTACTTCTAATTCCAATTTCGTTCAGTTATACTATAATATTGCAAGAAAAATGAACCAAATCAACCAAAAAGAGATTAGAGAAAAAAACCTAGGTTTGGATTTGAAAAATCCAAATTCCTTCACCAATGTGGATTGTTTGCTCAGGTTGTTGTTTGGATCTTGTAGAGGATTGAAAATGCTCCAGTTTTGGTTGAAGAATTGCTCGAATTGGACTCCGGATGAGGAATAATGGGAAAGGGGCGAAATCGGCGATTTTGGGGCGTTGTTCTGGACGTGGTTTTGGAGGATGGGTATGTTTTTGAGAAGGAAAGGGGGTAATATAGTGGCCGTAAATATTTTGAAAACCACAGTCACTCGAGGTGTTCCACAGCCGTGGTTATGGCCGTGGAACTCTCTAATATGTCAAAAACTTGGGAAACTTGGAAAATCACGGCCAGTCGGGGTATTCCACTGTCGTGGTTTTGTACGGACAACCATGGAACTCTCTGATCTGTGCCAAAAATTCTAGTTTCGTCATTCTTTCCAACTTTTCCTTCAAACCTTTGCTCATTCCTTATTCCTGACATCCAAAAACACAACATACCGGAAGATATCGAGGGGAAAACAAACAAAAATGACATCTAACCTAAACTAACCTAAGAAAGAAAGAAAGAAAACAAAACGATAATGCTATACCTTGGGTTGCCTCCCAAGAAGTGCTTTGTTTTGGGTCCGTAGCTAGACCGTTACTATGTTCAATTGAGGACAATCGGAGCGATTTTCTCAGCTTGGAGCTCCGGTGAGTACTTCTTAAGTCGTTGGCCATTCACCTTGAAACTTCCGCACTTCTCACTCCATACTTCAACTGTGCCATGGCGAAAAACACGTTTGTTCGCTCCAAACGGTGTGTGCAAGCTTTAAATTTATATCCCAAAAAGTATGCTTTAAACAAGGATGCGCACCCGCAGTGTATGGATCAATTGTAATAAAAAGCAAGAATTTCGGGGGTCGATCTCAGGGACTTAGGTGAAACTAAGCAAGAATAGGTTGTCAAAATAACTAATAACCACAAAAGCAATTAAAGTAATCAAAGATGATAATAAGGTCAAATAAGGGGAAAATGCGGATTCTAGAGATTAAAGCATCTAGTTGTGGTTCTGACTCAAGATCTCTAAAAATAACGCGGACAAAGTTGAGGTTTTTGCAAAGGGAAGGTGTTTCTAAGGTGGGAATAGATTATAGGGTAAGTTTCACTACTCACTATCCCAAACCAAAGCTCCTATCACCGGGTAAGTCTCAAGGTACTAAGGAAAGGAATTATAATCTCAAACCAACACACCACCTAAGGGAATAGAATCAACCTTTACCGGGTAAGTCTTAGGCTAACTCATAAAGATGGGATGAAGGCACACTCAAACCCTAATAAAGGATAAACCATTATTACCTACACTTATGATCTTGGGTAAACAAACAAAGGAATCACCGGGTAAGTCTCATCCTAGGCTTGCATTGAACCCGGAAAGGTGTAATAAGGATATGATTTGGCAAACTAAAACACTTAACTCTCAGTTTTGGATCAGAAAAGGTCACCTCGTTCAGTCAAGTTCAACCCCGGCCGAGATGTTCATCGACTGAGCGAGGTACTCTAGGGTTAAGGTTAAAGACTCGAGCTTTCAGGGTCCTGCTGGGATTAAGATTATTCTATCATCCTCTTTCCCACAACTTTCAGCCAATCACCCTAGAATCGCACAAGAAATTTAGCCACTCATCATCATGATAACAATAATCAAATATATGGGAAAGGAATGTATATTCGAACAAGTAAACCTTAAGAAAAAGGCCTCAATATATGAATCGAATAAACAACAAATCAGCGTTCCTAAATTCACAAACAAGACAACAAACCAAAAAGGGAATCTAAGAAAGTCTTACAAACTCCCTCTAAAGCTATCTCAAAACTATGAATCCTTCCTTCTTTAATCTTCAATCCTTCCTTAAAGCTTCCAGAAAATCTCCTAATTGTTGGGTATTCTCAGCCTCCAAGCATGCTTCAACTTGTAAAAAATCCAACCCTTTATATAAGAGAATTATCTTCCAAAGATAATAATATCTTAAAAAAGATAATTTCCTAGAAAATATATCCATATCTCTAAAATAAATCTCCCTAAAATAAGATCTTCCTTCCAAAAATCCAGCCCAAAAATATAAGATATCTTCTTTCCAAAAATAAAAGATCTCAGCCAAAAATATGATCTCGCCGGCGGCAGGGTGTTCGCCTCGGTCGGGACGCTCCTCAAGATCACCTAGGTCGAGGTGACACTGTAGCTGACCGAGGTGAATCTCAACTGAATGTGAAATCTCTCAAATCTGGTCCAAAGTAAATCTTCTTCATTAATTCCATGCTTCCTGAGTTCTTCTTTAAGCTCCGGAATGTAGCTCCAATGACTCTTTAGCTCCTTAGCTCCATTTTAGTCCAAAACGTGCCATTTTACCTACGATTACAACGAAACTTGGTGTAGACCTCGATTCCTGTAAAGGTAGATGAAACAACAATATAATCACATAATATACATCCATACATGCAGATTTATGAAGATAAAACGTCCAAACAAGTCCCAAAATATAGACTATAATACATGCTATCGAAATACCCCATACTTGTCCCTTGCTTGTCCCCAAGCAAGTTCCAAATCTTAGATACAAGATAGAATGGATTATAAGTCGTAAAGATCAATGAAAAGAATTTCAAAACATTTTTGGTGGTGTGCTCTACTCATAGATCACTCTAAGAGAATGCTTCATGGTAAATAAAATCAAAACATGATCAAAACATTTTATAAATATAAGAAAGTTGTTCATCTTTGCATATAATTATAGAATGCGTAATAAATCATATTTATCGAAATTAATTATGTAAAATTCAGTTTAAACCGCCAAGTCAATCAACAAGCTCGAGGTCTCAAGGGCTTTCCAAAAGAGGTGAAGAAACGTGTAAGGGTGGGATGTATATAGGGAATGTGGTGCTAGAATCCGGGAAAAGGATCTTACTTCACTTCCTTTGAAACACAACATCTTCCACCAATAAGCTTTCTTATTTTTACTTTACTTTTTAGAAAGCATGGACAGAGGTGCACAATAACCGAAGCCTAGGAAATCCGCAATCATCAATTTCTCGAGAAGCCTCAAACCCTGGATGCACATACCATGACCCGTTAGAAATATCGCTCAATCCGACTTTGGCAAGACACAACCCGGTTATGTGAATGGTTCCGAGTTACTCATCATCATGATTGACTTCCCCAAACCTATTTTGTTTCTTTCTAACACTTTCAGCCAACATCTCAACATCACTTTCACTTGCTTTTCACTTGCTTGCTTCCAAATTCCCGGATAGGTCAAGGGAGGCAAATATGTATATGAGGGGCTAAGCATGATCAAGAAGAAGAAGAAGAAGAGAAGAGAATGAATTGCCTTAATCATCCCAGAAAGAATGTGATAGAACTCATCATGTGGTGTCAACCTTCACATTCAACATAATTTTGATAAAAATAAAGTATTAAACATGCCAAAATTTCAAACAAAGCATTTTGCAACTTAAACATATCATAAAACATGTCAAACATATAAAGATTTCAAAACCAATCTGCAAACAAAGTCATCCCTGAGGTCATATCCAGAAAAGAAGCACAAAACATTTCTAAAAATCTCTCAGTTAAACCGCCTCGGTCGAGGTGTTCTAAGTCATCCGAGGTAAAATACCTCGTTTGGTCAGAATCATCCCGGTCGAGGTCATAAAATTTTTTTTTTCCTAAACTTGTTTTTGACGTTTTTTGTCAAACCAAAACTTGTATGCATGCATGTAATCTCAGATAAACACATAGAGCATAAATAAAATCATCAATATCCAACTCGAGTCATACAAGCATACATAATGTTAAGCAAATTCATATAAATACCCCATACTTGGGACACATTGTCCCAATGGGTCAAATAAGTCTAGAACAAGAGAACTCACCGGACATAGCTGAGCTGCGAAAATAAATAATAAAGAAAATCCATGTTGCGCTAGTCCTGATCCGCTGGTGGTGGTGGATATTGGATGAAGGGATGTTGAGATGGGTCAAACGGATAACCCATAAAAATGTCTCTGAACTACTGCTCGGGAAGGAAAGTCGGTCACTATCAGGGTCAGGAACCCAAAAATGTCTCTCAACTGGTCCATAGGCACGATGTAGTTTCGGTTCAGCAACCGGTACTTGATGTTGTTCCTCTTTGGATTGTGAGTGACAAAACTCACAAACTCCATCGTCGGCTCAAGGTAGGCTGGAGCTTGGATCTCCATAAACTGCTCCAGCCCTACCATAGAAATCATCTTCTTCAAGTCCTCCACCATGTAGAGGCACTCGAAGGTTGGAACATCTAAGAAGCACGGGGCAACTACGGGGCGCCTGCAAATGCGATCAAAATCCTCCTGGTGACGCTCATGAATCACCGGGATAGAAGGTCGAGAAGAAGGGGAAGGGGAAGAACCATTGGGAGCATCTCTCAAAACTAGCTGGCAATCAGATCGAGAACTCATGATTTCTGTTGACAAGATCACCTCGGTTGGTCTGACAGGCTGAAGAACACCTCGGCCGAGACACAGCTCGACTGGACCGAGGCGAAGTGTTGTTCGATTTATACTCTCTGATTTTCAGTTCTTTTCCCCCAAGATCACTACCAATTGCTTCCTATGGGGTACTTATACTCTTTTCAGCAATAAAATGTGGCAACCAAAGCCAAAAATCTCTAAAATCGGAGAAGTTAGGGTTTCCGAAAATTTACCCCAAATTAAGCCGATTCGAGGCGTTTATCTTGCAGTTTGTTGTTTGCAATCTGATCCTCATGCTTTTCTTTGCGAGATCGGAGCAGAAATCGTGGAAAACGATTGAAAAACGAAGAAACGAGGTAGGGGTGCGCCGCGGTCGAGAAGGGAAATGGGAGGGAAGAGAGAAATATGTTCTCCTTTTATACTCCTTGCCGATTCTGATATCACCTCGGTCGAGGTGGTCCCGACCGGACCGAGGTGGTTGACTGGATTGTCAGACCTAGTCGCCTCGGTTGCCTCCAGAATATCTCGGTCGAGGCGTTGTGACAACAACCGAGATGTGTCTTAGTCAAACTCCGTCTTCTCAATTTCTCGAACTTCTGTCCTTCCAGTGTTGCTCCTGAGTTGTAATCCTTCCTTAGAGAGTACCTGTTTTTTGTCTAGGATGCCAAAAACAAAACAAACCAAAGCAAAGCAAAAACAAACTATCTAAAACTAAGCTAGAAAAAGGGAAAAGAAAGCAATACATTGGGTTGCCTCCCAAGAAGCGCTTGATTTAAGGTCGCTAGCTGGACCGTACAGTATCCCTAAATGTGCTGGAAGGTATCCTCACCCCATACTTCACCTTCATCATGGGTGAAATAAAGAAGTCTATCAAACGCTCCAGCAAATGCAAATGCTCGTCGGGGAATGAGTCATCTATGGGTATATCGTCCTTCTCGCGTGAAGAGGGAGGTAGCCGACTGAGGTAATCCGCAATAGAATTTTCGGACCCCTTCTTATCGCGAATCTCTAGATCAAACTCTTGAAGCAAGTAAATCCATCGAATAAGACGTGGCTTTGCATCCTTCTTAGCAAGCAAGTAACGAATAGATGGATGGTCAGTGTAAACAATAACTTTCGCTCTTACTAGGTAAGAGCGAAACTTCTCAAAAGCATATACAACCGCCAAAAGCTCCTTTTCGGTGGTGGCGTAATTTAGTTGAGCTTCATCTAGCGTCTTGCTAGCATAGTAAATGGCATTGGTCCGGCCATCCTTCTTTTGTCCAAGTACCGCTGCTACGGCCACATCACTCGCATCACACATGATCTTGAAGGGCAAGGTCCAATCCGGAGGTGGAATAATCGGAGCGGAAAGTAACGCTTCCTTTATCTTGTAAAACGCATCAAAGCATTCCTGCAAAAACTCAAAAACAACATCCTTATTCAAGAGTTTAGTGAGTGGTTTAGTAATCTTCAAGAAATCCTTGATGAACCTCCTATAGAAACCTACATGCCCGAGAAAACTCCGCATACCCTTAACAGAACAAGGGGGAGGAAGTTTCTCAATAGTCTTGATCTTAGCTCGATCGACCTCAATACCTCGGTTTGAAACGAGGTGTCCTAGCACAATTCCTTCATTAACCATAAAATGACACTTCTCCCAATTCAAAACGAGATTAGTGTCTTCACATCATTGTAGCACTAGGGAAAGGTTAGATAAGCAATCATCAAAAGAGGAACCATATACTGAAAAGTCATCCATGAATACCTCCATGATCTCCTCTATGTACTCGGAAAAGATAGCTATCATACACCGCTGGAAGGTAGCGGGTGCATTACATAATCCAAATGGCATCCTCCTATATGCGAACGTCCCCCATGGACAAGTGAAAGTGGTCTTCTCTTGATCATCCATATGGATAGGAATCTGAAAGAAGCCACTATAACCATCTAAATAGCAGAAATGGGAATGTTGAGCTAACCGTTCGAGCATTTGTTCAATGAAGGGAAGTGGAAAATGGTCCTTCCGAGTGGCCATGTTCAGCTTCCTGTAATCGATGCACACCCTCCAGCCCGTAACGGTCCTAGTTGGAATCAGCTCGTTGTTCTTATTTGTCACAACGGTCATTCCTCCTTTCTTCGGAACTACATGCACTGGGCTCACCCACTTGCTATCCGAGATAGGAAATATGATACCTGCATCCAACAATTTAAGAATTTCCTTCTTCACAACCTCTTTCATGATCGGATTTAACCGTCTTTGAGGTTACCATGAAGTCTTATGATCGTCTTCCATTAGTATTCTATGCATGCAGAAAGAAGGCTTAATACCAATAAGATCATCAATAGTATATCCCAAAGCCTTTTGATGTTTTCTCAAGACATGCATCAGTTTAGACAATTCAGTTTCGGAAAGGGAAGCGCTTACAATAACGGGATATGTAGAATCCGTTCCAAGGAAAACATACCTCAAGTGACTTGGAAGCGGCTTAAGCTCCATAATTGGGGGTGCTTTCTGAGGGGGATCCTTGCTTCCTCCTTCCAGTAGAGTAGGCTTAGATCGAAGAACTGGACTTTCAAAAGTCTCAGTTGACATCATCTCGCTTGCGACCTCGATCGAGGTCTGAGGTGGGTGACCGAGATGTTCTTCAGATAAGAACACCTCGCTTGGTCCAGAAAGTGCCTCGGTCGAGGTACTGGAACTGGGACCGAAACTTAAATTTCTCCTCTCTTGGATTAGTTTCTCAATTTTAGCTCCTGGATATGCTTTCAGTGCCTTTAAGCTCCGTATATCTGCATCACAAGAAACATCTATACCTTCCTCCATTAAGCTAAAACTAAGAACTCTTTCAAGAGGGTCATTAATAAGGATAGAGCTCACCAATTCTCTTGATTCTTCTTCATCATATATGTTGAAGATATCATCCTCCAACGGCTCTCCTTTCATTGTAGCAAGCAATGCAAACTCCACTTGATCACCGCCAATGTTGAATTTCAAATTGGCGTTCTTACAATCCACATTGCAACCCGAGGTTGCTAGAAAGAGTCTCCCGAGAATGATAGGAACGGGATAATCTGCGGGTATGTCAAGTACAACAAAATCTATAGGTAAATAGAAATTACCTAGCTTGATGGGAATGTCTTCCAAGATGCCCACGGTGTGGGTAATGGAGCGATCCGCTATGTACAACCGTATCTTCACCGGCTTGGGCTCTCCAAGTCCGATTCTCTCACATAACTCCAGCGGGATGATGCTCATGCTGGCTCCTAGATCACATAACGCCTCATAAGTTACAACCCCAACTTGAATGGGAATGCAAAAAGAGCCGGGATCTCTCAACTTAGGTGGTATCTTTTTCTTCATGATTTGAATAAGCTCCGAGGATATAGATGTCATCCTAACTTCTCCAAAATCTTCCAGTTTCCTCTTCCTTGATAGAATCTCTTTTAAGAACTTCCCATAGGCGGGCATCCCTAGAATAGCATCAAGGAAAGGGATGTTAATGTGTAGTTTATTCATCAAGTCAAGGAACTTACCAAAATGCTTGTCTAGATGTGCTCTGTCCCTTGACTGAGGAAATGGAAGTGGTGGTTTATAAGCATGAGGTGGGGCATAAACTTCAGATTTGTCTTTCACTTTCTAGGACTCCACCTCGGATGGCACCTCGACCGAAGTGTTCCTCGTCTGTACCTGGACCGAGGTGTCCTTCGTCTGCACTGGCACCGACCGAGGTACTGGATCTACAGTTTTTAGTTCATTTCTCCTTGTTATTGCCATGATCTGTCCCTTAGGGTTGCTCTTTGTCCCTTAGGGTTGCTCTCTGTCCTTGTTGGGAGCTTCCCCGGATCTCTTGGCGCTTCATTCGCCTTATTAAAGAATTGTTGCTCTAAGGCTTTTTGTGCCTTCAAAAATGAAGTCATGGACGTCTCCATAACGTTGAGCTTGATCAAGATGGCCTCCAGCACTGCATCTTTCTTCTCTAGCTGGGACGAACTTGATTCAGGCTCTTGGCTCTTCAATAGAGTAGAAGAAGAAGAAGAGGGATTAAAAGAATTATTAGAATTAGAATTGGAATAAGGGTTACCCGGATTTTGTTGATTAGATCTCAAATTATTGCTATTGGAGCCTCTATTGCTGTTGTTATTGTTGTTCCGTGACCCTTGGTTGTTGTTTCTCCCTTGATATCCTCCATCTTCCTTCTTCATGTGAGCCACCAAAAGGTCCTTTAATTGCTTCACATCGTTCTTAAGGGAGATGACTTGATTATCATTTGATGGAGCGTCTTGGAAATTAACTCTCTTAACTCCATTTTCGGCTCCTTGATGGGAGTACTTCTCCATATGCAAAGCTTGCTTTTCAATGAACTCCCAAGCTTCGTCTATCGGCATGTCCATGAATGTGCCGGCGGAAAGTAGTTGAAGATTGAATTGAGTAGCTCCAACTAATCCCTTGAAGTATATCTCTAGCAACTATATCTTTGAAATACCATGATGTGGGGAATCCAATAGAACATCTTTTAATATCTCCCATGACTTGGACAAACTCTCCTAGTCCTTCATGATGAATGCATTAATCTTCCCTCTCATTTAAGCGGTCTTGGAGGGGGGGAAGAACTTTGTTAGAAACTCCGTCGTCATCTCTTCCCAAGTGTTGATCTTTCCGGGTGGAAGAGATTTATACCAAGTAAGCGCTCTGTCCTTCAAAGAAAAGTAGAAAGGCCATCAGAATCTTGTAGTTTTGCAAATGCTGATGTGGAGACTCCCTCTCTAAACCTCCAAACTGGCATTGGCGGATCATGTATAGAACTTGCGGTCGAAGTTCGTAATCATGCTCCGTTGGATCAGCTAGGTTGACTCCTGGACGCCTCACTTTCTGATTAGGGTCCATCCGCTGCGCTGGGGTTTGTGGAATTCTAGCAAAAAGAACATCTCGGACAGGCATCCGAGGTGGATGTATCTCGGTCACGGAAACTGGGACTGGGTCCTGCCTCGGTCGAAAATCTGGGATCGGTCGATGCAGAATCTAGGCTCTTAGATCGGCCATATCTGCTTCAATCTCTACAGTTCTGGTGCGAGTCTGCTCTCTTTCTCGCTGGAGTTCTCCCTTATTGAAGCGCACCTAATCTAGTGCCTCTTTCAATTCGGCCTCAAGATCGCGATTGTCTTTGTTCGCCATTTTAGCTTCTTTCAATCGTCGTTTGTATGTCTTTTCTGGTTCGAGATTGTAAGAAATGATTTCCTTCCCAGCACGGGTTCTTCGCATAAACCTAAGAAAAAGATCTTGCGAAAGCACTCAAGTAGAGTGGTTAGTAGCAACAGGGGCAATTGCCCCGAAAGACAACCGCAACCGGATCGGCCTAGACCAAGTCCCCGGCAACGGCGCCAAAAACTTGTTCGCTCAAAACGGTGTGTGCAAGCTTTAAATTTATATCCCAAGAAATATGCTTTAAATAAGGATGTGAACCCGCAGTGTACGGATCAATTGTATTAAAAAGCAAGAATTCCAGGGGTCGATCTCAAGGACTTAGGTGAAACTAAGCAAGAATAGGTTGTCAAAATAACTAATAACCACAAAAGCAATTAAAGTAATCAAAGATGATAATAAGGTCAAATAAGGGGAAAATGCGAATTCTAGGGATTAAAGTATCTAGTTGTGGTTCCGACTCAAGATCTCTAAAGATAACGCGGACAAAGCTAATGTTTTTGCAAAGGGAAGGTGTTTCTAAGGTGGGAATAGATTACCGGGTAAGTCTCACTACTCACTATCCCAAACCAAAGCTCCTATCACCAAGTAAGTCTCAAGATACTAAGGAAAGGAATTATAATCTCAAATCAACACACCACCTAAGGGAATAGAATCTACCTTTATCGAGTAAGTCTCAGGCTAACTCATAAAGATGGGATGAAGGCACACTCAAACCCCAATAAAGGATAAAACCTTTATTACTTACACTTATGATCTTGGGTAAACAAACAAAGGAATCACCGGGTAAGTCTCATCCTAGGCTTGCATTGAACCAGGAAAGGTGTAATAAGGATAGGATTTGGCAAAGTAAAACACTTAACTCTCAGTTTCGGATCAGAAAAGGTCACCTCGTTCAGTCAAGTTCAACCCCAGCCGAGATGTTCATCGACTGAGCGAGGTACTCTAGGGTTAAGATTAAAGACTCGAGCTTTCACGGTCCTGCTGGGATTAAGATTATTCTATCATCGTCTTTCCCACAACTTTCAGCCAATCACCCTAGAATCGCACAAGAAATTTAGCCACTCATCATCATGATAACAATAATCAAATATATGGGAAAGGAATGTATATTCGAACAAGTAAACCTTTGGAAAAATGCCTCAATAACTGAATCGGATAAATAACAAATCAGCGTTCCTGAATTCACAAACAAGACAACAAACCAAAAAGGGAATCTAAGAAAGTCTTACAAGCTCCCTCTAAAGCTATCTCAAAACTATGAATCCTTTCTTCTTTAATCTTCAATCCTTCCTTCAAGCTTCTAGAAAATCTCCTAATTGCTGGGTATTCTCAGCCTCCAAGCATGCTTCAACTTGTCGAAAATCCAACCCTTTATATAGGAGAGTTATCTTTCAAAGATAATAATATCTTAAAAAGTTAATTTCCTAGAAAATATATCCATATCTCTAAAATAGATTTCCCAAAAATAAGACCTTCCTTCCAGAATTCCAGCCCAAAAATATAAGATATCTTCTTTCTAAAAATAAAAGATCTCAGCAAAAAATATGATCTCGCCGGCGGCAGGGTGTTCGCCTCGGTCGGGACGCTCCTCAAGATCAGCTTGGTCGAGGTGACATTGTAGCTGACCGAGGTGAATCTCAACTGAATGTGAAATCTCTCAAATCTGGTCCAAAGTAAATCTTCTTCGATAATTCCATGCTTTGTGAGTTCTTCTTTAAGTTCCGGAATGTAGCTCCAATGACTCTTTAGCTCCTTAGCTCCATTTTAGTGCAAAACGTGCCATTTTACCTACGATTACAACAAAACTTGGTGTAGACCTCGATTCCCGTAAAGGTAGATGAAACAACAATATAATCACATAATATCCATCCATACATGCAGATTTATGAAGATAAAACGTCTAAACAAGTCCCAAAATATAGAGTATAATACATGCTATCAACGTTTAATCAAATATGGTCCAGTCCAACGAGATTTAAGCTTACCTGGGAAGAGTCGAAGTCGAGAATTGAAGAGGAGAATTTGATCTCCGTCTTTAAGGTCTTTTTGAATGATGTGCTTATCATGCCAACGCTTTGCCCTTTCCTTGTAAATCTTTGCGTTCTCATAGGCGTTCAAGCGGAGTTCTTCTAGCTCGTTAAGGTCTAAGAGGCGTTTCTCGCCCGCTTCTTTCATGCGTTCAACCACTTCACAGCCCAATACGTCTTGTGTTCCAGCTCTACCGGGAGATGACAAGACTTCCCATACACAAGGTTGTTTAGTGTTGTACCTATGGGAGTCTTGTAAGCTGTCCTATACGCCCATAATGCGTCATCTAACTTCAAAGACCAATCCTTCCTTGTCTTTGACACCGTCTTCTCAAGGATGCCCTTGATCTCTCTATTTGAAATCTCTACTTGACCACTTGTTTATGGATGGTAGGGAGTGGCGATCTTGTGAGTCACCCCATACTTAGCTAGTAGAGCTTTGAATTGTCGGGCTATGAAGTGTGAACCTCATTAATGATGGTTTGTGGTGTCCCAAACCTTGGGAAAATAGTTCTATTAAAGAACTTGATAACAACCATGGCATCATTAGTTGGAGAGGCAATAGCTTTAACCCATCTCGAAACATAATCTACAGCGAGAAGTATGTATTGGTTTCTGCAAGATGATGGGAATGGTCCCATGAAATCAACTCCCCAAACGTCAAAGATTTCCACCTCTTGAATGTTGTTGAGAGGCATCTCGTTTCTCCTAGAGATATTTCATGTTCTTTGACAAGCATCGCAACAAGAAACAAAGGTTTGCACATCCTTAAATAAAGTAGGTCAAAAGAATCCCGATTGCAATACCTTACCGCTAGTTTTATTCAAGCCTAGCGTGTCCTCCACAAGGAAGTGAATGACAATGACGAATGACACTTTGCATTTTGTCTTCCGGCACACATCTCCTAATGATGCCGTCGGGACCTTTCTTAAAGAGTAGAGGTTCATTCCAATGGTATTGACGGACATCCCTAAAGAACTTCTTTCTTTGTGCATAGGATAGTCCGGGAGGTATTTCCTGGCAAACCAAATAATTTACAAAATCAGCAAACCAAGGTTCGTTACCTCTAGAAATCTTGTCGATGCACTCTTACATGATGTGTAAGTGCTCATCCGGGAAGGAGTCATCAATGGGTAGGTCGTCGCCGTCGGTGTGTGGTAGACGACTAAGATGATCAGCAACTAAATTTTCGGAACTTTTCTTGTCCCGAATCTCTAGATCGAAATCTTGAAGAAGAAGAATCCATCATTGGTTTTGCATCCTTCTTGGCGAGCAAATACCGTATTGCTGAGTGGTCCGTGTATACAATCACCTTTGCTCCTACAAGATAAGAACGAAACTTTTCAAAAGCATATACAACGGCTAATAATTCTTTTTCAGTTGTGGCGTAGTTGAGCTGCACTTCGTCTAGCGTCTTGCTAGCATAATAGATGGCATGAGTGCGGCCTTCCTTCTTTTATCCAAGCACTGCTCCAACAACTACGTCACTTGCATCACACATAACCTCGAATGAAAGATTCCAATCCGGGGGTTAGATTATTGGGGCTGAGATGAGAGCTTCTCTAATCTTATAGAAAGCATCTAAACATTCCTGCGAAAAGTTAAAAACTGCATCCTTTATCAATAGATTAGTTAGCGGTTTCGAAATTTTTGAAAAGTCTTTGATGAATCTCCTATAAAATCCTGCATGTCCTAGGAAACTTCTTATCCCCTTCACCGAATATGGAGGAGGAAGTTTCTCTATAGTCTTTATCTTAGCCTTATCAACTTCGATCCGTCTATTAGAGATCAAATGTCCTAGAACAATGCCTTCCTTAACCATGAATTGACAATTCTCGCAATTAAGAACTAGGTTGGTGTCTTCACACCTTTGCAACACAAGAGAAAGGTTAGCAAGACAATGGTCAAATGAGGAACCATAAACTGAAAAGTCATCCATAAAAACCTCCATGATTTCCTCAATATACTCCGAGAAGATGGCCATCATACACCTTTGAAAGGTGACTGGAGCGTTGGAAAGTCCGAAAGACATCCTCCTATAAGAAAACGTACCCCATGGGCACGTAAATGTGGTCTTCTCTTGATCGTCCGGGTGGATCGGAATCTGAAAGAAACCACTATAACCGTCAAGGTAACAAAAATAGGAGTGTTGTGCTAATCTTTCAAGCATTTGATCTATGAATGGTACTGGGAAATGATCCTTCCTAGTTGCATTGTTCAGCTTGCGGTAGTCAATGCACATCCTCCAGCCCGGCACGGTTCTTGTTGGAATGAGCTCGTTGTTCTTGTAGGTCACAACGGTCATTCCTCCCTTCTTGGGAACGATTTGAACGGGGATCACCCACTTGCTATCGGAGATAGGATAGATGATATCTGTGTCAAGTAACTTAAGGAATTCTTTCTTCACGACCTCCTTCATGACCGGGTTTAACCGTCTTTGAGGTTGTCGTGAAGGCTTGTAATCCTCCTCCATTAGAATCTTGTGCATACATAAAGATGGTTTAATTCCTACAAGATCCTCTACGGTATAGCCTAAAGCTTTCCTATATTTCCTCAACATATTCATAAGTTTCTCATGTTCATCTTCCTTGAAATCGGAACTAACAATAACGGGAAAAGTAGAATTAGTTCCAAGAAAAGCGTACCGAAGATGTGTGGGAAGAGGCTTCAATTCCAAAGAAATTGGTGCATTTGATGTGTCTTGAGGCGTGCTTGATGCTTCCTTAGGAGTATCTAAGGATGTGGGAGTGGTGGAAGAAGACTCAAGAGTGGTTGTGGAAAAGACGGAATTGTTCTCTAAATTTTCCAAAATTAACACCTGTTAATTCCACGGCCGTGGTTTTAGGCGTGGAAGTCTCTGTTGTTCTCAAAATAACACTCTACGGGCTGTTTTGGTGAAATCACGGCCGTGAAATAGCACGATTGGCCGTGGTTTCTTCTGTTTTCCGAGCCATCATAAAATTTTTCGAACTCTTCATTATGTATCTCTTTTAGCTCCTCCAAAGCTTCAATCTCAACATTGCAATACTCTTCTTCTCCCTTTTCCATGATGCTCATGGTTATAACCCTTTGCAATGGATCCTTGAATAGGATCGAACTTACTTCTTCTCTAGACGGCTCTTCGTCATAGATGTTGAACATATTCTTTCCAAGTGCAGGCTCTTTCACCAAATTTGAGAGAACAAATTCAACCTTCTCTTCTCCTACATCGAAGGCTAGTCTAGCGTTCTTGCAATCCACCATACAACCGGAGGTTGCAAGAAATGGTCTCCCGGGTATGATCGGGACCGGACAATCTGCAGGAATGTCAAGCACAACGAAATCTATTGGAATGTAAAACTTACCGAGCTTGACTGGGACATCTTCAATGATACATACGGGTCGAGTTATGGATCGATCCGCCATGTACAACATCATCTTCACCGGTTTAGGTTCACCTAAACCGATCTTCCTACACAAAGCAAGCGGGATGATGCTTACGCTTGCTCCTAAGTCACAAAGAGCGACATATGTGACTTCTCCAACTCCTATTGGAATGCAAAATGACCCCGGATCTCGCAGCTTTGGGGGCATCTTCTCCGTAATCGTTTTAATGAGCTCCGAAGATTCCGAATTCATCTTGACTTCTCCAAAGTCTTCTAGCTTCCTCTTGTTAGAGAGGAGCTCTTTCAAGAACTTCCCGTAAGCGGACATACCTACAATTGCATCAATAAAAGGTTTGTTAATATGCAGTTTGCTCATTAGTTCAATGAACTTACCGAATTTCTTGTCTAGACGCGCTCTTGCTCTAGATTGTGGGAATGGTAGAGGAGGTTTGTAAGCTGGAGGAGGAACATAGACATCTTCCTTCTCCTTCTCTTTATCTTTTCCCTTCTCAGCTGGGACTTCTACAAACTTGGGTTGTGGATCGGTGGTTGTTACACCACTCCTAGTAGTGATTGCCATCACCCTTCCTTTTGGGTTGTCCTCCGTCTTTCCGGGAAGCTTTCCTTGATCTCTAGGAACTCTTCCGGCCTTGTTGAACACTTGGTTTTCTAAGGCTTTTTGTTCCTTATCAACCGAAGTGATGTGATTCTCCAATCCTTGGAGATTTCCTAGGATTGTCTCAATCATAGCGTCGTGTTTGTCCTTTTCCGGCTTGCCCGAGCCATTCGATGTTTGACCTTGGCTTTTCAAAGGAGTCAAAGAAGATGGAGGTGTTAAAGCATTTTCAGCATGTGAATATGGATTACCTGGATTTTGTTGGTTGGATCTCCAATTGTTGTTGTTGGAGTTCCTATTGTTATTGTTCCAGTTATTCCGGTTGTTGTTCCGGTAATTATTCCTATTTACTTGGTGGTTGTCTCTCCCTATATAGTTGGTCTCTTGCTCCTTCGCCTTTTGAAGGCTAGTTTTTATGACTTCCTTCAACTCTTTGATCTCATTGTTGAGGGAGAATATTTGAGTTTGTACAGCTTGATTCAACTTAGCTCCCGGATCCCCTTGATTCCGGTTATTAGGATCCATCTTCCAGTGGGAATACTTCTCAATCATTTGGGCTTGCTTCTTAATGAAGTCTCAAGCGTCATCTTCTCTCATGTCCATAAATGTACCACAAGAAAGAGATTGGAACTTGAATTGTGTTTTCACATCCAGCCCCTTGTAGTAGCTCTCCAATAATTCCAGCTTTGAAATGCCATGGTGTGGGCAATCCAATAAGAGATCCTGAAACCTTTCTCAAGATTAAAACAAACTTTCATTAGGTTTAAGAGAAAACGCATTAATCTTACCTCTCAACTCCGCCGTCTTGGATGGCGAAAAGAACTTGGTTAGGAACTCTGAACATAAATCCTCCCAAGTGTTAAGTCTTCCAGCTGGAAGAGCTTGATACCAAGACAAAGCCTTGATCTTCAAAGAGAATAAAAACGGCTTGATCTTGTAGTGGTTGTTCACAACCCTCTTCGGCTTCAATGTCTCCATGAGAATCTCAAAATTCTGTAAATGTTGGTGTGGAGATTCATCACTCGTTCCACCAAACTGACTTTGGCGAACCATGGTAATAACTTGCGGGCTAAACCCGAAATCCTGGACGTCTTCACCTCCGAAATTCAAACCTAGACGGCGTGGTTGCTGAACTGGATCCATCATTTGTCCAAGGGTTCATGGTTCATTCCCTCCATCAGCAACTCTCTCATCTCCAACGGGAACGGGAGGATTAACGTGTGGTCTAGGATTATCACGAACTGGACCGACTAGTGGTGTAATATGCTCTAGGTCCGGAATTTCATCATCATCGGATGATTCAGCTCTAATGGACTTAGGTTTCTTGACTTTCTTCTTCTTAGCATCATTCATCTCGAACTTCATGTCTAGCATCATAGCCTTGAGCTCATCTATTTGGAATTGATGACGCTCTAATTTTTCAATACGAGCCTTCTCACTCAATTTGAGTTGAGCTTGAGCTTCATCCAACTCCGCTTGGATGTTTCTCTCATTGTTTTCAGCCATCTTTTTCTCTTTCAACTTTCTTGTCAAAGTTTTCTCAAGTTCTGGATCGAATGGAACTAGATCTTTGGTAGATCTAGTCTTTTGCATATACCTAAAGAATAGCAAAAATCACTCAAAAAGACTAATCAAATCACAAGAGCAAAAACACCCAAGCTCGACAACCGAAAACCGAAATTTGGTCTAGACCAAATCCCCGGCAACGGTGCCAAAAACGTGTTCGCCTCAAAGTGTGCGTGCAAATAAGTTTTAAATTATAAAACTAAAATCAAAGCAAGCGAACCCGTAGTGTACGGATCGGCGTAGTAAAGCAAGAATTCCAGAGTATCGAACTCAGGGATTTGGGGGATCAAATCCAGTTCACAAATTATCGAGCAAATAAAGTATAGAAGCTTTGCAAATATTGGGACAACAACAATCCTAAAGATCCAAGTATCCAATTGTGGCAATCGATTCAAGATGTTCTATAGATATAAAGACAATGTTGAGGTTGCAAACGTATAACTAATGTAAGGTTGAGTACGGTGAAGTTCCAAAACCCTATATAACTCACCCAAGGACACTCTCTATAAAGGTTGTTGAGGTTGCAATATAGAAAGGATCTAATGACAACAATTAATCTCAAATACCCATGCCCAAACCCAAGGAATCAAAGATAAACTAAAACGGTTAAGGTTTTGACACTCGAAACCAAAGTAGAGGATGTTGAGTCTCACTACTACCTAGAAAAGGTAAGTCAAGGCTAGGTTAAAACAAATCTTTAACTTTGGGTCAAAGCAAAAGCAAAAGTCGTAAAACCGAGGAAATCACGGCTAGATCTTGAAGAACCACGGCCATGGAACTCAAGAACAGGCCGTGGATTAGGCTGTCGACAAGGTTTCTCACACTCTCAGGGTCCAATCTGTTTACGATCGATCTATCATTATCTAAGCCACAACTATCCGCCCTTCACCTTAGAATTGCTAAAGGGTTTTAGCAATAATCATAGTCATTGAATCAAATATCAAATTAAGAAGAGAAAAAGGTAAAAACCCTCGAAAACTCAATAAACAATCAAAGTCAATATCAAATCCGAATGACAAAGTATAATGTTTAATGAATTCAGAATATGAAACACGAATCCTCACAGCAATCTTAAAGAACAACGAAGAACGGATTGTTCCTTAATGAGGCGTTCCCGGATTATGTTGGTGATATAGTACGTGGTATTTAATACCTGCAGGGGGTTAAATTAGGTATTTATTTTGCTCCATTAAAGGCTTTGAATATGGATTTGTGTAGCTTCATAAAGTAGAGGTTATATGTATAAGGGACGTTATGTAGCCGAAAACATGCATTGCATGAAAGTAGGCATAAAATTTTCACATCTATGAATTAACCAGCAACTTAACGAAGAACGGACTGTCAATCCGTCTTCAAAGCAAACCCTAAGAAAATCTCGAAGTACACAATCTTCAATATTGCGTCTTTCTCAAGCCACGATCCGAAATCTTCAATCCTTCGTCTCAACCCTCAGCGCGGAATTGCAAGTGAAGGTAAAATGAAACCCTAAGCGACCGTCCTCGGACTCCTTTCTCGAGCCTTCTTATAGGGCGAAATAGCGTTACGAGAAAAGCCCAATAACCGTCGCTGACGTGGAAAATATGACACGTCACTTCGTCATGGAAATCACGGTCTAGTACAAGATTCCACGGCCGTGGTTTAGGGCGTGGAACTTTCTGTTGTGCTCCAAAATCACTCTCCACGAACTCATCCATAACCACGGTCGTGGTTTAGGTCGTGGAACTCTCTGACCTTCGTGAAAGCCTTTGTTTTGCAAACTTCTTCAATCATACTCCTTCCTTAGCTTCACCAAAGCATCTCCTTGACATCTACCATGATCAAATACTCCTATCCTTCCACATTATGCTCCAATTCAATCCTTTATTCACCTATAAACATAACAAAGCTTGTGTAGATCTCTATATCGATAAAATAGGTGAAAGTGCTCATAAATGCTTCAAACTCATATCTATGTACACATCTAAGAGGAAAAAACAATCAAAACAAGTGCCTGAAGTATAGTCATATTTCATGCTAACAGATAGCAGGTCCAAAGGCGGGGATGATACGATCCCCGTGTCACATAATTTCATATAACTATATATATATATATATATATATATATATATATATATATATATATATATATATATATATACGATTTGAGTGAACGACTACTTATATAAAGATAATTAAAACGGGTAAATGTGTGACAACATGATTATGTGTTTATCTTTCATGACTTGTGCTTGTGCTTATGCGTTACCTCATATATGTATGGTTAGCTAACGGTGCCATACCATGTTGTTGATGCCTTGTAGGATAGGAGAGTTGAAGAGTGATCCGGAAGGATGACAGGCCGAGGGCTCTCGTACATTAGGTGATTATGGTTTTTAGGATGCTATATATACCTCCTTCGTGAGGGAGATGTTTTGTATACCTCTTGCGTGAGGATTATGTTTTATACTCGGCTATGACCTTGTTTACCTTTGATGTATAGTTTTATGTATTTGTTTTATGTCTATCAGTGCCATGTTGTAAGGTCTAGTGAACTTGTTGGCAGGCTAGGGTCAGGATCCACTGTGAGATCCTAGCCCAATGTGGCATCCCGAGTCCCGCGGATTCGAGGTGTTACATATATAGTTAAGTTGTTTTACTTAAATTCTTTTGATCTTATAATGTTGCCTTTCGGGAAGCAAGTAAGTTTCATTTTAGGAAAGTGGCAAACAAGACAGATCGAATAGGCGTTGAATTTCTACTTTATCTCGGAGGTCTCAAGACATTGCCACCACAAAAGGATGGGATTGCAGCCTATTCTCAGTTTTCATCACCGACAGTGATTTGTGGACGATCAATAGACATCTCATCCAACCCAAACACAAAAAATTGCCCGAGATTATTGTATTTCGACCGAGATTTTCTACGGTCGAGTGTTGTAGTGCACTTCTTTAAAGAACATGTGTTATAAACTTCGAGGGATCCTCCAGGAGAATGAAAATGAAATCTTTACCACAACGAGACTTGAGTTTCTATGTGATTAGTGATGAGCATGGTGCAGATTTGTGGACAAATCCTTTTCAAGAATAGGAGTACGATGTGGGTGATGTGGGACCATCCTCGACACCAACCATACACTTTAGCCGCACCCGTGGCTCCCTTCCACGGCGGTACCCACGGTGAGTTCTTGAGCTACTCCTTGACAGAAGACGAAGACTGGCCCAATGAACATATGAATTTGCCGTTCCTCTCTCCGCACCTATGGTTGAGACCCACCACGCCCACGGTTAAATGCTTATGAAGAAATAAATTCAGACGCTCAGTGTGTACATTTATCGCTTTTAATTTCTAGAAATTAGTTTTAGACTCTTTTGAAGAACCGGGTGGGGTATTAATAAGGATATAAATACTCTAGAAGGGTGTTGAATAAAGTATGAGAACTTTTTGCAATATCAGATATCAAGGCTTTGAAATGAATCTCAAGGCCTTGAAGACGATCTTTGTGCTTAATGACAAAACTGTTTCTCAAGGATTTGAAGTGGATCTTAAGGCCTTGACTTCAAAATCTGCAGAAGATTGTTAGTCACAATATAAGCGATAGAAAGTGTGGAAATTAAAAGATCGATACACGGTATGTTTACGAAGTTCGGCCCTAACAGCCTACTCTCCGCCTAGGGTTTCCAACTCTAGGATTCTAACTATCTATTATTTGCTTGTTGTGAGTCCTAGATAAAACCTAGAAGAACTTCCCTTCTTCTACGATCTAGTCAACTCCAACTATAGCAATAATAGTCTAGTTACTTCGCAAAGTAACACACTTGAGTATAACACTAAGATGATATGCTAATGTAGCTTTTGTGTTTATCTCACTCCAACAAATAAACTTAAGTACGCTCAAAGAGGAAGATAAACTTTTGAATCGATGAAGATGACTTGGATTCTTTCACTGGTAAGCTTTGTTTCTTCATCTTCAACCGATGTGTCTTTTATAGCTAGTCTTCTATGGAGGATCTTCTTCTAGCCGTTATCTTGTAGTTGTTGCAACTTCTTCCTTCCACAAAATCTTTAGTTTGTTGAACGAAATCTGCTCATGGTGTTTGAGAACTAGCCGTTTTGAGTAAGTTCTTCTTGTAGCCTAGATCTTTTCTTCAACCGTTTGATATCTTAAAGGAGATCTTTGCAAAGATCTTCTCCACAAATGTTCGAGATCTATAACAAACTTCTTCATAGCCGTTTGAAATCTTCAATGATATCTTCTCCGTGATTCTCTCTTCAAACGCATATCTTCTCCAACAAGATCTTCACTCTCCTAGATCTTCTCGTTTGTTTGTTTAGTTGTTGTAGTAAGTCTCCAGTTGAGATCTTCTCTTAATGTTTTTTCATGACCTACAAACACTTAAGCCGAGATCTTCTCTTGATGTTGTCCATTACCTACACACACTTTTAGCATACAAACCAAGACAAGCAATCTAGAATATAATCGATATTTGTTAGTTTATAAAAACCGCATATTATGTTAACTCTTCCATCATTTAAACAAATAAAATAATTAATATCAAAGGTGGAGTTATCATCTTTGTTTTCCTTGCATTCAATTTCTAGACTAGTATGAAAAGAGATGTTGGGATCTGTCAAAAGCATCATCCAACATGTCACTTTGCATTCTAATTTTTTTATTTTCAATTTCCCACAAATCTCTATCGAAAACTAGTTCGAGATTTGTGCTTAACCGTTTGAAGCTCTCAAGAGTTTGGTTGTAAGTTTTGTTTTTGAGTTTAGTTTCATTGCCTTTGTGTTATTTCCCTTGTACTTAATTTCTTGTTGAATCTTACATTTTCAGCTAGTTTGATCACCTAGGTACTTCGGTTTTATCCAAATCGCTACGAATTGTCAATTCCAAGTTCATATTGCTCTTCTAGTAGCAAACGATTCTTACATGAGCAGGTTGTGAGTGTTCTTCGTGATATAAATCTAGTTGCATACATTTAGTAATGGGTCGTTTATATCGCATGGGTATTACTAATCGTTATTTGAATGATATTTTTTATTTAATCATATAGGTTTACAAATAGAATATAATAAGAAACAATATCGAGGCTGATAGAAACGATATTTGCTTATGATTTGGATAAGACAAATAATGGGAAAGAACTCAATAAAACAATGGTCAACCACATCTTTTGGTGAAGTTGATAATTGTTAAGTGCAATGGTTTTTCTAATATTACAAACAAACTTCATTTGCATAACCTTTTTACATCTTCTTTCATATTGTCACATTCTAATATCCAAATTTCCCCTTGGTTCCTAGTTGGTAATTTTGACATACGAAATAATTTGACGTTTTGGTGTCCTTTGGGGTTTGACCCTTACTTGCTTTAATATGTTTGGTAGGTACGTTTAGGATAAACATTTTGATAGGCATAACGAAAAAAATCGCCTTGTCAAATTTGGCGCTTTTGCCGGGGAGACTTTCATTGCTTTATATTATTGTGTTCTGATAGTTAACAATCTTGGTTCGAACCTAATTTATGGTTCACACTCGTGCTACTAATACATCTTTTAATTCCTTGAATCCGTAAATTTAGAGAACTTTCTATCAAAACCGAAGAGAATATGAACCCCAAGAGTTATAATGGCGGACCGAACATTTCGGTAGCTCACAACCAAATTTGACACATCAACCCTTCGTCGTGACCATTACCGCAATAGGAGAGGGCTTCAACTTTGAGTTGAAGCCATAGTTGATCCACCTACTTCCGTCCTTTCATGGGCTAAGTGGGGAAGATCTTATCAAACATATAAGGAAATTCCACATAGTTTGCACGATCAAGTAGCCGGCCAACGTCACTAATGAGCAAATAAAATGAGCGCTTTTGGATTCACCCTCAAGGATGCAGTCGTTGACCGATACGACAATCTGCCCATTGGAAGCATAGACAATTGAGACAACCTACACAAGGCTCCTCGAAAAGTAGTTTCTAGTGAAGAAACCAAATAGCTTGAAAAAGGCTATAAGCAACATTGAGAAAAAAGTAGACGAGACCCTATATGAGTACTATGAGCGATTTGCAAGGCTTTGCTAAAGTTTTCTATTACATGGTTACACAAACCAGGAGCTGGTTTTGTGCCTATACAATAGGCTACTAGACAACGAGAGAAGGATCATCGACGCCGCATGTAGAGGAAGCATCATCAACACTACTCTAGAACTAGCAATTGAAAATATCTAAGAGATCGCAGAAGGAACAAAAGACTTTGGTAGAACTTCTACCAAAAGGGAAGCCCATGTTGTAAACCCCAACCGCCTTGAAGCTGCAAATGTCATTTCTAAGCTAAAAGAGATGGTGAAGAGGTTAACATTACTAGTGACCCCTCAACAACTGAAGGCATGCGGGGTTTGTGATGATCCATTTCACCCTTCCGACGCATGCCCCCAAGGGAAGGATGATCCAAATGCCGAGGGGAATTCTATAGGAGGTTATGGACCTCAAAGGCCCTTAGCCGATCCATACTCAAACAACTATAACTCTAGATGGCGTTACCATCAAAATTTCAAATCGAGGGATCGACAAAATCCATAATAATAAAATCAACCCATACCTAGTAAGCCTTTTTCAACCCAGGAAATGCTTCAAAATTTAACTAAATGCTTCATTACTCATCTATAAAGCATAGAAGCGAGTATCAAAAACATAGAAAAACATATGAGAGAAATGGTCGATGTTATCATAAAGATCGAGGCTAATACATCGGGAAATATGATTCTCAAAAAATGATAAACGCAAGGGAAAATGTCAATGGAGTAACACTCCAAAGCGGGAAGCAATTGAGCTTTACTCTAGAGGTCCAAAAGAGTAACACTGAAGGTTCATCAAAAGAAGTTACGCCACACCCACGGTTGGATTTGGCCGCACCCTCCATGGCTATAGATACACCCCCGCGGGATGATGACGTTGACCTACAAAAGATGTAGAAGAGGTCTATGTCCATCCATACTTTCCTTCTCTTGGTTCTAAGTAACCATCCGCTCTATTTCCAGAAGCGCTCAAGGAGAGAAAGGTCATTGACGACAAAGATCTCTTTGAAACATTCCTAAATAAGCTCCTTTCTTCGAGGAACATTGCAAAATTAAGAGGAAGTTGAAGTTGAAAGGACAATAAAAGGTTAAAGTAAGTGAACATTTATCGGTGGTCTTTCAAAGAAGGATGCCAAAGAAGTGTACAGATCTAAGTATGGTAAGCATTTCGTGTGTCATAGGAGAAACTCAATTGGATAAAGATATGCTTGATCTTGATGCGTCCATCAATGTCTTATCTTACTCTCTATATAAAAATCACTCGGTCTTGGATCTTTGCATGATATTCGAATTATTTTGTAACTTGTTGATAGGTCTAATGTGTAACCTTAGGGAGTAGATGAAGATGGCTTAGTCGTGGTTGAAAACTTAATCTTTCATGTTGATTTCTATGTCTTAGACATGGAACACAATATTCATGCTGCTCCTATATTGTAGGAAGACCATTCTTGAAAATCACTAGAACAAAAATTTACTATATGAGTGGAAAACTTACCATGGAAATTGACGAGTTAAAGTCTATTATTGAGAGTGATATAGATTAGTGCCGTATTAAATATTCTTTGAAAACTGAAATGCATGAGGTTCTATCCCAAATAGATGCATACGGTAAGCTTCTAGTTGTTCAACTAGGCATTGGCCCCAATTTGCTAACACCAAGCGAGAAGCTTGTTCCGTCTATTGTGCATGCCCCTAATTTTGAACTCAAGCATCTCCATATCCATCTCAAGTATCCCTGATAGGTGATGGAATCACTATCAATTAGGGTAGTTTTTAGAGTCTTTTTATTGCATTAGTGTTGGTTTATGCTACTAACTCCTTGGTCCATAGAAGAAGATCAAAAGAAGCTAAAGAAGGAGTTATAAGCACTTAGGAGTAAAGATCAATCATGAAGCAAAGCTTCTGTTGCCTCACCGCCCCTACGGGTCCTTGCACCCGCCCTTGCGGATGACGTTTCCACTGGAACGCTCCATGCGCCTTCACTAGTGCCGGCCATGAAGTGTGTCACCGCCCCTGCGCCACTCCTTGGCGCCCCTTCGGTGACCTGCCTTCAAGATATGAAGACCAGCTCCCCTGCATCTCTGACTGCGCCCCTGCCTGCGCCTCAACCTAGGAGCTGGAAGACAAAGAAGCTATGTCGACGCCCTTGCGTCGACATAGGGACGCCCCGGCGGCTTGACATCAGAAACGTCCGGAAGGCGAAAGGTCAGACGTTGAAGTGCATTAAATATCCGCCCCGGCGGAGTTGTGTAGCCGCCCCAGCGGTTCTGAAGAAGGTCAACTGATTCTGCCTAAACCGCGCCCTGCGGTTCCTGAAGGCCACCCCTGCGGTTTAACGCCATAAGCTTTACTCCGGTTGTTTACACCACCTTTATGGCATTTAAGGTGTCTATTTTAGGCTGGCTATTTAATCCTAATTAAGTGTCTTTTGTAGTATAAATAGTCCATGGCTGATTGCTAGAATCATCCATGTTTTTCCTCACAAAAAATCCATTTTAGACTTGAGTTTTCCATTGTAATGAGTTGCTAACTCCCTTGCTACATTGGGTTGGTTTGAAGCTGCTTTGTTGCTTTGGTTGTAAGTTCTTTTTAATATAAGTTTTCATTCAGTAATACTTTGTGTTTCCTTGATCTTCATTGTCTAATTGCATGTTTACTATTGCTTGAGATTGATCACCTTAGGTTCTAAAGTGAATGCAAACAACTAGGATTAATAGGTTCCGGGTTCGGGTCTTTAATCTAGTAGCAACTTTAAGTAATAACGGGTTGTGATTACTTAAACAAAAGGAACACAAATATAAAGATAAGTTTAACGGTTTTAATCTTCTCTTTATATCCCTTAGTCTTTGTTTGAAAGCTAACCTGTTATTTGTTCTTGTAGGTTTATGGAACTTTAATAGGTTAAGTTGTGTTGATGCCGGTTGGCTCAACACATATATACGATCGAGACGGGAGATTACTTGGAAACTTGTAAAAGGAACTCACCAAAGTAGCAATTGCATGCTTAGAATCAACCTAGTGTTGATTCATCCATTATTGTCTTACTTGTCGCATTAATCGTTTTCATAAGTTTATGTGCATCAATTCAACCAACCCCCCCCCCCCTTTGTGTCACTTGTCATTATAATCGATAATTACATCTAAAACACCCTAACTCTCTTGGGTTCGACCCTTACTTAATCACTATACTTGTTCTTAGTGCTAAGTCAGGATTTACTTTTGATTGGGTATAGACGACCATAGAAATACCTTCGGTCAAATTTTTGCGCCGTTGCCGGGGAGTTTTTAGTGTTTTATTATTATTATTGATTATTGGTTTGAACCATTATTATGGTTCAAACCCGTGCTACTAATTCCGGCTTTGCTTCTTTTGATCCAGAAATTGAGAGGACGCACATCCGGCAACGAAGACAACAACAACTTCAACAAGAGATGGCTGACCGTACCCTTTGTCAACTTACGCAGCCCACCTTGGCTCAAAACCCTCTTGCGGTCGCTATACCGGCACTAGGGGAAGGAGTCAACTTTGAGATCAAGTCGGGCCTCTTTCACTTGCTTCCATCCTTCCATGGGCTAATTGGTGAAGACCCCATCAAGCACCTTGGGAAGTTCCATATTGTGTGCATGAGCATGAAGCCGGCCAACATTACCGAAAAACATATCAAGATGAGGGAATTCGGCTTCACACTCAAAGATTCGGAGGATGATTGGTATTACCACCTTCCATCCGGGAGTATTGACACTTGGGAGAACCTTCACAAAGCGTTCTTGGAGAAATACTTTCCGGCTAAAAAGGCCAATAGCTTGAAGAAAGCTATAAGCAACATCGAGCAAGAGGCAACCGAAACTCTCTACGAGTACTTCGAAAGGTTCGCACGCCTCCGATCCAACTGTCCTTTTCACGGATATTCAACTCAAGATCTAGTCTTGTACTTGTACAATGGCTTGCTAGACAATGAAAGGAGGATCGTCGATGCGGCTTGCGGAGGTAATATTCTTAACTCTACTCATGACCTTGCTTTGGAAAAGATACAAGAACTAGTGGAAGGAACTCGGAACTTTGGAAGGACCCCGGCTAAGAAAGGAGTTCATGTTATGAGTTCCGGGAAGAGCGATATTTCTACCGAGCTAGCGGAATTGAAGGAAATGGTGAAGAGGCTAACACTTATGGGAACACCGCAACAGCTCAAAGCTTGTGGAGTTTGTGCTGACCCGTATCATCCAACGGACATGTGTCCACAAGGTCAAGATGACGATGCTGAAGTAAACGCAATGGGTTATGGACAACCACAGCAGCAAAGACCTAGGAACGATCCCTATGCGCAGAATTTTCATGTCAAATTGGCGTGACAAACAGAATTTTCGTTGGAGGGATCAACAAAACCAACAATAACAGCCCCGCCAAGGTAAGTATCACTCAACTGAAGATATGTTGCAGGTTTTGACTAAACACTTTGCTACTCATGTCCAAACAACAGAATCTAGCATCAAAACCCTTGAGAAACAGGTTGGTCAAATGGCGGAATCCATTACAAAAATTGAAACCAAGACCTCCGGCGGATTACCCTCTCAAACGGTTATAAACCCAAAGGTGATGTTGGAAGAGGCTCAATCATAGAGGAAGAATCCCTACGTCGAGCCAATGACGTAAAACAAAGGTGTTGCTCGGGAGGCAACCCAAAGAAATAAAAAGAGGAGGTTTTGTCAAGAAAACTGCCCCTCCGGCTCTAAACCCCGCCCCTGAGGCGACACCGCTGGCCAGCGCCACCCTCGGCGCTGGGCCTGCGTCTGCTCACGTAGGTCACCGCCCCCGCGGTGCCAACCCTACGCCTGCGGCAGCCACCCTTGACACGCACCCTCAGCTTCGCCCCCGGCGCTGAGGCTGCTTACCCCCTCTCTCTTGTCACTGCCCCCGCGGCGATACACACCGCCCCTGCGGTACAATTAAGGAAAGAAAAAAATACACTTCCCAAAAATAACCTACATCTACCGCCCTCTCCACTCCCTCTCCATTCACTCTTCGAAACCTTGTTGCCTCACCTCCCATGCCCTTGCGCCCTCCGGAAACTCTCGCCACCACCTCGTCGCGCCCCTGCGCCACCTCCGGAAACCTAGTGTCGCCACCCCCTTACCAACACGAACCATCTCCACCACACACAACCCTTCCATTCTCGCTCGACTGCTCCACCTCCGGTGACAACTGTAGCAATAGAAGAAAACACCAGAAAAGCCCCATCGCCACCACCTTCGTCGAAACGACCAAATTGCATTCTGCTCTTTGCCCGTACCTGCGCCTGCAAGCTCCCGCCCCTGCGTCTAGCCGCTCTTGCGCTTGTTGCAGCTGCCCCTGTGGATATTACGACAGAAGGTTCGTCTCTTGATCAGATTGCTGAATTTTCTAAGTCTTTTACTTAATCAATTGCAAGAGATGGAATCATAGAGGAAATACAAGTTGACGGAAGGTGAGAAGGATCGGTATAGGATTGCTCAAAGCCGGGAGGTGCATGCAACCCGGTTCCTTGATGTTTCCACCTTGGAAAATCTAGGGATGTTGGAAAGTATGCAGGAATTTTTAAACAATGCCGGATTGGGTGATTTTCTGATAAAGAACGCTCCAACACACCCCGACCTCAGCAGACAGTTTATAGCCACATTCAAAATGGAGACGGAAGACCAATTGTGTGTTGGGCTTTCATTCAAGTACAACAAGAGGAAATACACATTGGATTACACCCAAATACAGGAGGCATTAGGGGTGACCATAGCAGCTTTTGATGACTGGATGGAACCCATTCTGACGCATGATTTGTTGGAATTTTGGCAGGCCGCCACTAGGTCAGAGTTTCATGCAGGAGGTGAGTACTCCAACAAATTCACTCACCCCTGTTTGAGGCTCATTTCAAAGGTCTTCATGAGTGTCTTCTGTGGACACAAGGAGGAGAATAAGGTCGCTCTCAAGGACTTTCCATTGATATATGCTTGCCTCTCCACGAATGATTGGGTGCCGGATTGGGCATATCTCTTCCTTACCGCTCTTAAGCGGATTAAGAAGAATGAGCCTCGGGACATCGTTGGAGGTGGGATCATA
Organism: Fagopyrum esculentum; assembly: GCA_033239045.1. Taxonomy (NCBI): domain Eukaryota; kingdom Viridiplantae; phylum Streptophyta; class Magnoliopsida; order Caryophyllales; family Polygonaceae; genus Fagopyrum; species Fagopyrum esculentum. The sequence goes on from BSUD01000002.1 coordinate 57,638,718, forward strand.
TCATTATTAGCTGCACAGGTGATGGATCTCCCTCCATTGGAAGAGGGTTTAGAGGCACCCTTATACACTAAAGGATTATTGAGGATGTGTAGGCTCCTCAGGAGAGACGGGGAGTATCATTTTTGGCTCTCTTTAGTATATGGGAGTCACATCACATACCTCCCTCGACGACTTCCATTTGGAGACGAGCTCGCGAATCTGTATGTACCGGCTGACCCAGTCCCTCCGAGACGGCCTCAAGTTGATATTGTTGGGAGGTACGCAGCCAGCTCTAGCAGGGCCCACACCACTGATGAGGAGATGCCGACGGCGGGACACGACAGTCAGACCATGGAGAGTCTACAAGCTCAGATGGCAGTTTTGACTACACAGCACCAGGCATGGTAGACCGAGTACCAGCGGTCCATGCTTGAGCAGCAGCATGTGTGGCAGTCCAGCTTCGCCTCCTCCATGACCACTTAGTTTGACCGCCGTCAAGATGCTTGGCAGACGGCTCATCAACAGTAGTTGGAGACTCAGCAGCTACCTTTGAGACTTCATTTAGAGAGGATGGAGGCTCAGGAGGACCGTATTGACACCCTTCACCGCCGCTAGGAGCATTTCTTCAGCCACTTCCCTTACCCACCGGAGAAGGGTCCTGGTGGTCCATTCGGATCACCCTAGTGAGGGGTACATTTCTTTCCCTTCTCCCACATTTATCTTTGACTCATTTTCACTTTGAGGACAAAGTGTACTTCAAGTGTGGGGGAGGGATATATCATTGCTTGTATAGTTCATTTAGTTGTTTTTGGCATTTGTTTTTGCATTGTTGAATTCAGTTTCATTCGAAAAAAAAAAGAAAAAAGCCAATGAAGTGAAAAAAGGCATGAAAATCCTTGGATAAACCGAAAACCCGAAAGGGCGGTTTAGGTAAAAAGAAGGTAGTCCGACCAACCTTAGGTTGGTGCAAAATTGGACTTGAGGGATGTGAGTTTAAGTGAGAAAAGAAGAAGAGTGGCAAGGTGAAAACCTGAAAGGGCGCCTTGGCAAAATGAGCGACACCGAGCGTAGGTTTCCCTTCCGGCGTTTTGGCGACATAAGAAGAGGAGTCTGTTGAGTAAAAATGTACACAAATTTACAAAACGTTTTTTTATGTTTTATTCGAATACAAATTTACAAAACACATTTTATTTATTTTTTTTAATTTGAGTTCGACCCTCTCTTTTTGACCTTTTGATTCTAAGTTATATAAATACCAATATTTGGTTTGTTTTCGTGATTTGGACTGCACCCGTTTTTGGACGGGTTGCCTACGTACCTCTTTAAAGAGGATCAAGTCTCACGTAGTTCCGTGCGGTGTTTTCATGCATCAGAGAATCAAAGTCCCGACCCACCTTCTAGGAAGGGTTGCCTAGACAATGATCCAAATATCATTTGCATGGTATTTATATCTCGATCATGCATCATAAGATTAAATTAAACCCACCTTCTAGGAAGGGTTGCTTAATTCATCTCGCTATCACGCGCATGATCAAGAACAGTGATAGGTTATTTTATTTTATTTTATTTTACTTTATTTTAAAACTTGTGACTGAATCTGGTTTATAATTTACCAAATTTCCTACGTATCCTTTATTAGGAATCAAGTCGTACGTAGTTCTTATTTGTTTGGACTTTTGTGGTTAAACTCGACGAGCGGATGCTTTATATCGAGTTCATGAATATTTGGGAACTTTGGTTTAACTCTAAGATTTATTTTAGAGTTGGTTTTATTTAAATGGTGCGACTGAATCCAATATTGGATTTCCTACGTAGCTCGGAAAGAGCATCAAGTCATGACGTAGTTCTGGATATTCTTTAAGCTTAAAACCCCTTAAAATCAAACCATCACGATTTATTAGAACCTAATTTTGATTGAGATACATTTTAAAATATTGATCTCTTGTATTATAGGTATCAAAATATTCCGGGATGTTTAAGGTAATCCAACTATCCCTCCTTAATAATAAATGGATATAAATTAACCACCAATTAAATGGATTAATTAATTCCTATTAAAAAGGAGTTGAATTCTACCCACCTATTTAGATGGAGATCGAATCTTTATAAATGGAAAGAAGAAATAAAAAAGGAAGGTATTTTTTTTATTTTCCTTTTATTCCCTTCTTTTTATATGCTTTCTTTTTCCTTTAAAAAAAAAAATATTTTATCTTTCTTCTTCACTGATTTTTTTTTATTTGCAAGAGGAGATTGTTACGTAATCTTTATTCTCATGAAAATGGAATGTGGGTCCCAATGTGAAGTTGAAATTTCCCATTTCTTCTATTCTTTAAATTAAACTTTCCCATATTTTTTTACAAATGGATTTGGAGAGTTCCGAAGAGTAAAAGAAAAATGGTTGCTTCTCTCTTATCCCATTATATTTCCTTTTTATATTTCTTTCTTTATTAATTGTTAATTCTCTTTCTTCCTCCTGTGAGTTTCTCTTCTTTGCCTTTCTCTGGATTTCTTTTTGCTTTTGTAGGAAGTTTACGGATATCATCCATGACCAACAAGCTTCAGTTATGGCGGAAGTGACGAAGACTCGATATCGATACTAGCGAAATCGAATCTGGATTTTGTAGTAGTGAAATCGTTTGATTCCAACCATGGATTTTGTAATAGTGAAATCGTTTGATTCCAACCATGGATTTTGTAGTAGTGAAATCGTTTGATTCCAACCAACTACGAGAATAGCGATCGAAAGTGAGCACTTTCAACCAACTACAATTTTTTTGTGTTTGTATTTTGTAAAGAAGAAGAACGGCGATTCCGTTATATATTTTGAAACTGAGATCGAAATCGACTCGAAGTGGATTTCGATCTACATGTGAATATAGGGGCAAAAGAATTCTCTTTCAATCCCACTACGATCCCTATCGCAATAGTGAATCCATTTGATTTCAAACTAATATGCGATTTGATTCCGATCGAAACCTTTCTTTTGAGATGCTAAGGCTTCTTCGTCTCCATCGGGGTACTTCATTTCCGGTTGATGTTCTTCTTTTCCGTTGCTCCTCTTTTTGTAGATGGCTAGAAAGAAGATCCTCATTATTTGTAACTCTCCATGTACAAATTAAAAGAAGGCTAGTTTGAGAATTGTAGGCTCATCTTCTTTAAAAAAAAATGGAGCCTACAATTCTCAAACTAGCCTTCTTTTAATTTGTACATGGAGAGTTACAAATAATGAGGATCTTCTTTCTAGCCATCTACAAAAAGAGGAGCAACGGAAAAGAAGAACATCAACCGGAAATGAAGTACCCCGATGGAGACGAAGAAGCCTTAGCATCTCAAAAGAAAGGTTTCGATCGGAATCAAATCGCATATTAGTTTGAAATCAAATGGATTCACTATTGCGATAGGGATCGTAGTGGGATTGAAAGAGAATTCTTTTGCCCCTATAATCACATGTAGATCGAAATCCACTTCGAGTCGATTTCGATCTCAGTTTCAAAATATATAACGGAATCGCCGTTCTTCTTCTTTACAAAATACAAACACAAAAAAATTGTAGTTGGTTGAAAGTGCTCACTTTCGATCGCTATTCTCGTAGTTGGTTGGAATCAAACGATTTCACTACTACAAAATCCATGGTTGGAATCAAACGATTTCACTATTACAAAATCCATGGTTGGAATCAAACGATTTCACTACTACAAAATCCAGATTCGATTTCGCTAGTATCGATATCGAGTCTTCGTCACTTCCGCCATAACTGAAGCTTGTTGGTCATGGATGATATCCGTAAACTTCCTACAAAAGCAAAAAGAAATCCAGAGAAAGGCAAAGAAGAGAAACTCACAGGAGGAAGAAAGAGAATTAACAATTAATAAAGAAAGAAATATAAAAAGGAAATATAATGGGATAAGAGAGAAGCAACCATTTTTCTTTTACTCTTCGGAACTCTCCAAATCCATTTGTAAAAAAATATGGGAAAGTTTAATTCAAAGAATAGAAGAAATGGGAAATTTCAACTTCACATTGGGACCCACATTCCATTTTCATGAGAATAAAGATTACGTAACAATCTCCTCTTGCAAATAAAAAAAAATCAGTGAAGAAGAAGGGGCGTGTTATATACACAATTTTAAATTTACTTGATACCGAATATGAACGCTTTGCGGTGGCGCTCAAATAGATTTGAGCGCTTTGCGATGGCGTTCAAATCTTAAATTATTTAAAAAAGGCAAAAATAAGAAAAAATAGGGTTTTGAGCGCCGACGCATGGCGCTGGCGCTCAAAACCCTGTTTTTTATTATTTTTGCCCTATTTTTTATCAACGATTTGAGCGCCTTCCTACTTTTGCCTTTTTTTTATTAAAAATTTGAGCGCCTTCGGAAGGCGCCGGCGCTCAAATTCTTTATTTTATTTTTTTACCTGTTGAGCGCCATCGGAATGCGTTTGTTTTTTACGCTAGTAAAACAAACCTCGTGCATTTAGCTTTTTCGAAGAAGAAAGATAAAATATTTTTTTTTTAAAGGAAAAAGAAAGCATATAAAAAGAAGGGAATAAAAGAAAAATAAAAAAAATACCTTCCTTTTTTATTTCTTCTTTCCATTTATAAAGATTCGATCTCCATCTAAATAGGTGGGTAGAATTCAACTCCTTTTTAATAGGAATTAATTAATCCATTTAATTGGTGGTTAATTTATATCCATTTATTATTAAGGAGGGATAGTTGGATTACCTTAAACATCCCGGAATATTTTGATACCTATAATACAAGAGATCAATATTTTAAAATGTATCTCAATCAAAATTAGGTTCTAATAAATCGTGATGGTTTGATTTTAAGGGGCTTTAAGCTTAAAGAATATCCATAACTACGTCATGACTTGATGCTCTTTCCGAGCTACGTAGGGAATAAAAGGAAAATAAAAAAAATACCTTCCTTTTTTATTTCTTCTTTCCATTTATAAAGATTCGATCTCCATCTAAATAGGTGGGTAGAATTCAACTCCTTTTTAATAGGAATTAATTAATCCATTTAATTGGTGGTTAATTTATATCCATTTATTATTAAGGAGGGATAGTTGGATTACCTTAAACATCCCGGAATATTTTGATACCTATAATACAAGAGATCAATATTTTAAAATGTATCTCAATCAAAATTAGGTTCTAATAAATCGTGATGGTTTGATTTTAAGGGGTTTTAAGCTTAAAGAATATCCATAACTACGTCATGACTTGATGCTTTTTCCGAGCTACGTAGGAAATCCAATATTGGATTCAGTCGCACCATTTAAATAAAACCAACTCTAAAATAAATCTTAGAGTTAAACCAAAGTTCCCAAATATTCATGAACTCGATATAAAGCATCCGCTCGTCGAGTTTAACCACAAAAGTCCAAACAAATAAGAACTACGTACGACTTGATTCCTAATAAAGGATACGTAGGAAATTTGGTAAATTATAAACCAAATTCAGTCACAAGTTTTAAAATAAAGTAAAATAAAATAAAATAAAATAACCTATCACTGTTCTTGATCATGCGCGTGATAGCGAGATGAATTAAGCAACCCTTCCTAGAAGGTGGGTTTAATTTAATCTTATGATGCATGATCGAGATATAAATACCATGCAAATGATATTTGGATCATTGTCTAGGCAACCCTTCCTAGAAGGTGGGTCGGGACTTTGATTCTCTGATGCATGAAAACACCGCACGGAACTACGTGAGACTTGATCCTCTTTAAAGAGGTACGTAGGCAACCCGTCCAAAAACGGGTGCAGTCCAAATCACCAAAACAAACCAAATATTGGTATTTATATAACTTAGAATCAAAAGGTCAAAAAGAGAGGGTCGAACTCAAATTAAAAAAAATAAATAAAATGTGTTTTGTAAATTTGTATTCGAATAAAACATAAAAAAGCGTTTTGTAAATTTGTGTACATTTTTACTCAACATATTTTTGGCACGCCCAGTGGGACCTTTTCTTTCTTTTCATCTCTAAGTTATATATTTACTAATGTTTGATCTTATTTGATTGCAAGGAAATGGCGTCAAGGGCAATTGTGAACTTCAATGAACTCCCGGCTACCTTCGTCATCCAAGGAGGACGATGGCTCCGCCACAGGTCGTTTGAAGTTGCCTTTGACATTGCTCCTAATGCAATCTATGCTGAAATCCCTTTGAAGAACTCTTTCAAGAGTCTTCAAGGTTTGGAGGAATATGCAACTCCGAATTCGTCCATGGCTCTTTCGGGACATGGGGGCATAAAACCCAACAACAAATTCAACAATGGGAAACCTGTTTATGTCAAAGTTGGACATGACAATTCTCCTAGCTTTAATGGCACAAAGCCTTCCGCTAGGGTTGTCCCAAGGCCAATCATTCGTGTCATCAAGAAGAATGGTGTGCCTGTTGGTATTCCTGCTGAAAACACTCTTAAGAAGGTGAACAAGTCTCGAAGAAGGAGGGGACGCAAGAATGGTTCCCGTCGTAACACTAGACCGCTTCGTAAACTCGCTTCCTCGCCGGCTTTAAAGCAAGCCAACACAATCCTTTGTGAAGCTGCAAAAGAGCTTTTAAACTCAAAGCATGCAATGGATAATTTTTCAATGACTACCGCAAGGCAAATTCTTGTAGGGTCAATTCCTATTACATTGGACAAATTTGAGCAAGTCTACATGACTTCTTATTCCGAGGAGGGTAATCAACCAAAAGCTCCAAAGCTTAAAATCAACAAACCCTCACGGGCCAAGAAAAATTCAAATGAGAATGAAGTGATTGAAGAAACTTCTAAAACTCAAAAGAGAGAAAGAAGTCTTCGTGTTTCTAAAAGCTCAGTCTCGCAAGAGGCTCAAGTTGTTTCTTGTGATGGTCCAGTTACAAGATCAAAAGCTAAGTCAATGACTTATGCTCAAGTAACTTCACAACCACCAAGTCCACAACGAGAATCGGAAGAAAGCTCAAGTTCTCCTTTGTATGGAGATTTATCTTCTCTATTCCAAGAGGAGGAATTTCCATACGTTATTACAAAAGAAGGAGCAACGAGAGTTGTAACCCAAGATGAATCTGAGAACATGCAAGTGTTCATGACCGGAACAACAAGTGTTGAGGAACAACTTCAAGACTTGCAAAGGTCATTAGCCGCAAGAGAAGCTCAAATAGTTACACTTATGGCTCAAATTGAGAACCAAGCTAATGCTAGTCGACATGAGCCAGTAAGGACGAATGATGAAAGTCCTGGTGGTAGCTCATCTGTTTCCCCACAAGAGATTAGGGAGATGATCGCTCAAGGAATCCGAGAATTCCAAGTGTCACAAAACCCTCCAGTACTCGGGTATAGAAAGCCATATCCGATCCAATATGATTCAGTACCATTCCCTCCCGGTTATCAAAGACCAACTTTTGATAAGTTTGATGGAATGCATGGATCACCACACGAGCATTTGGCTCATTTTTACTCAGCATGTGGTGAGACCGCATTGAGTGATGCTTTGTTGATCCGACAATTTGTCCAATCTTTAAAGGGATCGGCATTTACTTGGTACACTCAACTTCAACCGGGATCAATCCACACATGGGATGATTTACAAAGAGCATTCCTAGCTCAATTTGTGAGCTCTAAGGCAAAGGTATCCATTATGGATCTTGCTAATACCTTTCAAAGGTCAAATGAGCTTGCAAATGATTTTATCGCCAGATGGCGAAGCTTGAGACTTCAATGCCCAGAAAAGCTAAGTGAAGAGGCATGTGTCCAGATGTGTACTAATAACTTAATTCCTGAGTTAGCAGTGCATGTTGGTAGTGCTGAGCCTCGTTCTTTTGATGCCTTAGTTTCAAAGGCTTGCAATGTTGAACGACAATTGGCTCGGCGTGATGCAAAAACCTATCGTTCTCAAGCAAATGAACTTAAAAGAGATGATGGAAAAAGACCATTTAAAAAGGGAGAGTCTATGGCAACCTTTATTAAACCCGGAAATAAAATCTTCACAGGAAATAATTCCCAAAATCAAGATAGAGGAAAAGGAAAAGATGCCATTAAAAGACTCACTCTTGAGGAAAGGAAGCAAAAGAAATATCCTTTTGATGACGATGATGTCCAAGAGATTTTCGATGAGTTGATGTCGTCTAAGCTTCTTACACTTCCAGAGTCAAAAAGGCCAAACGAAGTTGGAAGGACAAATGATCCAAAGTATTGTCCTTATCACCAAATTATTAGTCACCCTATCAAAGATTGCTATGTCTTCAAAGATATAGTTGAGAGGATGATTAACAAAGGAGAGATCGAGATTGAAGGTGAAGACTCGGTGGCTCCAAAGGCTTCATCAAATACTACATCCTTAGTGGATGCGGATAATTTGGTGACTCCAAATACACTCAAAGAACAATCAGGGTCAAATGAAGATGAGGGTATTCCCACGGTTTCCTTACCTATGATGGCGATACCCGTACAATTTTCAGTAGACGGTGGAAAAGATATCCGCATCGTTTGGGCATACCCTGATATGCCACGAGATGGTCCCGGAGTCCCAACTCTATATGAGATTATGACATGCTCAGATATCGAAGATCTGTTTTCAGATGATGATGATCTTGACACTGATAGTGATTTTGAGTGGAAAACTTGTGTAACTCGAAAGACCCAGCCAGAAGCCACTCACAAATCGAGTTCTCCTGGGTTTAGAATGATCGGAAGAAAACCCGAGAAAAAGAAAAACAAAAAAAAGAAAAACAAGAAGGAAAAGAAACCAAATTCTGACTCTAAGGAAGAATACGTTCAACCTGAGAGGGTACCGGTTACCTTAAAAGATTTTGTCCCAAAGAAATTTTATGGCGATGAAGAACCTTCGGAAGATGAGACATTTTGGGGCAATGAAGTTTCTCAATGTTGCATGGCCACATGGGCCGATATATGTGAAGAGGAGGAACCAGAAGTTGATGCAGTTTCTCTTCGTTCCGGACGTCAACTTCTATCTCCAAAACCTAATGAAAAAAGAAAGGAGAAAGAATTGATTTCCAATGAACATTCAAAAGTGACAAATTTTGATGAACGTCTTGATAAAGAAACTTCTCGACTACCTCATAAAAATGTGGAGGACATTGAGGTGTTACAAAAAGAATCCACTTCTCACGTACCAGATTCGCTTCATAAAGCTCCGTACAAAGAGAAAGTAAAATATGACGTCATTAGTCACTTGAAGCGCATTCCTGCACGCTTGAGTGTTTATGATGCCCTACAAATGTCAAATGAGTTGAGGAAAGCCCTAATTCAAGCTCTTATGGATCCCGATGATTATAAAGATCAAGTTGAAATGGTGGAGGTTAATGATGTTTCATTATCCCCGTCAACTCAATGTGCCTCATGCATGGCTTGTATAACATTCTCGGATGAAGATCTTCAATTGGGGAATGAATATCATAATCGGCCATTATATGTTACGGGCACTATTGGGGATACAAAGGTCAATCGAATCCTTTTGGATTGTGGATCCGCAGTAAATCTTCTTCCATTAAGGATACTAAGGACAATGGGGTTGACGACCGCACATTTATCTCCTACTTTGCTAACCATTCAAGGTTTCAATCAAGTGGGACAAAAAGTCATGGGTACCATTGCATTACAGATTGTTCTTGACAATCTTTATAAAGATGCTTTGTTCCATGTCATAGATGCAGACACCTCTTATAATGCCTTACTTGGTCGACCATGGCTTCATGCTAGTAAATCTATAGTTTCTACTCTTCATCAATGTTTAAAATACACTGATGATAATGGAAATGAAAGGATTATTTGAGGTGACCCAAACCCTTTTCACGGAGAAAGTGTTAATTATGTTGATGCCAAGTTTTATAAGGCGGTTAGTTTCAACTCAAACATACCCATGAAGGTTGTCAATGGTAAAAATACCAATAATGTTCACCTAGCACCAAAAGTCTCTCTCAAAGAGAAGAATGAGAAAGGTGATCCATGTTCTAAGGTGTTGTTTAAGTACACACCAAAAGATAGACGGAAAGCCGGGCAAAAACCTTTGAACTCGGTAGAGAAGGTTATGAACTCTCTCATGACAAGTTACACCTTTCCTCTACGGAGAATTGACCAGTCTATTCCAAAAACGAATTTGGTCATTCAAAGGTCCTTCGGGGTTAAAACAAGTGATAACAGAAGGATAGTGTCAAGAGTTGAAGCCAATAATATTCCTTCCAAATCACTTTCAAAGAAGCTGAACAAGAAGTTCAAAGTTAAAGTGAAAAATTCAAATTTGTTATCAAAAAACAAAGTTCCATATATCCCCTACAATGAGGATGATATTGAAAAGTTAAAGGTTTCTCACGAAGGGGGTATATTGACAGCGAGTTTTGAAGAGCATATGACATTGACTCCGGAGGAGCAAAGCTTGTTTCTCGATGATAAAGCATCAACATCTCGGATTACAGTATTTGATAGGCTTGAAACCGGTTCAACGAGTGGAGAAACAAGAGCTTCTGTGTTTCAAAGGCTTGAATATGTTGATAAGCCTAAAAACAAAGCAAAACAAATCAAAAAATGGAGGATCAGTAAGAAAAAGAAGAAAGCAAGGTTGCTTGTGCAAAAGCCAAATGAAGATTTCATGAATGCCGAAGTAGAAGAGGTGAACATGGTATCTGTTGATATAGAGGGGGATTCAAAAGAATTCATCAACACAGTTCAACCAGCACCAACAGAAATGGAAGATGGTGGACAAGCTACAGTTGATGATCTTCAAGAAATCAACTTAGGCACTCTTGAATGTCCTAAACCCGTCCTTGTTAGTGCATTGTTGACTAATGAAGAAAAAACAACATATGAAGAACTTCTCAATGAGTACAAAGATGTGTTTGCCTGGGGTTATCAGGATATGCCTGGTTTAGACTCGAAGGTGGCAATGCATAAACTAGCAATCTCTGAAGAGAAAAAGCCAGTAAAACAAGCACAACGCCGCTTTCGTCCCGAGTTGATTGTCCAAATAAATATTGAGGTTAAGAAGCTTATTGAAGCGGGTTTCATTCGTGAGGTCCAATATCCGATTTGGCTAGCCAACATTGTTCCTGTGAGGAAGAAAAATGGACAACTCCGTATTTGTGTGGACTTTAGGGATTTGAACGAAGCATGCCCTAAAGATGAATTTCCATTACCTATAACCGAGTTATTGGTTGATGCCACCACTGGATTCAAGGCTTTGTCTTTCATGGATGGATTCTCGGGATACAATCAAATTAAAATGGATCCTCATGACGAAGAGCTAACAGCTTTCCGAACACCTCAAGGCACCTATTGTTATACAGTAATGCCTTTTGGTCTGAAAAATGCGGGAGCAACTTATCAAAGAGCCATGACAATTATCTTTCGGGATTTGCTTCATAACACAGTTGAGTGTTATGTGGATGATTTAGTTGTCAAAACAAAGGAAAGAGAAGATCACCCAAATGATCTTCGAAGAGTTTTTGAAAGGCTACGCAAGCACCAGTTGAAGATGAATCCCCTCAAATGTGCCTTCGGTGTGACATCCGGCAAATTTCTTGGTTTTATCGTTCGGGGTCGGGGAATTGAAATCGATCCTGATAAAATTAAGGCAGTCATGAATATGCCTCCTCCAAGGAATCTCCGCGAGCTTCGGGGCTTACAAGGGAAACTTGCTTACATCCGACGTTTCATTTCGAATTTAACCGGAAGATGTCAACCATTTCTAAGGTTAATGAAGAAAGATACTCCATTTATATGGGATCAATCATGCCAAAATGCCTTGGATAGCATCAAGAGGTATATGATGAATCCACCAATTTTGATGGCACCAATATCAAGAAGGCCTCTAATCTTGTACACCGCGGCTCTTGAACGGTCCTTAGGGGCAATGTTGGCTCAAAACAATGATGAGGGAAAAGAAAATGCCTTATACTATATCAGCCGAACCTTGGTAGGGGCAGAACACAATTATTCTGCTATGGAAAAGATATGTCTTGCTTTGGTGTTTGCCGGTCAAAAAGCTACGACATTATCTTTTAACCCATCAAATCACCTTGATCTCAAAGGTTGATCCGCTAAGATATATTTTATCAAAAGCAGTGTTCTCTGGGAGATTATCCAAGTGGGCAATGCTATTAGCTCCTTTTGACATCAAGTTTGTGTCACAAAAGGCAGTAAAAGGACAAATCATAGCTGATTTTTTAGCTGCTCATCCAACCCCGGACAATGAAGAATTATCATATGATCTACCAGATGAAGAAGTTCTTATGGTTGAGGAAACTTCATGGCAATTATACTTTGACGGAGCGGCGAAGAAACAAGCATCTGGAGTTGGTATTGTATTTATCACTCCTTATGGCGGCTTGGTTCCATATTCCTTCTCTCTTTTAGAGACTTGCACAAACAATGTGGCAGAATATGAGGCACTAATAATCGGTCTTGAAATAGCTCTTGAGTTGCATATTGATCCATTAAAGGTGTTTGGTGATTCTCAATTGATCATTAGACAAATAAATGGAGAATATGAAGTAAAGCACCCAAATTTAATTCCTTTACACGAAAGAGCAAAATGCCTCATGCAACAATTTCAACAAGTAGAGGTAATGCATGTGTCAAGATCCGGAAATGATAAGGCTGATGCCCTAGCCAAATTAGCGGCATCCCTAACACTCCCTTATGAAAGAGAGATTCAAATCACAATTGGGGAGCGTCATTTGCTTTCATCGGCTTTAGATCGATTCAACTCAATCGAAGAAGTACATGTTGCCTCGGTATATGAGATTGATGAAGATCTTGATTGGCGACAATCAATCATTGAATATCTTCAACATGGAAATTTACCTGATGACGCCAAAAAGAAAGTGGATATCAAACGGCGGGCACCGCGTTTCTTGTTGAAATATGATACATTGTATCGTAGAGCCTTTGATGGTGTATTGCTTCGGTGCTTATCAAAAGAAGAAGCAAAATATATTCTCACGGAAACTCATGCCGGAATATGTGGGGCACATCAAGGTGGTCCTAAGTTAGCCGATCAAGTTAAACGGCTAGGCTATTATTGGCCGACCATGGTGAAAGATGCAATGAATTTTGCTAAGACATGTCATGCGTGTCAAATTCATGGTGATTTCATTCATCAACCTCCTCAACTCCTCCATCCGACAATATTGTCTTGGCCCTTCAATGCATGGGGTCTTGATGTTGTAGGGCCTATAAATCCTTCATCATCACGGGGTCATCAATACATTTTGGCCGCAACTGATTATTTCTCCAAATGGGCCGAAGCTTTACCATTGAAAATAGTGGGGGCAAAAGAAGTTGCCAACTTTATCAGAATCCATTTGATATACCGGTATGGAGTTCCTTTGAAGATAATATCGGACAATGCACTCTATTTCAAAAATCAAGTAATGGTGAAACTAGCTGAAAAATTCGGTTTCAAACACAGTTTTTCATCAAGCTATAATCCATCTTCGAATGGTCAAGCTGAAGCATTTAATAAGGTCCTATGCAAAATTCTCAAGAAGATTGTGTCAAAATCAAGAAGAGATTGGCATGAAAGATTGCATGAAGCATTATGGGCATATCGGACAACAATTCGAACATCTACCGGATGTACGCCATATAACTTGGTATTTGGATCTGAAGCCGTCTTACCTCTTGAGGTACAATTACCTTCCCTTAGGGTTGCTGTACAACTCACCGATCCCGAGGAAAATGTCAAAGTCCGTCTAGCTGAACTCGAAGCATTAGACGAGTGTAGGTTGGTGACACAACAAAGACTCGAAATCTATCAAGCTCAAGTAGCTGGTGCATTTAATAAACGAGTCAAGTTCCGATCCTTTTCGGTGGGTGATTTGGTTCTTACAATAAGACGACCAATTGTCATTAACCGAAAATCAAAAGGAAAATTTGAGCCAAAATGGGAAGGCCCATATGTTATCACCAAGATTTTCCGTAAGGGAGCATACGAGCTTTCAAACAATGAAGGCAAGATATTATATTCTTGTGTAAATGGGAAGTTTATAAGGAAGTTCTTTACTTGATGTAAAAAAGAAAAAAAAAGGCCATTGTACACAAATGATAGTGAAATAACTTGAAAAACCCTTCATAGAAGGTGGGTTCGAGTTGTTTTGGTGATGTGTATAGAAAAAAGGGCTAAAAAAAAAAGTTCCGCAAACGAACTACGGACGGCTTGATCCCTCACAAAGAGGGTACGTAGGCAGTCTAGCTAGTCAAATGCTAGGTGCAGCCACCAAAAAATCATCACCAGTTCCCAAAAGAACTGCCCCGTAAGTTCCCAAAAGAACTACGAAAGGCTTGATCCCTCACAAAGAGGGTACGTAGGCAATCTAACAAGTCAAAATGCTAGGTGCAGCCACAAAAACCAACAAAACATTTCCTTTTCTTTGTTAAAAAGAAAAGAAGAATAAGCAAAATACGTCTACGAAAGATGAAAAGTTGAAGGCTTCTATGCCTAAATTGCTCTACTTTGAGGATCTTCCTCAAGCTTGATGGTTAATCCCAAATTCTTCCGAACAAAATTTCATTTCAAGGAATAAATTTTTATCTCCCCAAAAATTTTATTAAATTTACAATTGCTTCGCAATGTGAATTTTCTCATACTCTCAAATAAACAAACAAAAACGATATTCTTCCAAACTCCTTTATTTTTATCTCAAAGAAAAAGAGATAAATCATGTCGACTAAAGTCATCAAACTATTTGATCAATGAAGCCCCCAATAATTTAAAAGAGATATCTACAAAGTCTCCAAATCAATGGCACAAAGCCCTTAAACTAAACACTTGTCCGCCACAAAAAGGCCTCAAGCCACATATCAAATATCAAAAATAAATTCCAAAGAAAAAAGATTCTATAAAGCTCAAAGTTTTTATACCCATACATCATATTCTTGACCAAGTGACTATGGGTAAATTTCATATCCAAACAAATTTTTGTTGGAACTTTTCAAATATATACAATATGTTCCTCTTTCATGCAAGCATAAATGAAACCAAATGGTTTCAAATACGAAACGTCTAACAAAACAAAAAAAAAAATCGAACTTTCAACGCGTTCAATTTCTCACACGCATAAAGTTCGGGGGGCAACTGTTCGGGAATAAAATTTCATGAACTTTATCATTTGTGAAATTAAATAAAATGTCATGAAATTACCCATAAATACTTTTTGGTATGGTTGATTTCTTGTTGTTATTTTAAACAAAAAAAAATGAAGAAGAAGGTATCCATCAATATTCCAAAATACCCAAAATATTGATTAAAAGCCCAAAATTATAAAAGTCCAGTTTAGCTCATTTAATACCAAATGATTAATTGGTAAAAAAAAAAAAGCTAAAATTATGGGGATGAATTATTTTCTAAATTTCGGTAGTTTGGTGGACAAAAAAAAAAGATAAATGGGGAGTAAATGCCATTATTGTTGTGATAATGGGTTTAGTGGGAGGTTAACTTTGTAACTCCCTCAACATTCAATCCATAAAAAGCCATATTGCAGTGCAGTGGATGAAACGATTGAAAGAAAGTGAACCGAAGAAAGTTAAGAAGTAGAAAGGAAGAGTTGAAAACTAAAACAAAACACGGTACTTGCTCTTTCATTTGGAAATCAAGACTCAACAGTAAGTATACTTATCTACTTGCTATCCTCCTCTTCAAATACTATCTCTGTTATTTGTTGATGTACAAATCAAGTGCTGATTCAAATGCAAGATGGTCAAGCAAGGGATAGACTTCACTGCTACATTAATCGTAAATGGTTGTTGGCTCGAAGTAATCGCACTCGGTTAACACACAAACACTCGCGGTTGGTTGAAATCGATTGATTTCCCGCTGCAAATCTGTAGTCTGTTGGAATCGATTGATTCCGACGCTACAATCGAGCCATTTGGCCTCAATTTTGTATCCTGCATAAGAATCTACAATGGAAAATGTTAATAGCCGATTGATCTCCATCCTGTGAATCTCTGTCGGGCTAATTTCCGATTCTTCTATAACCATGACTCTTCCTAGGCTGCTCTTGATTTCATCAAAACTGGACGCGAGTATCATCTCCACTGTTTGTTTACCCTTTCTGCAAAAGCAAAAAAAAAAAAGAAGTTCAGAAAAAGACAAACAAGAAGACGTTGAGGAATATGTAAAATAAAGAAAATAAACAATAAAAACAATTATAACAAATAATATTTTTTTGTTGACAACTTTCTTCTTAGATCTTATTTCAAAAATGATAAAGTAAAAGAAAATATATGAAAAAAAGGAAGTACAGACTCTAGTCACATACTTTGATGACAAAATGTAAAAAAAAAAATTGATAAAAATAATAAGCTAAATCTGCAAATGCAATTTGGCAGTGCTGCAGAGAAGTCCCATTTCTTCTTAAATCAAAACTTTTATTTATTTATAAAATGGACCCCTAGAAAAACAAGTTTTTTACAAATGACCAATGAAATTTTTTTCTTTGCAAAAGTGACCCGTAAATAAATTTTTATTTATATATATAAATATGAAACCATATTTGTGGTCAAATAAAATAAATGTCAAGGTAGAACTACGTTATGACTTGATGCTCTTTCCGAGCTACGTAGGAAATCCGATATGAAATTAAATTGGATTCAGTCGACCCGTCCGAGTAAGATAAATTTTGAATTAAATCTTGGACGTAAAATGAAAAGACACCAAGTTTTTGAAACTCGATATAAAGCATCCGCTCGTCGAGTTTAACCACAAAAACAAATCCGATCATTAAAGAACTACGAATGATTTGATTCCATTTTTACGGATACGTAGGAAATTTAATACAAACTATTAAATTCAATGTTAGCTAGCCAACATTGAATGCCGAAGTAGAAGAGGTGAACATGGTATCCGATTTGAACGAAGCATGCCCCGGCGGCTTGACATCAGAAACGTCAGGAAGGCGAAAGGTCAGACGTTGAAGTGCATTAAAGATCCGCCCCAACGGAGTTGTGTAGCCGCCCCAACGGTTTTGAAGAAGGTCAACCGATTCTGCCTAAACCGCCCCTGCGGTTCCTGAAGGCCGCCCCTGCGGTTTAACGCTAGAAGCTTTACTCCGGCTGTTTACACCACCTTTATGGCATTTAAGGTGGCTGTTTTAGGCCGGATATTTACTCCTAATTAAGTGTCTTTTGTAGTATAAATAGTCCATGGCTGATTGCTAGAATCATCTATGCTTTTCCTCACAAAAAATCCATTTTTGACTTGAGTTTTCCATTGTAATGACTTGCTAACTCCCTTGCTACATTGGGTTGGTTTGAAGCTGCTTTGTTGCTTTGGTTGTAAGTTCTTTTTAATATAAGTTTTCATTCAGTAATGCTTTGTGTTTCCTTGATCTCTATTGTCTAATTGCATGTTTACTATTGCTTGAGATTGATCACCTTAGGTTCTAAAGTGCATGCAAACAACTAGGATTAATAGGTTCCGGGTTCGGGTCTTTAATCTAGTAGCAACTTTAAGTAATAACGGGTTGTGATTACTTAAAGAAAAGGAACACAAATATAAAGATAAATTTAACGGTTTTAATCTTCTCTTTTTATCCCTTAGTCTTTGTTTGAAAGCTAACCTATTATTTGTTCTTGTAGGTTTACGGAACTTTAATAGGTTAAGTTGTGTTGATGCCGGTTGGCTCAACACATATATACGATCGAGACGGGAGATTACTTGGAAACTTGTAAGAGGAACTCACCAAAGTAGCAATTGCATGCTTAGAATCAACCTAGTGTAGATTCATCCATTATTGTCTTACTTGTCGCATTAATCGTTTTCATAAGTTTTTGTGCATCAATTCAACCAACCCCCCCCCCCCCTTGTGTCACTTGTCATTATAATCGATAATTGCATCTAAAACACCTTAACTCTCTTGGGTTCGACCCTTACTTAATCACTATACTTGTTCTTAGTGCTAAGTCGGGATTTACTTTTGATTGGGTATATACGACCATAGAAATACCTTCGGTCAATCCCTGTTTTGGAGATAACGACACTTTTGACAATAATTATGTATAGTAAGCTTTCAAAGGAAAACGAGAAAAAGATAGTGGAAACATTGAAGGAGCATACCACAACGCTTGGTTGGAACATAGCCAACATCAAGGTAATTAGTCCCTCCACATGTATGCATCGGATTTTTCTAGAAGATGAAGTCAATCTATCAAGACAACCACAATGAAAGATCAATTCACCTATGATGGAGGTAGTAAAGAAGGAAGTTTTGAAACTTCTTAACGCCGACATGATCTTCCTTATATCAGATAGTCAATGGCTTACCCAATTAAAATTGTCCATAAGAAGGGAGGGATTCCAATGGTGGAAAACCAACAAGGTGAGTTGGTTCCTAGCAAGACACAAAAGGCTAGAGAGTCTACATTGATTATTGTAAGTTGAATGTGGTAACTCAAAAGGAGCACTTCCCCTTACTTTTTATCGACCAAATGTTAGAGCGTCTTACAAGACATCCTTACTATTGTTTTCTAGGTTGATACTTAAGTTATTTACATGTACACATAACACTAGAGGACCAGGAGAAGAAAATTACATGTCCCTTTGGCACATTTAGATACCACATAATGTCTTTTGGACTATGTAATGCACCCGGTACTTTTCAACATTGTATAATAAGTATATTATCTGATATATATATATATATATAAAATTTTATTGAGGTATTCTTGGATGATTTACAGTGCATGAAATGATTTTGATGCATGCTTAAAACACTTGACACTTGTGCTAAAAAGTAGTGCTGAAACTAACTTAGTGCTAAATTCTGAAAAGTGTCATTTTATGGTTGAACAAAGAATTGTGTTGGCTCATATTATTTCTACAAATGGTATTGGATTCGATAAGGTAAAGATTGACGTAATTGAATCATTTCCCTATCCTACTAATGTGCATGAAGTTCGCTCTTTCTTATGACATGCATGTTTCTACCGCGGGCTAATCAAGGATTTTTCCAAGATTTATGCACCCCTATGTGAGCAAAGGGACGTTCGACCGATTAAAGAAATGTTTGACAAGTTCCCAATCATTCAAGCACCCAATTGGTCTTGACCATTCGAGATAATGTGTGACGCTAACGACTACGCGGTTGGAGTAGTTCTAGGCCAAAAATATGGAAGTGATTTTAATGTGATCCATTATGCCTCCATGACCTTGAATACGGCGTAAAGAAACTACTTCACCACTGAGAATGAGATGCTTGTTGTGGTGTTTGCCTTGGAGAATCAACGCACCAGACTGCCGCACACGCGGCCATACTATGTCGTACCCGCATTTGGAAATCAACGCACCCGCGGTGGATTTATACCTCCACCAAAGAGCTAAGAATGGCCCGATGCAAAACAAGTACTAGCCGTTCAACTTACCATATCTGTGGTAGAGGGAGTAGAAGAAATTCTCAGGATTTGTTCTTTTGAGCCATGGTTTGTAGATATTTTGAAATATTTGGTTCGAGGAGAATACCCTCCATATTATACTAAGGTATAACGGAAAAATGTGTGATTTGAGGCTCGCCACTGTGTTTGGGATGATCCATACCTTTGGAAGCATTATATTGATCAAGTAATTCACCGTTGCATTCCGGATAACGAGCACTACTAAAAAGACGTCAAATACGCCGGATAATTGGGACTACATACCCCGGACCTCATTTGGCTTAAAGGTTAGAGATGTATTTGGTTTAATAGTATATACCTCTATACACTTGAGGAAACAATCAAGTCATTTTATGTGCGTTTGAAGATCTAGGGTATTTGGTACTATATACCCTAGATAATATATATCTTGGGTATATACGATTTGATATATTTGACATATTTGATGGCATATACGCCGTGTGTAATATATATATATATATATATATATATATATATATATATATATATATATATATATATATATATATATATATATAAAGTAACTGAACTAACTGAACTTAATCAAGACAAGCTATCAAACTAGTAATATAAAATAATTTCACTTAAGCAAGCTATCAAACTACAAGTAAGTGAACTAACTGTACTTGATCAAGACAAGCTAAAATTAGAAAATTTAATCACTTGCAGTTATCGATAGAGGTAAAAACACAAGCTTGTAGATAATCTAATCCATTTCAAAAAACAGCTTATTGTATTAACCATTCTAACCTATCGGAGCAATCCAATATGCAAACATGTCCTCTGAAGTGCGATACAGTAGATGTAAATACGTTTGTTTGATAAACTTCTCGGCATTCTTCCAATCATCCACAAGCAGTACAAATAGTAGGCCTACTGCACAAAATCATCAGTTAGGATCAAGCTGAAGATGATTCAGGGCCCGTTTGGTTTTAACTCCGGAATCGGAAACGAAATGGAAACGAATCTAGTCAATACGTATACCCTTATTCATTAAAATTTTTGGAATCAATTCCTTGTGGTTTGCAGTAATTGGATGAGAGTTTGATTACTTTTGATACCCTATAGGGTAACAAAATGTGAGGAAGCTAGTGCATTTTTCATTAAACCATACGAAATGATTCCATAAAATTTCATGAATATGGATATACATATGGACTAAATTCGTTTCTATTCCGTTTCCGATTCCGGAGTTGGAACCAAACGGACCCTCATTGTTCTTCTTTTCACAAGTCTAGAAAGCCTATTAATAAAATTTATATGGAATCAACTCATCAACTCGATGACATGAATACTTTATTTAATTTGCTCAATTTCCATTTCCCTATTTTCATTATAGTTCTAGAGAGCTGAGTAACAAAATGCTAATAAAATTCCTCTATTCATAAGTGCAACATATAGTGTATACAATTATTTACGGAATCAATTCATCAGCTCGGTGACAAGCGTATATATCTTTCTTTAAATCGCTCAATTTTCATTCCCCAAATTCATTATAGTTATAGATAGTACACTGAGTAACAAAATGTGGGAAAACAAGTGTATCTTACATGAAACCACAAGAAATGATTTCATCGACCACAAAACGTTTCCTTACACACGACCTTACACAGACCATCGACCACAAAACGTTTCTTGGCTTCAGCGGATGCTACATCAACGTTTTATATTGAGAGATTGCTTTCGGTTTAACTTTCTTTTATTCACCTACGCTCAATTTTGAATTGTTGAAATCACAATCTCAATATCTAATGTTTTTGGTTGTTCAAACTTTGATAAGATAAGACAATCTATACCTAGCGTGAAACAACCAAATTCACAACTACTTTAATCAATAGTAATCGTAGTACATCTGCTAATTCAGTATCTAATCCAATCTTCATACGATTGTAATAGGGAGTGAGAGAGAGTCATCACCATATACAGGCCATGGTTAAGAAAAATCGGAGAGCCATTTAGCATATGTAAATCGTCAAAAAGAGAAGACACTCATGGTAGAGCCAGTAGATATCCATCTTCAGTTTGAACCTACAGAATGGAACAATCAGAAAACCTAAAAACGAGATGCAAAAGAACAATCAACCAAACAAACCAATTACCATGCAGATTCAAGTGAAAATATATAGAATGGAGAACATAAGAAGAGGAAGGGGAGGGTTCGGTGTGTTTGGAGCTCGCAGTGACTTCCACTGTAATTGGAGTGGTGGTAGAGGGATATAATGTCTTCGTCGGAGATGAGGGCGGCAATTGAGAGAACTAGAAGGGTTCTTCGTCCTTCGCCATCTATTTTTTTCCGAATGGAAACTACTGATAATATTAGATATCCTTTTCTGCAAGCTCCAATAAGGCAGCAGGAAAGTTTGAGATACACGTATTGAGAACCAATGTCAGGAACTAATCTAGCTGTCTGATGTGCAACTACATTTCGAGACCTCCTAACAAAATAACAAGTGCAGGAGGAGAAAGAGGAAGCTAACAAATGGTAGTCCCCCGCCAAAGCTGCATCATTGGTCTTGTCGTCATCATGTTAATCTGAAGACTGCATTCTGAAGACACATATGGGCATCTGTTTTAACAGTAACCATAATTGTTCCTAATTCCTTCAATAACGTTACTTCAAATACCATAGCTTCCAGCTCTGCAGTCGGTGGTTGATGAGCCACGGGAATGCATTTGACACCAATGGCTACTACAAAACCGTAAGAATCCCTTACCACAACACCGAGCCGCAAGACCCAAGAGCGCTGACTTTTAGAAAACCATGCCCCAGGGGAGTCCAAGAAACCGGATGAACTCGAGTAGGCGTAGACGTAGCTGTTAACTCCACCTTGATAATAAGGCATTATGAAAATGGTTGATGAAAGCCAAAACCTCGGTTTCCAGGTTTTTGTAAGATCTTACAAGTTTTGGTAAAGACCTTACAATGTCTGGTAAGGCCTTACCATATTGCTGAAAACCTTGGTTTCCAAGTTTCAGTAAGGTCTTACATGATCTGATAAGACCTTACCAAAACTGGAAAAAAACTATACTTGGGTTACGTTCGTCCAAATAGCTTTATTTCCTTCTTGTTGAGTTCTTTAAGGGATTTGATTTTAACAAATCTTTGATTTGTTTTAATTAAATCTTCTTGAGATAAATTGGAAGATTTTCAAATCTCAACAACCAAGTTTGACTTCAAATCTCAACAAACAAGTTTGACTTCAAATCTCAACAAACAAGATTGACATCAAATCTCAACAACCAAGATCACAACAAATCAAGATCTGTAGACAAGATCTTCTTCAACGTTCAATATTGACGGTAGGCTTGCCTATTTAAAGAGACAAGGAAGAAGACACGAGACACGATCATTACCTACGACTGGAACACAAGTGACAAATCGACTCATCTTTTTCTTCTCACAAAGTGTTGATCTCACCTTCGAAGCTCTAGTGTTCTACTCCTCTGAGAGTGTGAGATCTTATTCGAGCATATAGTACTATTCAACTAGGATCATACAAAGAGTTATTTCTCCTAGACACGTTGGATACTGTTGTTGTATCTAGAGTACTTTAGTTTTCCTTTTTGAGTGTGTGAGTTGCTAGATAGGAAGTGTAAGACTTCTGAGTTTAGAAGAGGGAAGGTCATCTGAAGGTTGTATATAGGGCTCATCAAGAAGAAGGAAAATAAAGTTACTTGGAATCCTAGGGTTGGATCAATCCTAGGCGGGGACTAGGTCGTTTGGTGACCGAACCTCGTCAACATATTGTGTGTCCTTTACTACTGATCTCGTCTTGCTCTTAACATTCCTGGTTTGTCTAAACCTTTACATTTAAAATCAATCTCAGAGAAACAAGTAAGGTCTTATAGTTACTAATAAGACTTTATCTCGTTTGATAAGGTCTTATCCTTTTTGATAAGATCTTACCTATCCTGAGATTGCGAAAAGTTTCCATACTCTATTCATCCCCCCTTTCTAGAGTATTGGCTAAACTATTTATCTGCCTATTCCGCATTTCAATTGGTATCAGAGCCCAACTCATTGTTCAAAGATATTATTATTTGTGAGGCTAATAAATGGCAGGTGAAGGTCAAGGCGAATTTGGTCAAGGAAGATCAATTACTCGACCACCTCTTTTTGTAGGAAACAACTTTATGCACTGGAAATCCTTGATGCAGATGTTTATCATCGATCAAGATTTGGAGCTTTGGCATATTATCAAGAATGGACCTATCACTCCTTTCAAGGAAGGTCCTGACAGTACAAAAGTAAACAAGACAGAAGCTGAATTTAATGAGAAAGATCTAGAGAGTGTGGCGAAGAATTACAAGGCCATTAATCTATTATATTGTGGTTTAAGTACTGACGAATTCAATCATATATCTTCATGCAAATCTGCTAAAGAAATTTGGGATAAATTAGTGGTCACCTATGAAGGAACAAGCCAGGTCAAAGAGACCAAAATAAGTATCTTTCTTAGACAATATGAATTGTTTAAAATGATCCCATATGAATCAGTCAAAGTAATGTTCACCCGTTTTACGGAGATCATTAATAATCTTGACTCACTAGGAAAGACTTATAATAACGAAGAAAAAGTCAGAAAGATACTCAAATGCTTGCCTAAAGCAAAATGGGGTCCTAAGGTAACTGCTATAGAAGAAGCACAAAACCTCAATGTTCGCTCCAAACGGTGTGTGCAAGCTTTAAATTTATAACCCTAGACGTAAGCTTAAAACAAGGATGCGAACCCGCAGTGTACGGGTCAATCGCAGTAAAAAGCAAGGAATTCCAGGGGTCGATCACAGGGACTTAGTGAAACAAAGTCCAATTACGGTATGCTAAGCAATCACTAACCACAAAGCAATTAAAAGAATCAAAGATGATATAGAAGTCAATAAAGGAAATATGCAATTCTAGGGATTAAAGCATCTAGTTGTGGTTCCAACTCAAGATCTATAGATAAGCGGACAAAGCTGAAGTTTTTGCATAGGGAAGATGTTACTAAAGTGGAGTAGATCACCGGGTAAGTCTCACTACTCACTAATCCTAAACCGTAACTCCTATTACCGGGTAAGTCTCAAGGAATTAAGATAAAGAACTATAATCTCAAACTAACGCACCATCTAAGGGAATAGAATCAACCTTTACCGGGTAAGTCTCAGGCTAACTCACAAAGATGGAATGAAAGCACACTCAAACCCCAATAAAGGACAAACCTTTATTACCTACACTTATGATCGTTGGTAAACAAACTAAGGAATTACCGGGTAAGTCTCATCCTAGGCTTGCATTGAACTAGGAAAGGTGTAATAAGAATAGGATTTGGCAAACTCTAACACTTAACTCTCAGTTTCGGATCGGATAAGTCACCTCGGTCAGCCAAATTCCACCCCGGCCGAGATGTTCATCGACTGAGCGAGATGCTTAGGGTTAAGGTTAAAGACTCGAACTTTCAGAATCCTACTGGAATCTAAGATTATTCTATCATTGTTTTTCCCACAACCTTCAGCCAATCACCCTAGAATCACACAAGGAAATTAGCCACTCATCATCATGAAAGTATTAATCAAATATATGGGAAGAAGGTGAATATTTAAACAAGAAGAATTTAATGAAAAGACTTCAATAGCTGAATCAAATATCACAACAAAGCGTTCCTTGGATAAAAATCCAACAAGAAAGACAATAAGGAAGAGAATCTAAGGTAATCTTACAAGAAAACCTTCAAAAGCTATAAAAGCTACAATCTTCCTTCTTCAACCTTCAAAAAGGTTCTTCAAATCTCCCAACTAGAGTATGGCTGTTGTGGTGTAAGCGGAATGTATGCAGCGTCTCCAACTGTATGCGGATGTCGGATTTGTGGGAAATCCGACCCTTTTTATAGGAAAATAACTCTCCAAAGATAAGATATCTTAGAAAGATATCTTCACATAAAAATAGGTAAAATATAAGATCTAGTATATCTTCTTCCTTCCAGGAGCCAAGCCCAAAAATATAAGATCTCTTTCCAAAGATAAAAGATCTCAACCAAGAATAAAATATTCTCGCCGCGTCCCAGGTGTTCGCCTCGGTCGAGTCGACTTCTCTGGATCACCTCGGTCGAGGTGAATCTGTGATCAACCGAGGTGAATCACGACTGAATGTGAAATCTCTCAAATCCGGTTCCAAAGTGAATCTCTAATCCATGGCTATGCTTCCTGGATGTAGCTCCAATGACTCCATAACTCCTTTTGCTCCTTTTTGATGCAAAACGTGCCATTTTACCTACGATTACAACAAAACCAGGCGTAGACCTCGATTCCCGTAAAGGTAGATGAAATGGTAATATAATCACATAATATACATACAAACATGCAGATTATGAAAGATAAAACGTCCAAACAAACCCCAAAATATAGACTATAATTCATGCTATCAAAATACCCCATACTTAGCCCTTGCTTGTCCCCAAGCAAGTTCCGCACATAGAAGACAAGATAGAATGGATTATAAGTCAATAAAATCAATGAAAAGTCCTTCAAAAATATTTGTATGGTGTGCTACAGTCATAGATCACTCTAAGAGAATACTTCATGGAATTTAAAATCAAAATATGTTTAAAACATTTTATAAATATAGAAAAGTTGTTCATCTTTGCATAAAATCATAGAATGCATAATAAGTCATAATTATCGAAATTAATCATGCATAATCCAGTTTAAACCACTAAGTCAATCAACAAGCTCAAGGTCTCAAGGGCTTCCCAAAAGAAAGGTCAAGAAACGTGTAGGGTAGAGATGTATGTAAGGTAATGTGGTGCTAGAATCCGGGAAAAGGATGAACTTCACTTTCACTTTGAGTTGCAACATCTCCCACCAATAAGCTTTGCTTATTTCACACTTTTTTTTTTCTTATTACTTTTCTTTTTGGGATGCATGGACAGAGGTGCACAATAACCGAAGCCTAGGAAATCAGCAATTATCAATTTCTTGAGATGCATCAAACCCTTGATGCACATACACTGACTCGTTAGGAATATCGCTCAATCCGACTTTGGCAAGACACAAACACCCGGCTATGTGAATGGTGCCGAGTTACTCATCATCATGATTGACTTCCCCAAACCTATTTCTTTCTTTCTAACACTTTCACTTCCAGCCCAACTTCTCAACTTTTACTTGCTTTCACCACTTCGCTTGCTTCCAAATTCCCGGATAGGTAAAGGGAGGCAAAATGTATATGAGGGGCTAAGCATGATCAAGAAGAAGAAGAGAAAAGAATGAATTGCCTTGGTCTTTCCAGGAAGAAAGTGAGAGAACCCATAATGTGGTGTCAACCTTCAAATTCAACATAATTTGGATAAAAACAAAGTATTAAACATGCCAATAATTTCAAACAAAGCATTTAGCAACTTAAACATATTATAAAACCTTTCAAACATATAAAGAATTTCAAAACCAGTCAGTAAACAAAATCTTCACTGAGATCATATCCAGATAAGTAACACAAAAATCGTTTTCGAAAACTCTCTGTCAACCCACCTCGGTTGAGGTGTTCTTAGGTCAACCGATGCGAAACACCTCGTTCGGCCAGAAATGCCCCGGTCGAGGTCCAAAAAAAGAAAAAAAAATTTTAAAACCAGTTTTCTTTCAGTTTCGACGTTTTTCTCAATCAAATAACCTGTAAGTATGCATGCAATCTCAGATAAACATATAGAAGCAACTGAAGCGTAAATATAAATATCTGATCAAGTGGAGTCATACATAAGTGTTAAATAATACATCACATAAACACATAAACACCCCATACTTGGGACACACTGTCCCAGTGGGTCAAAATAAGTCTAAGGAATAAAGTACTCACCGAACATAGCTAAACTGCATGAAGAAGTAAGAAATAGCTCCCAGATAAGACCATCTCGGTTGGCGAAGCACATCTCGGTCGAGGTGTTCTGATAGTACCCGAGATGTATCTCAGTAAAGCTCGTTTCCTCAACTTCTCGAAATTTTGTTCTTCCAGTGTAGCTCCTGAACTGTGATCCTTCCTTCTGGAATACCTGGTTGTTGTCTATAGGAAAACAAAAACAAAGCGACTATCTAAACTAAACTAGAAAAGGGAGAAGAAAGCAATACCTTGGGTTGCCTCCCAAGAAGCGCTTGGTTTAAGGTCGCTAGCTGGACCCTTCTCCATAGAATTACTCAATGTACCTTGAACACCATGGAGTGCTCATCACATCCATCATAAAATTTTTCCTAAAAGGTTCCGGTTCCTAATTTCACCGGCAAATGGTAAAATCTCTCACGTACAAGCTTGTACGGTTTGATTCTCACCGGAATCCTTCTAGCCTTCCTGTACTTCAATGGGACATAATCTAGCCTTGCGTCCCATCCTTTCCTTGATCGAGAAAACAACTTCTCGAGAATCCTAGTAGCTTCCCCATCTTTAGCATGGGGATGGTACAAGGTCTTTAGCATGCGAGGGACCCCAAACTTGAACAAGAGACACTTCATCGCCTTAATGGTGTAGTGCTTGCAAACTCCACTCCTTATAATCCAAGGAGTATCTTCTCCCAACAGTTTCAAGGGAGGTTTCATCTTGATCTTAGGAGGTTCTTTCGGAAGAGACCTCCAACTCTCCGGTGCATTCCTAAAAAATTCAGAAATTTTAATAGGGATTTCAAATGAAGTAGGAGAATGTACCTCGTAAAGTTCTCCAAAGCTTGAGACAAGTTTCATGTTGGGTTGATATTCCACACACGAAATCCCTCCCAACTCAGCTGATCTTTCTTCCACCTTGACCACAGTCTCAGTAATTTGGCCAAGGTTCTCCGTATCTTGCAGTTCTACAGATTTTTCCTCCACCTCGGCCGATCTCTCATTCACCTCGGCCGAGGTCTCAACAGTTAGATCGAAATCTTCCAAATCTTCTTCTCCCTCAAAAGCTTCAAGAGAAACTTTTGGTTTGATTGGAGGGGTGCTTGGAACTTGCAGCACTTCCTTATGCTCCTCTTCCGGCTTAGCATAGGATAGGGTGCTTTCCTTGAGCTCCTCCACCTTCTTCATCAACCTCTCCCATCTTGATTCAAGAGAATCTTCAAGGGGTTGCTCACAAATCTTTTTAGGGACATTCAGTTCATCCCACATTGCAAGTTCATGCTTAATGGCCTCTTCTCTTTCCCATTCATTGTTGAACCAATAGAAGGAGTACTTCTCCTCCAAGTATTCATAATGGTCCGCCCTAGCACTTTGTCTTGCTATCCAGGCTGGATCAAATGTAGTCATCGGAAATCCTGAAAACTACAAAACTCATAGAAAGAGTAGTTAGTAGCAACAGGGGCAAGTGCCCCGAAAGCAAACCGCAACCGGCTCGGTCTAGACCAAGTCCCCGGCAACGGCGCCAAAAACTTGTTCGCTCCAAACGGTGTGTGCAAGCTTTAAATTTATAACCCTAGACGTAAGCTTAAAACAAGGATGCGAACCCGCAGTGTACGGGTCAATCGTAGTAAAAAGCAAGGAATTCCAGGGGTCGATCACAGGGACTTAGTGAAACAAAGTCCAATTATGGTATGCTAAGCAATCACTAACCACAAAACAATTAAAACAATCAAAGATGATATAGAAGTCAATAAAGGAAATATGCAATTCTAGGGATTAAAGCATCTAGTTGTGGTTCCAACTCAAGATCTATAGATAAGCGGACAAAGCTGAGGTTTTTGCATAGGGAAGATGTTACTAAAGTGGAATAGATCACCGGGTAAGTCTCACTACTCACTAATCCTAAACCGTAACTCCTATTACCGGGTAAGTCTCAAGGAATTAAGATAAAGAACTATAATCTCAAACTAACGCACCATCTAAGGGAATAGAATAAACCTTTACCGGGTAAGTCTCAGGCTAACTCACAAAGATGGAATGAAAGCACACTCAAACCCCAATAAAGGACAAACCTTTATTACCTACACTTATGATCGTTGGTAAACAAACTAAGGAATTACCGGGTAAGTCTCATCCTAGACTTGTATTGAACCAGGAAAGGTGTAATAAGAATAGGATTTGGCAAACTCTAACACTTAACTCTCAGTTTCGGATCGGATAAGTCACCTCGGTCAGCCAAATTCCACCCCGGCCAAGATGTTCATCGACTGAGCGAGATGCTTAGGGTTAAGGTTAAAGACTCGAACTTTCAGAATCCTACTGGAATCTAAGATTATTCTATCATTGTTTTTCCCACAACCTTCAGCCAATCACCCTAGAATCACACAAGGAAATTAGCCACTCATCATCATGAAAGTATTAATCAAATATATGGGAAGAAGGTGAATATTTGAACAAGAAGAATTTAATGAAAAGACTTCAATAACTGGATCAAATATCACAACAAAGCGTTCCTTGGATAAAAATCCAACAAGAAAGACAATAAGGAAGAGAATCTAAGGTAATCTTACAAGAAAACCTTCAAAAGCTATAAAAGCTACAATCTTCCTTCTTCAACCTTCAAAAAGGTTCTTCAAATCTCCCAACTGGAGTATGGCTGTTGTGGTGTAAGCGGAATGTATGCAGCGTCTCCAACTGTATGCGATGTCGGATTTGTGGGAAATCCGACCCTTTTTATAGGAAAATAACTCTCCAAAGATAAGATATCTTAGAAAGATATCTTCACATAAAAATAGGTAAAATATAAGATCTAGTATATCTTCTTCCTTCCAGGAGCCAAACCCAAAAATATAAGATCTCTTTCCAAAGATAAAAGATCTCAGCCAAGAATAAAATATTCTCGCCGCGTCCCAGGTGTTCGCCTCGGTCGAGTCGACTTCTCTGGATCACCTCGGTCGAGGTGAATCTATGATCAACCGAGGTGAATCACGACTGAATGTGAAATCTCTCAAATCTGGTTCCAAAGTGAATCTCTAATCCATGGTTATGCTTCCTGGATGTAGCTCCAATGACTCCATAACTCCTTTTGCTCCTTTTTTATGCAAAACGTGCAATTTTACCTACGATTACAACAAAACCAGGTGTAGACCTCGATTCCCGCAAAGGTAGATGAAATGGTAATATAATCACATAATATACATACAAACATGCAGATTATGAAAGATAAAACGTCCCAACAAACTCCAAAATATAGACTATAATTCATGCTATCACTCAATACACTTGCTCTTGATGATTTGCTGGGAAAATTAATCACCCGTGAATTGATCCTCAATGAGGACGATGGGGAATTGCCAACAAACCTAAAGAATCTGGCACTCAAGGCAAAGAAAGAAGACCCACTGGAAGATTCTGAAAGTGATAATGATGATGAAGATCCTTTCGCTCTTATCACAAGAGGACTAGCACGAATATTGAAAATGAAAAAGCAATTTTTAAATAAAGAAAATGCTGGATCATCTAGATACAGAGGTAAGTCCTCTAACACCTTGAAGAAGAATCGTGTTCTAAATTCCTATGAATGTGGTGAAACAGATCATCTTGTTAAAGAATGTCCTCAAAAGAAGAAGAACAAATTCAAGAAAAAGGAATTTGGCAAGAAGGCCATGATAGCAGCTTGGAGCGATTCAGACTCCTCAAGTGATTCAGATTCTGAAGATGATCATGCAAACTTGTGTCTTATGGCAAAAACCGACAAAAATCAAGATTGTAATAACCGAAAATTTTAAAATTTCGGTAAACTGCAACTAACCAAATTCCGATGCGACAATCTTAATAAATAAATAAAATAAAATAAAACGAGTTTAAATGTTATCATTTTATATGACTTTACGTCACATAAAATGACGAAGCCTTGTAGCCGGAAGTAAATACGCACCTTAAATTTAAAATAATGATAAATTAGATAATACGGAAATTAATTACGTATTATATAATTTCCGCACATAATTAACGAGTAACGGGTTCCTATTCCGTGCTAATAAGAAAACGGGCCGGATGTGGGCCACTGCGAGGCCCAATCAGCAGCCCACCTCCTTAAGTTAAGCCTAACCCTAATTTTAATCATACGATTAATCTAATCCATACCCTAATCCTGCTGCTTCTCTTACCCTACCGCACGACTGGAGAAGAGGAAGCCGCTGCCGCTGCCGCACGCCTGGGATCGAAGCCGCTGCTGCACGCCGGGAGGGGTGAAGACGACCGCCTAACACCGGAGCCTTCCTCAGCGTCCCGTCGACCACCAGCCAAGACCCGAACACTTGTAAGCCGCCAACACCACCGCATCAGGGACGCCATGTTGTCTTCGCCGGGAGCCCAGGAGAGCCGAGCAGCCTCCTGCAACCAACAACCACCCACTGCTACACCTCGCCTTCTGACCGATCTGCTGCAGTTCACGCCGAAGATCCTCGTGGCTGCACCCAAGCGGCTGCACGCTTCTAGCAGAGACGAGACGGAGCCGACCTTGTTCAGCCTGCTGCAGACCGAAATCGGGTAAGCACTTTCCTTGCTGTCCATCCTCCTCTCTTCTCGATCGAACCTGTAAACCTTACCTTGCTCCAGTGTAGTCCTCTGTGAGACTCGGAAGTCGACCTTGCCCATGTACAGACACCGAGATCTTGTCTTCTACAAACAGTAGTTGACACCCAACAACCAGCACCGACTGAAATCGTTGAGACTGGTCACCACCGGCAACAACAGGAGAGATCGGAACCATCAGCGGCGTTGACACAGCCCAGGACCGCCACCCTTTCCCTTGCTGCAGCCGGTAATAACCTACTACTCGACCCCTTTGCTTTCTTACGTCTGTTACAGTAGATCTAGGAGGTTGAGTTTTTTTTTAGAATAAGTGCAACCCATGAGTTTCGAACTAGAGACCTGCTGAATGTTAAATGAGAGGGACTGCTGGGAGTAAGACTCGAACCTAGGACCTTCTGCACAATCTACATTTCAGCTTCGACCTGCTGACTTTAGGACTTAATATTTATAGCTTAAATCGAGAATCCACCGTTGAATTTTTGATATGTTGTAGAGGGGATTGTATAGTTTAATGTGTTAAAATTTGGGAGAAAGTTAACGGTCGGATTTAGTTTTTTAAAGTCCCAAAGTTGAGCACTTGAGCTGTTTTTTTTTAAACAAGAAAAAAAATATATAATTGACTAAGTATAGAATTGTGGTTTCTAGCCAACCTTAGAGATTATATGGGAGTTATGGTTGTTTTCTTGAGAGACATGTGCCCTATGATTAATATAGATATATTAGAGAGTGTTCCCGGAATTCTTAACTTTTAATCTGAACCTTGGATCTTAACTCAAATCGGACTTTAATGTTCGTTTCAGGAAAATCTAGGATTTGGTATAACTTTTGTACTGCGGTACTAAATTCTTCCGTAAGAACTAGAATATGGGTTAATATATAATTATGAGTTGGGAGTTATGAAATTATATAGATAAGTGAGTTGAGGAGAAAGAGTAAAAACAAGTTTGATGGTATAATATATGTAGTAAATAAATAGTAACCGGAGAGAAGGAATGTTGTCCTTCTTCGAGTGTCTCGACCTTGACCTTATAACCTATAAGTATCTATCCAAGAGACTTAAATTATGGGAAATAAGAAATGAAAGAAATGAGGCGAATTTCCAGAATAAACTTCGAGAAATTACGATACCAAGGGTAAAATGGTCTTTTACCATAAGAGGGCTTTTTCCGTAATTCCTTCGCATGAGGTTGGACATCTAGATGTGTTTTTGATCCACATGCCTTATTTGACAGGCATTTGAGTTACCACGAGTACGGACTGTTGAGACGTGTTAGAGTGTATTTTGACTCAGGTAAGTCCTTGCGACTTACTTAGCCAGTTTCTGAGTGTTAGTTGAATGATAGTAGTTGTGTGTGCTTTTTGCGTGTTTAATAATAATAACTTGTTAGGACGACTGTTATTATTACGTTTAAGGCCCAAGTGTATGTATAACGGGCCGTGACATCAC
This sequence comes from Fagopyrum esculentum, assembly GCA_033239045.1. Taxonomy (NCBI): domain Eukaryota; kingdom Viridiplantae; phylum Streptophyta; class Magnoliopsida; order Caryophyllales; family Polygonaceae; genus Fagopyrum; species Fagopyrum esculentum. Next base: position 57,671,977 of record BSUD01000002.1, read on the forward strand.
TGCCCAGCTCTGACAGGAGACTGGGAGGTTCTCTATACCCAGACCATGCAGGTACAAGGTGAGATGCATCGGATCCATTCCTGATGGTTACACGGGGGCGGAGGCGAGGTTTGGGAATCCCTCGTGTCACAAAATAAGTATCACTAGAGTGAATGAGTAAATTAAAACAAGATAATAAAACGGATTTGATTGAAAGCATGATGAGTGTTTATGTTTATCTGAGTGTGTTTGTGCTGCTATTATTCTGCTGATATTTAGATAACTAGCTAACGGTTCCTCTGGTTGTTGTTTTAGATTTACCGCAGGTTAGATCGGCAGCTGAGTGATCCGGAAGTAGTGGTCAGCCGGGTCTTCGTACTCCTTAGAGAGGGGTTGGGGGTTGTTTTTGTCTTTCCTTTCGTTTGGTTAAGACAGTTGTTCTTTTCTTTTGTTTAAGTACTTTAGGCTGCTAGACGATGTTGCATTCATTACTCTAAAAACACAGTTTTTATGAATTTCGGTTTCTTTATTTGTGTCTTGTTGCAAGATCCTAGTTATGTTGTTGTCAAACTGAGGTCGGGACCCATTGTGAGGTCCTAACCAGTAATACTCCGAGTTCTAAAAATTCGGGGTGTTACAACATGGTATCAGAGGTCTAGGTTGGCAACAATGGCACTTGAAATCTTCTGAAAGACCGAATAAGTACTTGAGTAGAACCCAAAAAGGGATCTGAGTTTTAAAAAGGACTTTTGGTTTTCAAATGCATGCATAGTCTGGTTGGGAATAGAAAAGTACGGCTGACCACCACTACTACCACGGATCTCAGTTTGCTTAGTATGGACTTTAGGTTTTATTGTAGTTGGACTTTTAGCTTGTTTATAAAGATATGTTATATAGATAGGTATATGCCGAAGATTAGTAGAAATTGTAGTTATGTTATGTCCTTAACGGAGATAACATAATGAGTTTCTCACCCCTTGTACACATCTAAGTAGTTTTGAAGGGTGTCAACGTGAGGATTAGTATGCACATCTTATGTGCATTTGGGTAGACGAACGTCGGACAACTCCTTCGAGCTTGTTGAGGAACGTCGAGACGGAAAGGTGAAGACTCAAAGACAACACCAATTACGAGGACAAGAAGAGAATCCCGAATCAACTCAACGGGATCAAATGAAGGATATACAAGAGAGTAGTTCCGGAGAATCAAGTAATGATCGCCAACTAGGGAATTGAGAAAGACAACGGAGAGGCTCTTTCAAGTTGTGTAAAGTGACTTCACAAACAAAGAGGATGACGTCGAAAATTTGCCATAGACATGAAAGTCAAAAGGGACATAAAATTTAAACTCACTGACAGGCTAGGAAGTGAAATTTGATGCCAAAAGCAAGGCGAAATATGATCACTCTCAACAAGCTAATTGCCACCACAATCCAGATTGATAACCGAGACAGTCAAAAGTATGGAAGTCAACACGAGATACATTATCCATCCAAATAGAAAGAATTAAAGAGTTGCAACTTGGAAGCTTACGCATTGCCAGAAAGGGAAAGGTGGATTTCACCAACGTAGAAGTAGAGTGATCTCGTAGAACATAGCAGAGTTCTGACATAGACCGGGATACAACAATAACCAGCTTCTGTAAAGGCAGCATTACCAGCAGCACCCAAGGAAAAAGTGTGTGAGAAGAGTATTGGTGAACCCGAGGGACCCCAATAACTTCTCATTCAAAAGGAATTTAAGCTAACAATACTACAAGTTCATAATAGAGAATCGCAAATAGACGATAAATCAGGTAAAAGAATCGCGGAGATGTACCTGCAAGCGACCCTAGAAGGATTGAAAAGTCTGTTGATGGAAGAAGAATGGCACAACTGGACTCGTAAGAGTATAAAAATCTTACAAAAGTGTAGATTGTAGGAGGAGTTAAAGAAGAATAAACAGAGAGACTAGAGGAGATATATTTCACCAAGTATATCAAGCCTCAAAAGAGATGGAAGAAAAGTAAGTCTATGATGTTGTAGAAGGTCAACCACATCCTACTTGGACAACTTAAAAGTTACATGTGCGGGTTAACTGGTGATGGTTAGTTAACCGATAAGAAGAATAACCACAAGGTTATAAAAGAATTTTATCGACATCTAGTGAATTCTTTCAGAGATCCACGACGAAAATGGTGAAGTTAAATCAATACCAGTACTAGTAGCCTGGATGGTAACGTTAAATTAGTCCAATATGATAACTCTAATAAAGAAATTTAAGAACAGCTCTTGACGGTCGGTAATGACCCTTGATAATAGTAATGGTAAAAAGAGAATTGTTGGGAGTAGTTACTTACTACTGACTACGAAGGATACCTATCAGAGTTAGAATGAAGGGATTCCTGTAAGAAGAACTAGAAGACTGAGAGGAAGCAGATGATTGGAAACATGTCCTATGTCTTAGCATTCAACTCAAGTAAGACTGATGGTACTCCTTCGAGAAAGAAAGTAGGGTCAGACTGTCTAGATTGACAGGGAAAACCCTTGTGATTAAAGATGTGACACATAATAATTGGAAATTCCGAGGCGGCACAAACATAAGGAGTATGATGTAAAGCCTTGGTGAAATGTGTGGTCGAGTTGTGAGGTGATTGTAGATAAAATCTACAGGTCGACTAAAACAGACATGAGAAGGAGTAAAAGTGAAAGACTAAAGGTTGTTATATGGATCCAGTATCACACCAATAAGATGGTTACCGAAAGGACTAAAGACTGTTATTTAAGGAGAAATGGAGGTACTCCATGGAAAATTCAGCTAGACTGATGACACTATGATGGATTTAGTGTAAACCAAGTGTATAACTTATCCAGTGAGAAGGAAAGTCAGGTATCAAAATTGCGGGTTATGATAAATTTTAAATAAAGTTTTGAGATGAGGATGTCCTTAGGAAATTTAGGTAAGAGTACAAAGCAACTGAAGTTCCAACACAGAATGGGTAGTAATGATCAACAGACAGTTAGAGACCGATGCAGAGAAGAAAAATGTATAAGACGAGTCACCTAGTAGAAGAGTTCACAAGACAAGCTTGTAAGGCCAAAAGAGATAAAATGTCGACCCGGATATGAGGGTCTAAGGTGCATGGAAGGGATACTTACAATGGAGTGTAGATGCAAATGTAGACTTTACAAGTGTGGAGGGGTTTTAACCTCCTCAAAAATTTAGGAATTTGAAAGGAATCGCAATGTCGGAATCTAAGAGTATCATGAAGGCAAAGTTGCCGGTAACACCAGCGAAGGAATGTATATATAAGAACGGCCTTGGTGGACTCGAAGGTCCAAGGTAACCCCAATTATCACGGGACCTAAGTCATCAAAACCAACGGTCCGTGCAAGGGGAACTACAAGGGGAAGATAACTAAAATCATCAAAACTACAAAGACACTTACCAGCTATCGTTGAAGACTTGGAATGACTATTTAGGTCAAGATGAATGACCCAGTTGAGCTCGAGAAGTAGAGTTAGCCTAAGGAAACAGAAGTGTGGAATAGAAAACGAATTAGTGAAGCATGAAAGGATTAATCGAGCAGATGATGCTCACCAAGAATTTAACGCCAGTATAGGTATGAGAAGAGCAGGTCCGGAATATTGAGATAAGTCAATTATAGAGTGACTGACATCAACGGAAGACGTATAAGTGATGGTTGGTATTGACGAGCAAGTACCGTTAAGAAGAGATATTAGTGACAGCGAGTTAAGAGATAACTTTACCGATGACTTGGAGGAATCCCCAAGTAGGCAACGACAACTTTCTGGGGTGATCTAAAAATACAGAGAAAATCGGTTAGAGGTTGCTTACTAGTTGGTTAAGAACAGCCTACGGTTGAATAAGAGGATAAGGGTCTGTTTGAAGAGGATCTTGCTAGTATTAGAAGGGAAGTATAGGCGGGAGTTGGGTAAATCATGTTGACCCCTTAGAAAGATGCCATTGTGACTAATGGGTGTTACACCAGAAGCGTGGTAGGCCCATAACTCACAGATGAAGAAAATCAATGTTGGGATAACTATGATTTCAAGTTAGGGAATTAGAGAACTATATGAAAAGGTCCACTTGGGAGTGTGATTTGTTTGAGTTATATAAATTGAAAGCTTGACAAGAAGTAGGTGGAAATCCACTAATTAAGGAACGATCCAATTAGGTCACATTGAGGAAAACGAGCCAAGTAGTTTGTATTACAAAGAGCATTAGGCACTTAGTAAAGTGCCGACAGAAGTTTAAGATGATTATTTCAGAATCGATAGTCGAGAACTTCCGAAAGGAAAAAGCAGGTGCGCCAATGGAAGGAAAAGTTTGGTAGAGTTATCAAATGAGCTGGAAGTAAGTTTAGGAAACAAACCGTTGAGAGAGCACCTACCAAAACCGAGACACGTCGTCAGCCATGAGGACCTGACAGTTGAGCCTGACCATACATTTGTAGAGTACCCAGTAGCTATCCTGGAGCGCAGTACCAGACGTCTGCGATCCAAGGAGATACCGATGTTGAGGATCTAGTGGTCTAGGAAAGGAGCTGATGAGGCCACTTGGGAGACTGAGGAGAGTATTAGACGTAACTATTCCGAGTTCTTTGCGGGGTTAGAGGTTACTCCTGTTTGACGATTTAGTACGCGGATGTTGTGTTGTTTGACCTTTCAGGTTTTCATATTGATTTGAGTGATTCTGTTTTTGTGCTACTTGTTTGTTTGATGTTTGAGTAGTTGCGTGGTAGAAAATGAAAAGGTCGAGAAACTAAAATATACCGAAGAAATGTGTGAGTAAGAGGAATATTCTAAGTTTCGGGACGAAACTTCTTTTAAGAGGGCACTGATGTAATAACCGAAAATTTTAAAATTTCGGTAAACTGCAACTAATCAAATTCCGATGCGACAATCTTAATTAATAAATAAAATAAAATAAAACGAGTTTAAATGTTATCATTTTATATGACTTTACGTCACATAAAATGACGAAGCCTTGTAGCCGGAAGTAAATACGCACCTTAAATTTAAAATAATGATAAATTAGATAATACGGAAATTAATTACGTATTATATAATTTCCGCACATAATTAACGAGTAACGGGTTCCTATTCCGTGCTAATAAGAAAACGGGCCGGATGTGGGCCACTGCGAGGCCCAATCAGCAGCCCACCTCCTTAAGTTAAGCCTAACCCTAATTTTAATCATACGATTAATCTAATCCATACCCTAATCCTGCTGCTTCTCTTACCCTACCGCACGACTGGAGAAGAGGAAGCCGCTGCCGCTGCCGCACGCCTGGGATCGAAGCCGCTGCTGCACGCCGGGAGGGGTGAAGACGACCGCCTAACACCGGAGCCTACCTCAGCGTCCCGTCGACCACCAGCCAAGACCCGAACACTTGTAAGCCGCCAACACCACCGCATCAGGGACGCCATGTCGTCTTCGCCGGGAGCCCATGAGAGCCGAGCAGCCTCCCCCAACCAACAACCACCCACTGCTACACCTCGCCTTCTGACCGATCTGCTGCAGTTCACGCCGAAGATCCTCGTGGCTGCACCCAAGCGGCTGCACGCTTCTAGCAGAGACGAGACGGAGCCGACCTTGTTCAGCCTGCTGCAGACCGAAATCGGGTAAGCACTTTCCTTGCTGTCCATCCTCCTCTCTTCTCGATCGAACCTGTAAACCTTACCTTGCTCCAGTGTAGTCCTCTGTGAGACTCGGAAGTCGACCTTTCCCATGTACAGACACCGAGATCTTGTCTTCTACAAACAGCAGTTGACACCCAGCAACCAGCACCGACTGAAATCGTTGAGACTGGTCAGCACCGGCAACAACAGGAGAGATCGGAACCATCAGCGGCGTTGACACAGCCCAGGACCGCCACCCTTTCCCTTGCTGCAGCCGGTAATAACCTACTACTCGACCCCTTTGCTTTCTTACGTCTGTTACAGTAGATCTAGGAGGTTGAGTTTTTTTTTAGAATAAGTGCAACCCATGAGTTTCGAACTAGAGACCTGCTGAATGTTAAATGAGAGGGACTACTGGGAGTAAGACTCGAACCTAGGACCTTCTGCACACTCTACATTTCAGCTTCGACCTGCTGACTTTAGGACTTAATTTTTATAGCTTAAATCGAGAATCCACCGTTGAATGTTTGATATGTTTTAGAGGGAATTGTATAGTTTAATGTGTTAAAATTTGGGAGAAAGTTAACGGTCGGATTTAGTTTTTTAAAGTCCCGAAGTTGAGCACTTGAGCTGTTTTTTTTAAACAAGAAAAAAAAAATAATTGACTAAGTATAGAATTGTGGTTTCTAGCCAACCTTAGAGATTATATGGGAGTTATGGTTGTTTTCTTGAGAGACTTGTGCCCTATGATTAATATAGATATATTAGAGAGTGTTCCCAGAATTCTTAACTTTTAATCTGAACCTTGGATCTTAACTCAAATAGGACTTTAATGTTCGTTTCAGGAAAATCTAGGATTTGGTATAACTTCTGTACTGCGGTACTAAATTCTTCCGTAAGAACTAGAATATGGGTTAATATATAATTATGAGTTGGGAGTTATGAAATTATATAGATAAGTGAGTTGAGGAGAAAGAGTAAAAACAAGTTTGATGGTATAATATATGTAGTAAATAAATAGTAACCGGAGAGAAGGAATGTTGTCCTTCTTCGAGTGTCTCGAGCTTGACCTTATAACCTATAAGTATCTATCCAAGAGACTTAAATTATGGGAAACAAGAAATGAAAGAAATGAGGAGAATTTCCAGAATAAACTTCGAGAAATTACGATACCAAGGGTAAAATGGTCTTTTACCATAAGAGGGCTTTTTCCGTAATTCCTTCGCATGAGGTTGGACATCTAGATGTGTTTTTGATCCACATGCCTTATTTGACAGGCATTTGAGTTACCACGAGTACGGACTGTTGAGACGTGTTAGAGTGTATTTTGACTCAGGTAAGTCCTTGCGACTTACTTAGCCAGTTTTCGAGTGTTAGTTGAATGATAGTAGTTGTGTGTGCTTTTTGCGTGTTTAATAATAATAACTTGCTAGGACGACTTTTATTATTACGTTTAAGGCCCAAGTGTATGTATAACGGGCCGTGACATCACTGCCCAGCTCTGACAGGAGACTGGGAGGTTCTCTATACCCAGACCATGCAGGTACAAGGTGAGATGCATCGGATCCATTCCTGATGGTTACACGGGGGCGGAGGCGAGGTTTGGGAATCCCTCGTGTCACAAAATAAGTATCACTAGAGTGAATGAGTAAATTAAAACAAGATAATAAAACGGACTTGTTTGAAAGCATGATGAGTGTTTATGTTTATCTGAGTGTGTTTGTGCTGCTATTATTCTGCTGATACTTAGATAACTAGCTAACGGTTCCTCTGGTTGTTGTTTTAGATTTTCTCGCAGGTTAGATCGGCAGCTGAGTGATCCGGAAGTAGTGGTCAGCCGGGTCTCCGTACTCCTTAGAGCGGGGTTGGGGGTTGTTTTTGTCTTTCCTTTCGTTTGGTTAAGATAGTTGTTCTTTTCTTTTGTTTAAGTACTTTAGGCTGCTAGACGATGTTGCATTCATTACTCTAAAAACACGGTTTTTATGAATTTCGGTTTCTTTATTTGTGTCTTGTTGCAAGATCCTAGCTATGTTGTTGTCAAACTGAGGTCGGGACCCATTGTGAGGTCCTAACCAGTAATACTCCGAGTTCTAAAAATTCGGGGTGTTACAAAGATCAACATTTGGATGGAATGGTAAGAGATCTTATATCCAGTCCTACTGCAGTTTTATCAGAAGTTCTAAAAAACATGATCTCTAATGAAGAAATTTACAGCAAAGAAATTAACATTTTAAAAGAAAAGCTAAATGATCAGGAAACTTGCATAAGAATGTTTCCGCTGAAAGTTCAAGATCTTGACAGCATACAATCAGATCTTGACATTGAGGTTAAGGCCTTACGATCGGAAAATTCCGAACTAAAGGCAAACCTCTCATCTCTTAAGACATGTAATAATGACTTAGAGATTGAAAAAGTGAAACTTTCTAAAAAATGTCAATAACAGCAAATAGCTCTTGTGCAATTTACTAAATCTAAAGCTACTCTTGACAAAATGCTTGGAGAACAACAATTATCCTTAAATCGAAGTGACATAGGATATAACAGGAATTTTCCTGCAAAACCTACTACCACGTTCGTTAAGGCAAAAGGAAATTGGAGATCTCCTACATGTTTCTTTTGCTGTAAAAAGGGTCATGTAAAGGAAACTTGTCCTTACAGAAGAACGGATCCATACATTATTAGAAATACATTTCCTGTATGTTTAAATGAACGGGTAAAACACATATGGGTTCCTAAAGGGACTAGGCTACCTAACATGGTCTACCCCCATAATGGATCCAACTTTGTCTATTGGTCAAGCCGGAAAGGATGATTTTCTGTTTTGCAAGATATCACCAAGACTCAAAAATGGATAATGGACAGTGGTTGTTCAAGACATATGAGTGGAAAAGAATCTCTTTTCGACACTCTAAAGAAGCAAACCACTGGCACAATAACTCTTGGTGACAAAGGAAAATGTGACATTCTTGGTAACGGTAACATTGGTCTTGATTCAAATAATAATATTAAAGATGTTTATTTGGTGGATGGCTTAAAATATAATCTTCTCAGTGTTTCTCAGCTTTGTGATAAAGGAAATTGTGTTAGCTTTGAAAAGAGGAAGTGTAAAGTTCGAGATGAGATGATAGGAAATTTGGTGCTAACAGCTTACAAGGATAATAATATATATGCTGTTAATACTGACCAAATTGCAGGGACAAATTTGAAATGTCTCAAGGTCTTATCAGATGACTCAAGACTATGGCACAGACGACTTGGTCACATCAGTATGCACTCTCTTAAAAAACTCAAATCAAAGGATCTTGTAAGAGGTCTTCCTGACCTAAAACTCAAGGTAGATGATTTATGCAATGCTTGCTCAAGAGGTAAACATACTCGTAGTTCTTTCAAAAAGAAGCAAGTGGTAAGTACTACTAGACCTCTTGAACTTCTCCACATGGATCTTTGTGGACCTATGCGTGTCAAATCATCTAAAGGCAAGCAATACATTTTTGTTGTTGTTGATGATTATTCTCGATTTACTTGGGTTTTCTTTCTAAAAATGAAATCGGAAGAACTTTTATACTTCTCAAAACTTTGTAAGAAGTTACAAACTTTGAAAAACCTACCAATCATTTCTATTAGAAGTGATCATGGTAGAGAATTTGATCAATCTGACTTTGATGCATTTTGTGAGAAATATGGAATTTCTCATAATTTTTCAGCTCCTAGAACACCTCAACAAAACGGGGTTGTGGAACGCAAGAACCGCACCCTAGAGGAAATGTCTAGGACAATGCTATTAGAGAACAATCTGCCTAAGTAATACTGGGCAGAAGCTGTCAATACAACAAATTATATTCTCAATAGATGTTTGATTCGATCAATGTTAAAGAAAACTCCTTATGAGCTTTTTAAAGGAAGAAAACCAAGTATATCTTACTTTAAACCATTTGGATGTATGTGTTACATACATAATAATGGGAAGGATAATCTTGGAAAATTTGATGCACGTAGCGACGAAGGTATATTTCTTGGATACTCGACTCAAAGCAAGGCTTATCGAGTATACAATAAACCTACCAAAGTAGTCGAAGAAAGTATCCATGTCTTGTTTGATGAAAATGATAATGGTACCTTGAGTGAGAGTTTTGCAGATCTCGACCTAAATAAACATGAGGAAGAGGAAGAAGAAGTTGATAAGAACGTCAGAAACATGCAAGAGCCATTTCAAAACCTTACAGACATATCTTAAGACCTTGAAATACCTTCTCAAGGTCTTATAAATGAAACCAGTCTTGAAGATACATCACCTCCTGAGCAACAAGAGCCGTCTTCTCCACTTCCTATTAGTTCCGAACCTGATACTTATAATCAGAGAAATGTCCGGAGGAAATTCAAACATGCATCATCCCATTCAACTCAGGATATCATTTCCGATCCCTCATCTGGAATACAAACTCGTTCTAAATTAAAAGACTTATCTGCCTTTCATGCTTTTGTATCTCTTGTAGAACCTAAGAAGTACACCGAAGCTCTTCAAGAACATGATTGGATTATCGCTATGCAAGATGAGCTAAAAGAGTTCGAGCGAAATAAAGTATGGACACTTACAGCAAGACCCAAAGGTAAATCAGTTATCGGGACAAGATATGTCTTTCAAAACAAGCTGGATGAAAGTGGTAATGTCATTCGGAATAAAGCTCGTCTTGTAGCTCAAGGTTACAATCAGGAGGAAGGTATTGACTATGAGGAGACTTTTGCTCCCGTAGCCAGGCTTGAAGCCATTCGCATACTTCTTGCTTTTGCATCTTACATGAGTATAAAACTTTTTCAAATGGACGTAAAATGCGCCTTTTTGAATGGTTATTTAGATGAAGAAGTTTATGTTGCTCAACCTCCCGGTTTTGAAAGTAATGAATTTCCAGATCATGTTTTCAAGCTTGACAAAGCTCTTTACGGCTTAAAGCAAGCCCCAAGAGCTTGGTACGAGCGACTTTCAAAATATCTTCTAGAAAATAACTTCAAGAGAGGGTTGATTGACAAAACTTTATTCATTAAAACTCATGGAAAAAATATTCTTGTTGTTCAAATTTATGTGGATGATATCTTGTTTGGAGCAACTAATGAATCCCCTAGCAAGGAATTTTCTGACATCATGTGCAAGGAATTCGAGATGAGTATGATGGAAGAATTAAACTTCTTTCTTGGACTTCAAGTACATCAAAGTAAAAAGGGTATCTTCCTTAATCAAGGAAAGTACACAAGAGACATTCTGAAGAAGTTTAAGATGAATGAATCAAAAATAGCCAAAACACCAATGAGCTCTACTCTCTCTCTAGATCAAGACCTTACCGGTAAACAAGTAAATCAAAAAGAATATCAAGGTATGATTGAATCCTTACTATATCTTACTGCTAGATTTCAAGCTAACCCAAAGGAATCACATCTCATTGCGGTAAAGCGGATATTAAGATATCTTAATGGTACAAAAGATATAGGTCTATGGTATCCCACACAAAGTAGTTTCGGTCTTGTCGGATATTCCGATGCTGATTTTGCAGGATATAAAGTGGATAGAAAAAGTACTTCAGGGTGTTGTCAATTTCTTGGTACATCTTTAATAAGTTGGCATTCCAAGAAGCAAAATTCGGTGGCTCTCTCAACAGCCGAAGCTGAATATATTGCTGCTGGAGCTTGGTGTTCGCAAATCTTATGGATTGCGCAACAACTCCAAGATCTTGGATTCAACTTTAAGGATATACCAATAAAATGTGACAATACTAGTGCTATATCTATTTCCAAAAATCCTGTACAACATTCAAGAACGAAACATATAGATGTGAGACATCATTTTATACGTGATCATGTAGAAAAAGGTGATGTGTCTTTGACATTCATTTCTACTGATCTACAACTGGCCGATATCTTTACAAAACCTTTACCCGAAGAGAGATTCAACTTCATAAGGTTAGAACTTGGTATGCTTAACAGGGAGGCACAAATTTAGGGGGAGCAATTATTGTTATACAATATTAATCTTATTCCCTACATTAAGACATTAAAATACATTTCAAGACCTTACTAAATAATAGTATGTTCTTGATTTTATTTTTGATAGATTAATTTTGGATCAAATCTTTTAGTTATTATCTTTTTAGATAACTAACTAATAGATTCTATTTGTGGAAATCTTCGTGTTTTATATTTTGATCTTTTTAATTTTTCTTAAAATTTTACGAAGATTTTCTTAAAAGATTTCTCTCTATCTCTCTCATATCAAATCTTTAAAGATCTTTTCATGATTTTCTCTAAGCTTCATAAATACTCCGATTACCTCATTTTTCATCTTCAAACCCTAAATTGCAATGGCTCCCAAGTGATCTTCAACTCAGTCCACTGCTCCAGCATCCAAGAAGCAGCGATCATCCGACAGAAAGGGTAAAGCTATTCAAGAAGTGTTCACCACCAATTTTGATTCTTCAAGATCCCTTTCTCCTCCTCAGCAGATCTCTAAAGTCATTTATCCCCCAGCTGCAAAGGCTAGACCGCAACATCGTCTTCGGTCACCACCTTCAGGGTTTGAGGTTAGTAACGAAGCACCATTTTCTTGGTTCTTAAACTTTACCAAAGCTGGAATGTGGAAAGATGGGTTTTCCAACCGTCCTCTGAGTTTTTGTGAAAATGTGGATTTGAATTTCTTTGAGTCTATGGATCTACCCTGCATTAAGCTGCTGAAATGTTCAAACATCTGGAGTTTGTTCAATCTGGGAACATTTACATTTCCACGTCTTACCCGACTCTTCTTTGTGAACCTTACTGCACACAGAGAAAAAGGAGTTTTAACCCTACATTCCCAGATAAAAGGGCAAAAAATCACTCTCTCTGCTTCTTCCTTGGCAATCATCTTAGGGATTCCTGAGGAAATTGATACCAAATCCCATCCTTCTAAAAGCGTGTGTATTGCCCATGCTCAAAAGACATTTTTTGAGAAACAAATATCTTCTATGGCTACCTCTTCAAAACCAAAGCAAAAACAAACTCATAATGTCCTAACTTTAGAGGCCAAGATTGTTTTCACTTTGCTTGCTAGATGTATTATTCCACGAAAGCATTCCAGGGAGCTGATCACTGACAATCTCTTGGAGATTCTGGATTTAATTCTTACTAGGCATTTTATTGATGTTCCTAACCTCATCTTATCCTACATGCTGCACACTGTAAACACTCCTTTGACAACCCCTCTTCCTTATGCCAATCTATTTCCAAAGATCTTCGAGTTCTTTGAAGTTGATACTACAGATGAAGATAGAATTTCTCATAAAGGACAAATTGATGAGGATTGTTGGGACGGCTTGGGATTGAGAAACTTTATCTGGGGAATGGATTTTGAAGAAACATCAACAAACTGCTAAGCCTTCTTCAGAACATAGAATTCAGGATTTGGAGGCAGAGGTGGATGCTCTGAGGAAGGATCTCAATACTGCTCGTGCTGATATTGTGGATAGACAGGATGACACACATGAGAAGTTGTTAACGGTAAATGAGAAGTTAAATTAATTACTGTTTTTTACCTCACTATCTCACAAGGCAACTACCTCAATCATGCCTCTGGATGAAGATGTTGTGCAACACATTCAAGAAGTGTGTCAAAATGTTGTGATTAACTGTGAACACAAAGTGTTAAAACGCTGCATTCTTCGACCCACAGTACCTGAGCCATCGATCTTGACAGTAGAAGAATATGGTGTGGTCAAGAAATACAGAAATGAACAAGAAAAGCTAAGAGCAAAAATGATGGCAAGTCAAACAGTTCGTAATGCAAAGGATAGATGGAGGGAAAAGGTTCACATTCGATTCTGCAAACTAGAAGATGGTCCTCCTTCTGCTTATGGCCAATGGTTTGATGAAGTTGTTGAAGTCTCTGATGATGAAGAATGACTTTTTCAAATTTTTAAAATTTTTCTTGCTGAAAGACAAAAAGGGGAGAATATTTCTGTCTTTTGAAATACCTTGGTTGTTTTGGTTTGTTTCTGTTTTGAAAAACTTGATTTGATCTTTATTTCAAAATTTGATCCTACATGTGTGCTACTGCTATATTGTTTGTACAGGTACATATAGATCACAAGTTTTGTCTTTCATCAAGGGGGAGATTGTTAACTCCACCTTGATAATAAGGCATTATGAAAATGGTTGAAAGCCAAAACCTCGGTTTCTAGGTTTTTGTAAGATCTTACAAGTTTTGGTAAAGACCTTATAGTGTCTGGTAAGGCCTTACTATATTGTTGAAAACCTTGGTTTCCAGGTTTCAGTAAGGCCTTACATGATCTGATAAGACCTTACCAAAACTGGACAAAAACTATACTTGGGTTACGTTCGTCCAAATGGCTTTATTTCCTTCTTGTTGAGTTCTTTAAGGGATTTGATTTTAACAAATCTTTGATTTGTTTTAATTAAATATTTTTGAGATAAATTGGAAGATTTTCAAATCTCAACAATCAAGTTTGACTTCAAATCTCAACAAACAAGTTTGACTTCAAATCTCAACAAACAAGATTGACATCAAATCTCAACAACCAAGATCACAACAAATCAAGATCTGCACACAAGATCTTCTTCAACGTTCAATATTGACGGTAGGCTTGCCTATTTAAAGAGACAAGGAAGAAGACACGAGACACAATCATTACCTACGGCTGGAACACAAGTGACAAATCGACTCATCTTTTTCTTCTCACAAAGTGTTGATCTCACCTTCGAAGCTCTAGTGTTCTACTCCTCTGAGAGTGTGAGATCTTATTCGAGCATATAGTACTATTTAACTAGGATCATATAAAGAGTTATTTCTCCTAGACACGTTGGATACTGTTGTTGTATCTGGAGTACTTTAGTTTTCCTTTTTGAGTGTGTGAGTTGCTAGATAGGAAGTGTAAGATTTCTGAGTTTAGAAAAGGGAAGGTCTTCTGAAGGTTGTATCTAGGGCTCATCAAGAAGAAGGAAAATAAAGCTACTTGGAATCCTAGGATTGGATCAATCCTAGGCGGGGACTAGGTCGTTTGGTGGCCGAACCTCGTCAACATATCGTGTGTCCTTTACTGCTGATCTCGTCTTGCTCTTAACATTCCTGGTTTGTCTAAACCTTTACATTTAAAATCAATCTCAGAGAAACAAGTAAGGTCTTATAGTTACTAATAAGACTTTATCTTGTTTGATAAGGTCTTATCCTTTTCGGTAAGGTCTTACCTATCCTGAGATTGCGAAAAGTTTCCATACTCTATTCATCCCCCCTTCTAGAGTATTAGCTAAACTATTTATCTGTCTATTCCGCATTTCAGTAGCCATGGTAGAATACACGGCTTTATAATCATACATATATTTGGAGAGAGATTGTTGAACATTATAAGGCTGAGTTGGAGCAGTTTGAAAAATCATATTATTCAATACTGTCCAAGCCACCCAGCAACGAGTAAAAAAACCCTCAACTACAAGGATCCCAAAAGCCACCAGAATATGTTCCATGACATCTTCCAAGTTTGGCTCATGTACTTGTACACCATTGAAAAAGCTAATGAAATCATTGTGAAGCCAAAGAACCTATGAATGAGAGCAAGTGAACACCATATACCTAATACTTTTGTAATAACCGAAAATTTTAAACTCCGTTTAATACGGAATTTAACCGGATTCCGATCCGCTAACCTCTAACCTTTAAATAAGTTAGAATGAAATTAAATTCTATCATGTTATGCGATCTTAGTTCACATAAAATAATAAAATGTGTAACCGGAGATATTTCCGTACCTTTAAAATAAAAGTAATAATTTTACCTAATACGGAATATAATTCCGTAAAATAAAATTTTTCCGCAAATGCCTACCGATCTATACGAGTAACGGGTTCGTTTCAGCTCGTTTTAATGAAGCGAAAGTGGGCCCGATCCTATTGTGGACAGCCAGCCCAGCCCATTTCCTAACCTCTAATTAAACCTAATTAAGCTAACCTAATCTAACCCTAATCCTATCTAACCCTTCTCCTATTGCCGCTCCTGCTGCCCACCTCTCTCTCTGTATGAAAGCCAACCGCAACAACTTTCCCTCTCTTCGAGTAAGGATTGCTGCCGCACAGGACCGCCACCGAGCCACCTCGCCTTCTCTGCCGAACCACCGCGCCGCCTTCAGTCGAGTCCGGTAGGCACTGCTCTTTCCCTCGCTTCCTCCTCTCGTTCCGCACTCGTTGACCTGCGATTTCGCTTCGACCTGCAGTAACCTTGCAACCGGACCATCATCCTCCCCGACGCCGGAGCCAGCGCAGCCGCCGCACCGCCTCGCAGCACCGGAGGCCTGGTAAGCCGCCGCTTCTCCCTCCTCGCCTTTTCTCCTTCTCAGCGTTACGATAGTAACTCGCTGCGCTATTTTTTTTCTCTTCGGTTTGTAATACCGTCGTTTCCGACCACCCAGTACATCGCCGGAACGCCAGCCATCGCCGCCAGGTCGCCAACCATCGCCACCGGACTGCAGCCGGTACGAGTCTTCTCCGGTTCTCTCCTCCTGTTCCTGCGTATATTAGAATGTGAATGAAGGTGTATAGAATGTGAATTGGAAATGTATACACTGAGAGTGAAACATGAGTAATTTGCTAGTACACTGTAGGTATGTAATTGCTAGTACACTGTGATAATACATGTAGGTATGTAATTTGCTAGTACACCGTGATACGTGTATTTATATACATATTGGAATAATATGAATGCAGTACAATGTATACATGTATATATGATAAGAAGTAGAAGCGGAATGTTATAAAAATAAGTATCGGTTAGTATAGTGTATATGAGGAGTATGAATGTATATAGGTATATACATGTACGAGTATAAGATATAGGTATGGGTATGTGAGAGTGTAGAGTATATGTGTATGTATATATGGATGTAGGAGTTTCATGATATATATAAATAGATAAGTTTAAATATGGTTTTGGAATATATAATAATATATATGTACTGCAGTGTACTCAACGTTAGTGTATATAAATGTATATACGAATAGACTAGAGATTTTGGTATGTATATATATATGGGTATATATATAGGTATATATATATATATATATATAGGTATATATATATATATATATATATATATATATATATATATATATATATATATATATATATATATATAAAAGTACGAGTTGGGATTTATGAATTTATGTAAAAGAGATATAAATATATATAAATAAGTT
>BSUD01000002.1:57705165-57723083 GCA_033239045.1 Fagopyrum esculentum
TCAGATTTAGTATATTTTCTAAAAAACTATTTCTTTGTTTAATACTCAGATTCGATTTTTTTAAAAATTTTTATATTTTGATTCGGAAACGTTACTGTTAAAACTTTCTTATTCGTTTTTTATTCATATTCGATTGCAAAATCTTTCGTTATTGTTAAAAAAATTTCATTCAGATTCGTTTTTTTATTATACATATTTCTTTTTTTTGAAAAAAAAATTGTTTTTTATTTTCATATTCGTTTTTTAAAAGTTTTTATTTCTTTTTTTTTAATTCGGAATCGTTACTGTTAAAATTTTCTTATTTTTTTTAATTCAGATTCGACTAAAAAGTGGTTACATTTTTTTATATTTTTTACATTCGTATTTTTATTTGTTTTATTTTTTTAACTATGCACAAGCGTAATCTCATTCGAGTAATCAATTTTGTTATGATTTCGGTTTTTATATTATATGCGTAAATTTGGTTGAATGTTAAATATTCAAATTAATTTTGTATAATATTGGTAATTTATAACTTTTTTAAAAAATCTTAGCTAATTTTTACTAGAAATTTTGTAATTATAACTCACTCAATCATTATTTTACTAATCTTAAATATTATTTTATTTTTTTATATTTAAAATTTGAACCTTCCCTCACAAACGTTTAGCCTCTTACTCATTTGTAGTGCCTAAATTTTTTGGAAATTAATATGCCTGAGCATAATTAGGGTAATTTATTTATAAGCTTAAAAAAGATATGTTGTATAAGAATTAAATTAATATCAAAATAATGAGATAATATAATTCTTTATTCGCAAATATTTTATCATCGTGAGAATAATTGAATTACTATTATAATGTTTCTTAAATATATCGTTAGTTCGTTCATATACAAACCCATAATATATTACTCAAAATTTAAATAAATAAATATACCTGCGTAAGTTTCGAGTTATAAACTAGTTTATAGTCAATTTGGAAGGGATATTTCATAAACACATAATAATATAAAAAAAGTTGCGAACATCCACCCCAAATCAATGAATTGTGGCGCCTGCAGCCAACCTTGTAACAGCCAGGTCGAGTATTAATTAGACACACCAACCCAACGATGTGGTTGCAGCCTTGCACTCTTCCTGGTCCATGGTGTCACAAAACTCGGTGCCCTTTGTCTCCGGCAACCACACCACAAACACACCACACACCAACATGACCACCCCAAACCCCCCATACACTATCAACTCATTATGCTGCGCCTCACCCACAGCCGCCAACACCACCCCCACCACTCCACCCAACACAACCGCCTGCCTCGCCAATGCAAAAGCTGAGTTCCGCACACACGTCGGGAACAATTCCGCCACATAAACAAACCCTAAGTCGTACGCCGTGCATCCGCTGAGAAACGCCGCCAGCTCGAGCACAAGTTGTAGTACTGAGCTGGACCCAGTAGCTGCGCCGCAGGCAATGCTGAAGATCCCGCTTATCGTCATCGTCGATAGAAGCGACGACTTCCTATTGAACGTTCCAACGAGGCAGAACGCAGCGAGTGCGGCTGGAAGCTCGATCAATGCTTCCATGGCGACACTAATGTAGAGATTGAAGGATAGGTTTCCGAGGCCTAGAGGCATTCCGTAGTATGCCATCCCGAGGCCGAAGGTGATCACCATTACAAAGCATAACCTCCGCCGCGCCCATTTTCTGGAGAGTAAGGTTGTCATGGAAGAGTAGATGGAACTAGTAGTTGTAGTATGAATGGAGAGCCACCGGGAAGACTCTCTGACGAAGAAGTAGATAATGAAGGAGTAGAGAAATGCAGGTAGGGAAGTCCACAGGTAGATCCGCCTCCACGAGAAATCTCGGTTGAGATAAGCTATGGCGGGTATGGATGCGAAGCCAAAGCAGAAGAAGACGAAGCTGAGGATGCCAACGTGGGAGCGCCAACGAGGGCCAACGAGCTCAGTGCATAGCACGAGAGTGCAGGTGCCGATGGAGGCACGGCCGATTCCGGATAGGAATCGTAGAACGGCGTAGACGAAGAGGTTGGTGGCGAAGAATGAAGTGAGGAGGCCGGAGATGGACATTATAAGGCATGAGAGTAAGAGCACGTTCTTACGACCAAGGCGGGAGTCGGCGAGAGGTGTGAGGAGGAAGGCACCGACGGCGGAGCCGAGGAAGAAGGAGGTGGAGGGGAGACTGGTGAGGAAGGCGCTGGTGTCTTCAAGGGACCATTCTGAGATGATGTTTGATGGGTAGGATTGAGAGTCTGTGAATGTTGTGACAAAACACTGCTGGGCGTCGAAGGCTCGTGGGATGTAGACCACCAAGGATTGTATCAGCTGCCACGCACTCCCACTCTTCGTACCCTGGTCCTCATCTTCGTGTGAAACAAGGGGGTCTGATACATCCTCCATGTTTAATATCTTGATCCGACTTTCTTGAGATTGGCATTCATATATATATATATATATATATATAGGTCGTAACTTAGGGTGGGTTCAATCCCGACTTTTAAAGATTTTGACTGATTTTTAAATTTGCTGATTATGTGGAATATTTTAATTATATATATAGAGTTTATACAAAATTTTATTTGTTGAGCAAAGATTTGTATGGAGTTTAGGAATATTTATAAGTAATAAAGAATTCTACAAAATCAATCAAATAATAAATTCTTTTAAAATCAATAAAATTTTAAATACCATATGAAAAATTTTAAATCCTAATTTAATTTCTAAAGATTTATACGTACTTTTAAATATCTATATTAAATATCCATAAACTTTTAAAGTCCAAAAAAATTCATGTAAAGTGTTAATTGAATAGGTCCATCAACCACGCACCCACCTCTGTATTTAATATAGATTTATGCTTTAAAAACTATCTAATTTTAACATGCCAAGTTATACGTGAATAAACTAATAATTTATAAAGATTCTAGTATCAGATCCATGAGGGACGAGTAGTTGTATAGAATTGTTGATTCCACCCACAATGAACTCGATATTATTAGAATTACGAAAAAGCTATATGCACGGAGTTCCTTTTCGCTAAGATCAAATACAACCGCCGTCCGAAGACGTCCAGTGAACGCCAACGCAAGGAGAAGACGCTCAACTTTTCTTCATCATAAAATGTTATATTAAAAAAAATCTGAAAAAAAATTTGGAATCGCCGATGATGTGCAGTGGCCTTTGATGAAAGACGAAGCGGCGGTGAAAGTCGACGATTCGCACTATTTTATTCTCGCTCCGGTCTCCGAAGAATGATTATATATCTAGATCAGATTCCGATGGTGAGAAAGAGAAGGTGAAAGGGAAGGAGAAAGTGAATCTGGATCCGAACAGTGATTTCCTAAACTACGGGTATGAATACAGAGGAAGAGAGGGAGAAAATGAAGGTGACGTGATGGAAGACAAGGATTATAGAGTTGAATCGCCGGAGATTTTGCAAGGAGATAGTGGAGTGGAAAGTAGGGTGAGGGCTTGGAGTCGCCGTTAGAGGGACTGGTGGTGGGAGGCAAGGATGAGGTGAAGATGACGGTGTACTGGCGGTAGCTTTGCCAGTTAAACGCTGTCGGATGGTGACCTATTTTGACATTAGTAAATCAAGATCCGTGTATATAACACGCCCCTAGAATTAACAAGTAGGAAACAAATTTTTTTTTTTTTTTTTTCCTGGTTAGAGTTGGAAACAATTAATTCTATGTATGCTTAATTTTCTTAGGAAAGCTTCAAGAAAATGTGATGTTTGTTTGAGCTTTGGTTTCGGTGTTCTGTATGGACCCAAAACTTCAAGAAAATGACTGCCGAGAGAATTAATGAAGATATTAGTTTATTGTCAGATTGAATCATCTAAGGTATTATATTGTATCTATTAAAGCATATTATTGACACGATTTTGGAAGCTTTAAAATTTATTTTAAATAGTAATTTTTAAATGTTAATATATATTGAAAATTAAAAAAAGTATATAAATAAATTTAAAATCTATGTTCCTTTTAGTTGCAACAAACGGTATACAAATATCTATAAATAAAGAATTTTTCGCCGTTATAAACGAGTTTATAAAACTTTTTCCGAAATTAGGCTCGGATGAAAGTTTTTTCCGAAAATACACGAAGGTGTCAGGTTTGGAATAGAAGCGCGGTGAGTCACCGCGTTTCTTCCGTAAAGAAACGCGATGCATAACCGTTATAAGAAAATCAAACAGAAATTAAACAAAAAAAAGGAGAGAAACGCGGTCATTTGACCGCGTTTCTAGTGTAAAACAAAAGGTATATTTAAAAAAAAAACACTAGTGCAAGTATTTTTTTTTTTTTAAATACACTAGAAGCGCGGTGACTCACCGCACTTCTATTATTTTTTCTTTTTTTTAAATTGCTAATTATAAAAACGCGGTCAATGACCGCGTTTCTCTCCTTTTTTATTTTTTTTTTAATTTTCCGTTTGATTTTCTTATGACGATTATGCACCGCATTTCTTTACGGAAGAAACGCGGTGACTCACCGCGCTTCTACTCCACACCTGCCACCCTCGTGTATTTTCGGAAAAAACTTTCACCCGAGCCTAATTTCGGAAAAAATATTATAAACTCGTTTATAAGAGCAAAGAATTCATAAATAAATAGGTCTGGTTAGTTTTATTTTAGTTGGTGTACCCATTATTTTTTACCACTTTTATTTAATAGTAGGTAAAAGTGCTTAACCTCTCTTTTTAAAAACAAAATAATATCACATGTTTGTTAGTTGTTGTGTAAGTGTAAGTTTTCTAATTACTGAATTTATTTTTTTTTATTTTTTTACCTGTTTTATTTTCTTTATTATCTTCTGTAATGAATTTCTGATATGAAATTAATGCTAGATATTTTTCATGCCAGATATTTTTCACACCAGAAATTTTTTTATACCAGAAATTTTTTCAAACCAGAAATTTTTTTTCATACCAAAATTTCATACCATAACTTTTAATACCAGAATTTCATACTAAAATTTAAAACCAAAATTTTCGTACAAAAAAAAAGCATACGTGAAAAATCACATACCAGAAATTGTCATACATACACTACTACAAATCTTATTCACGATAACATTATTTTATCTCTTTGTATTTGTCTATATAAACATTGTTTGATCAATGGAATAACACAAGTTTTCAGTTCACAAATCTCTTCACAAATGATGATCCTCACCAAATTGCAAATCTCTCTTTTTAATATCTCACATAATCTTTCATTACTTGGAGACTATCACTACATCAAAGATTACTGATTTTAATTTTACCATGAATAAATTAAACTTGAACGGTGTATGATTGATCGCACGTCCGAGCGCATAACGCGCATATATGTGTGTTGAGTCTAAGTTTAGAACATAAGTCAACGGGTTTCATCATAAAAATCAATTGATAATAGAAAAAGTAGTTCACCAACTTTATACACTAGACTCGTTATTCTATTATTATCGACGTGGCATCGTCAATATCCAGATATGTGAACAACATCCCCCAACATTTGAGTGTTTACAATGACATTAGAGCTCAACTAAATGACATTTGAGTGTTTACAATGACATTAGAGCTCAACTAAATGACATGTTGACTAAAGATGGACTTGTAAGAAGCTTTCTTCTACAAATATTGGTGATAATTTGAAGGATGTATGATTCATTACTTCTTTTCATAATAGATTGATGTTATTTTTTGTCTTTTGTAGAAGGGGAGGAATAGGGGCTTCTTTGCAAGACGTAGATGGTACGAGTGGTTGTATCTTCACAAATGATAGACGAGTGTCACGAACAAGTCTTGTTTACTTCTATGATTCTATTTAGTAGTACATTTGCTTCGGTCTAGAAATTTGGCATGCTCAAAAGTTCCTATAATGGCATTGGCCTCCGCATCACACAGATAACAAACACGTAGGTCAATTCTCTTTTGGTTAATTTTCACCCATAAAATTTTCCACTAATACCGAGGACTCATTTTATATTCTTTCTTTTCCACCTACTTCTATTAGTCGGGGTGCAATCCAAATCCACATCCTCGTCCAAGAATAGATTTGATTGTAGATAGAATTCTTTATCTTGTTTTCCGACATGCCATAAACTCCACAAAATATTAAAAGACCATTCTAAGCTTCTTGGATTTTAGTCTCTCTTAAAATATATAAGTTAAATTAACTAAGTAAACCTTTTTGATATTTCTCTCTAATAACTAGGCTCATTGTATAAATATGTTTAGTAAATGTATCTCTAATCAAAACCCATACCTTCAAACTTTATTAATAAAAGTTAAAAAATTGAAGGGATACACAAATCTAATGAAAATAGAAAAGAATCTATTTAACCAAATTCTTTCAAGTTATATATAGTTTGGCATGGTCGTTCCGAATTCCACTTGATTGTATTTAATATTCTCCCCAAGCATGGTAATTAAAGTCCATCAAATGTTTGTTTTATAAATGGACAATCTACTATAATGTGTCTCGGATCTTCTGCATCGTTGGTTGTAGAAAGCACATTACATCAGGGCTGCTACTCTTTCTATGATCAACAATTCCTTTGTCGGGTTCTTTTTTTTTTTTTGAAAGAATTTGGTCAAATAACCCATTTTCTATTTTCATTAGGTTTGTGTACCCCTTCAATTTTTACCACTTTCATTAAATTGAAGTCGGAAGATAAGTGAGTTTGAATTGGGATACATTTACAAAACATATTTATACCATAAGCCTACTTACTAGTAAATTTCTCAAAACAAACTTACTTAACTAATTTGATTTTTTTGTTTGTGATTTTCTAAACAAAATTCTTAATATTAGGAGCGACAGCTAGCTTCCATATCCAAGAGGCATGTACTTTGTCGTTCCTTTTTGTGATTAATCCCATTGTCCACCTTGTTAATAATCAACCATGTTTAACTAGTATCCAATATATTTTGTTAAGGATTTCCTTTCTCAGGATTTTTTTATACCATTTTTCAGAATGTTTATTCAGAAATTCGAACACATCATTTCCAAACATATTCTTAATTTTACCCATATGTGATAATTAATTCAGATATTCAAACACATCGTTTCCTAACACATTCTTAATCTTCTCCATATGTGATAATTAATTCACAAATTCTAAAGTTTGATTTCACAAAACGAACAAGAAAAGGCTTACTGTTTAGGTTGGATAGATGGATATAGTCCAATGGCATGGCTAAAGTTCTGCCAGCTTCTTGTAGACTGAAGAAGCAAGGGATTAAGGGTGGGGGTAGACCAGGTGAGCCAACAGGGTGGTCGAAGATCACCTGAAAGCGAAATATTTACTTTATTTAGATAAATCCGCTATATATTTGACACGGGTTTGCCGTAATGCTAAAACTATAGCGAATGCATCTATAATTTGGGCAATGGCGGCCAATTAGTAGTGATTGAATTCCTTCTATGGTTCCACATGAGAAACTAGTACGAATATAACCTACATGTCCAATTGAACTATGAGCTAGAAGTCTTTTTACTTTCGTTTGGGCCATGGCGGCCAGTGCTCCTAAGATCATAGAAGCAATGCCGCAGAAAAAGAAGATTTGTTGCAATGTAGCTCCATAGAAACCATAAATAAAAACACGTAAAATACTAGCAGAAATAGAGATTTTAGGCGCAACAGAAAAGAATGAGAGGTTTGAATTCACAACTAGCTTCCGTATCCAAGAGGGATGTAATCCGTCGCTTCTTTTCGTGAATTAATTAATCTTATTACCAACCTTGTTGAAAATCAACCATGATTTTCTAGTGTGCAATATGGTTTGTCAGTTAATTACTTTATCGAGAGTTTTAGCATCTTTAGTATTTTATTCAGAAATCCGGGCACATCTTAACCTTTCCCATATCCCTAGTTTTTTACGTGGTAAGAAATTCACAAGCTCGGAGGTTTTGATTAATATTAGATTGTGTCCCAACCTTTTGATTTGTGGTTATGGTAAAATTCAGTTGTGGATCAGTTTGGTGATGTAAGATTACGTAGATGAAGAGAATTATTTAGATAAAGAATTAAGGGGATGAAATTGTTTAAGATGATGAGTATGATATTAAGTGAAATGAGTGTTTGGTAAAATTAATATAATTGTGGGTAAAATTACAAAAAGGTACGCGTTGAATTTTTTATAGATGAAAGAGATGAAAAAATGAGGGGTAAAAGTGAGATTTAAGCCTCAATAATCTTCATAATCCTTATAATGCAAGTTTTGTAAGATTACAAAATTCTCATAATCTAATTCTCATAATCTCCATAATCTAACTCATTTAATCTCCTTAATTACCTTACCAAACGACATTACGAGAATTATTTTTTCCTTTATTCTCATAATCTTAATCTTTTTAGTTTACACACTTACCAAATGGGCCCTATATGTCTAGACCTTGATAGCTTTGAGGTCTCATAATGCTCATTAGTTCTTTCATTGACAAGACCTATTTCGTTTTTGGCGAGTATTCTAAAATGCTCTTGTTCATAAGGTAATTTTCTGTAATTACATGAACTCATATATATTCTAGTTCAACTAAAATTTTTCATAGTAATTTAAACTATAATGCAATATTTGCATCCTTAGGTTTCTTGACTCCTAGGTGTCCTTTCTCCTTAGGTTAATATTTCATCCCACCCAATACAAGGCTTATACTTAGTCCCCGTATTCTAGAAGAATTACTTTGTTTACCTTATCTAGTTCATTATGCACATGTTTTCGAAGGAGAAAAATATTGCATTAAAAATATTGGCTTGGCACACAAGATTGGCTTAATGTGCTCCGATCTCCCATCTTGGGATAAAGAATTCAATTTCAATTTAATTAATTGTTGTTTTGATTTCGTTATTATATCCTCAAAGTATCCTTATTGACCTTCTTAGTTATTAGGCAACCAAGATACTTTTTAGTGTCATAGAGCATGGCATTCCTAGAACGTTTCAAATAGTTGTAGTGGTTTGTGTAGGCTATATGTTGTTATTATTAAAATAAAGGGTTTACTTTTGTAATAAAACCTTAAATGGTAACAAACTTCTAATAACCCTATATCCTATATATACACATGTATCTTCTCTTATTCGAATATATGAGATTTTAGTTCATTTCATCTACCTTTTATCATGGTATCAGAGCTTCGGCTTTCTGATTTATCTTCCTCTCACATATACACATAATCTTCATTTAGTTTTCATACAAACACATATTTTATTTTCTTCTGGTTTATCGAGTTCCATGACAACCAGAAAGGAGCTTGGATCTTGAAGTCTTACACTAGATCCAAATGTAGATCAAAACTCCATCAACAACATGAATGATCCCTTGTATTTGTCTAACTCAGACAATCCAGGAATGCAACTTGTTTCAGTCCTCTTCAATGGCTCCAATTTTATTTCCTGGAGAAGAAGCATCCAAATGGAACTTGGAGCTAAAAAAACTAGGTTTTGTTGATGGATCATGTCTGAAACCAACAGTTGCAGATGAAGAGAAGCTCACTAGATGGATTCGACCAGACTATATGATCAAGTGTTAGATCATACATTCTATGAAGTCATACATTGCTAAAATATTTACTTTTGCCAAATCTTCAAAGGAACTTTGGCAGGATATTATTGAGAGATTTGAGGTATCAAATGCTCCTCTCATTCATCAAATTCACAAAGAATTAGCTTCTCTGAAATAAGATAACAATACAATAGCAGTTTATTTTGGAAAATTAAAGAAGTTGTGGGATGAAATGTTGTTAGTAGATGTTATTCCTTCTTGCATTTATCGAGGCATAACTCATTGTATTTGTGATTTGCTTAAGAAAATAATAGAGAGAAAGGCAAAATTGCATGTTATGCAGTTTCTTATGGGATTGAATGAACAATTTGAGCATATTCGTAACAATATTCTGTCCTTAGATACATTGCCTACAATTAATCGTGTTTTCACATGATTAATCAAGTAGAAAAACAGAAGGAGATAATTTGTCATACTTTACCTACTCATGATGCACTTGTTGTTTAAAGATCCATTCCCTATAGAAAAGTTGGAGGAAGTATGAGAGATTTTTAAGAAAGAAAAAATGGACAGATTATGTTCCGATTGTAACACCCCGAATCCGCTGGACTCGGGATGCTACAGGCGGAGACCTCACATTGGGTCCCGACCCTTAGCCTAACAAGAATTTCACCGGATCTTACAACAACACACAAATAAAGGCAAAATCGAAATACATTTTAATGCAAATGATATGATTCCCGAAAGCAACAACAACAGAGTTCAGCCCAGTTCTCAACTCCAAAGACTCAAACGCCAAAATACATACAAAATACAATATAAACAAGACTCTACCCCAAAAGCATCCTAGAATATACAGAACCCCTGGTGCTCACTCTTCCAGATCTCTCGGCCGCATCCCTAACCTACAGGCAGCTACAACATCGGTATAAAACCGTTCGCTAACATTCAAAGCATTAGAATCATGGTATTGGCACACACACATAAGTCAACATAAACACACACATAAGTCAACATAAACACACACATCATGCTCCAACACACACAAGCCAGTTTATTATCTTCCCAATTAGGTTATTCCATTACTAAATCAATTTATGGTGTGACAAGAGAATCATAATGATCTTGCCCTTGTCCCCTTTCACCAGACGGGTTTGTAATTGATGTGAATGAGCATCACCCGTTGGACTGGTCGCAAGGCACCTCCCTATCACCCCATTTTGGACTGGACAAGCGGTCACCGCTCGTTATCATACACTTGGGCCAATATACATATCACACAAGGTCGTCCTAGTTCTGGTTTCGTTATTATTAACATAATTAAAACACACACAACCAATCTCACATCGATGCTAATAAAAAGAAGCTAGCTAAGTAAGTCCGGATACTTACCTGTACCAAATCATGTTTGGTCAACGATATCCCTTGACTCCATATGAGTCTTATCTCAAATGCCTGATCATAACATGAAAACTGTATCAGTAACATATCCAACAACTTAGAAGTTTTTCACTTCTAAGTTAACAACGACTATCCTAAAAAACCTACTAAACTCATCCTTTTTCAACAAAAGCGAAAATGCTAAAATTTCTATGAAGGTACAAACACCTCTATCCATATCTAAGGATATGATATCTAAACTAAGAGAATATTATTCCTCAAAATCCAATCCAGAACCCAACATTGTCTCCAAGAATATATAACTTGTCCGTTTTCCGAAATAACAATTTTAACCCTAGTGATACGGAAAGTCTTAAGCTCCTAGGAATACTCACCAACCCCTACTAATATCTAACTTTCTCAACAACATAAACCTATAGCTCATACATCGAGCATTACCTCCTCCTAGATTCTAAAATAACTCACATCTGCTTCCATGTACAAGCATACACAACTTCACACATTTACATCTAAATAGTGACTCCATAATATTTCCATTTGTCATTCAAATTATACAGGCATCTAACTCATTTTATAAAATTCCTCCAACGAACTCATAAACTCTTACGCAGAAGGCTACCGTATAGTAAATGAAAATTACAAATAATACATATGAATACCCTGGACAAGCTTCCGATCGAAAATCCCCAAAACCACCTTTCTTACCGTCAACCACAACTCCAAATACAACAATACTAAGCTGCACACAAGTACCCCATTACACAAATCTCAGTCATGCCACAATAATCCCACATTCATCTAAACACATTCAATTAAATGTTGGAACTAATTTAATGAAAATAAGAAATAAAACATGTTTTAACACACGTGTGCGCCGGACACTTTTCCGGGCACATTTCCGGTGGGCTCCGGCCATTATCAACACCGGAAAGTGGGAGCGTTGGCGTCGTCTCCACGAGCTCTTGCTCGTGGTATATTCATACATTAAATTTGAGTTCCGTTTGAATGAGAAATGGATGCCCAAAGTTGGTTGCATGTTAGGCAATAACTTGGGAAAATAGTCAAAAATTGGGTGAATCCCACATCGACTATATGGAGGTAAAAGGGAGTAGGATATAAGGGGCAAATATGCACTAAGGCATGTGCTTGTGCTTGTGCTTGTGCTCGGGCTTGTGTCGTGTCGCGCCGTGCCGCGTCGCGCCGTGTCCGAGTCCGTGTCGTGCCGTGTTGCGGGGCGGGTGGACCTAATTATAATCTGGGCTGGCCACCTATATTATTTTTGGGCCGACCCAACTCGAAGTCCAACAGTCCAGATGAGGAAGGCCTTGGGCCAGGCCCATCTGTGCAAACGGATCAGCGGACCGGGCTGGATATCCGAATATCCAGTCCAACGGATCAGCCAACAAATCCTAAAAACGTGGGCAATTATGGTCTTCATTTGACCCCTAAAATCGTGCCTTTGAAAGTCATGGATTGTGGGACACGTGTCAGCTTCCTATTGGCTCCGGTTTTGGGCTGGGCTTCGAGGCCCATAGCCCAATTCAGCTCCTCCAGCTCCTATAAATAGAGAGCTCTTCATTCATTCCAAAATGCACCAACAATCATTCTCTCTTCTCTCTCTCAAGCTTGCGAGCTTTTCTCATCTCAAGAGTGCAACGCACTACTGGTTCGTAGGCTTCCGGTTCTATTACGAAGAACGGATTCGAACAACAGTTGTATCCTGGGATTCTTAAACACCGGTAACCGTCGTAATACGGGGTGTTTTTAGAATTAAGGAAATAGATTCCGATCTCGACTCTGCTCAACATACGCACTGCGGTGGTATGAAATTCTGAACCTTATCGTTATACTGCATACAATTTAACTATCATATTACAGGTTCCTACAGTCTTAATTCTAAAAACATGTTAAGCTGTTATGCACTAACCGTTTATTAAGTGTTGTAGATAAGGCGCCGGAATAGTCAAACCGGGTTATCTACCGGAATTATTTTTAAAAATTGAATTTTAAATTCAGTTTTCAAAATTAATTTTTAAAACAAAAACCGATTTTGTTTTTAAAACCTGAATTCGATTTAAATATTAAAATCAAAAACAAGTCTGTTCTTGTACGGACTTCTACTCGAATTTTAAACTTCGATTTTTGAGTTTCGATTTCCGATCAAAAAATTGAAATACTGACCGTGGTTGTTTCCGTGTAACTGAAAATGGTTCATAACACAAAGGAAACTACCGACGGTGCGAACACTTCCGATGATGGAAGTATCCTGAGGCTCCTTAGTGATGCTAAAAATAGGGGTGAGCAGACACCCCATATTCAATTGGGGAGTGGTCTACCACCGGCTAAGTTGTTAAACCTAACAACCAAGACTAATCCACTTCCAAGTGGTGTACAGTCTGGTCAACAACATGTCCCTCAAACAGTATCAATGTCTGGCTCTCCGTACGTAGGATTGCTGTCAGACAAGTTCGATGGAACTAATTTCAAAACTTGGCAACAGAAGATGTTATTCTTCTTAAACATGCACAAACTCGACAGATATGTGACCGAGGGTAAACCCGCAAATGTGGAGAAACTCCAAGCTTATCTGAACATCGACTATGTGTACAAAGGGTGGATTCTAAGCCGTCTGTCTTACTCGTTGTACCAAGTGTACATATTGGTTGAAACTTCTAGGGAACTTTGGGTTACCCTTGAAAAGAAGTTCACCGGCAAGTGTCACTCCTGTGACAAAATGGGTCAAAAGTCCGACAAATGTCGGAACACGGGCGACCCATGCAAAGGCAAAGGCGCGGGTAAAGCTCAAGCCCAAGTAGCTGAAGGCGATCTGACAGTGGTTGATATAGCTATTGTGATGTCTGAAGTGAACATGGTCGGGAGAAACCCGATGGAGTGGTGGTATGACACTGGTGTTACCCGCCACATCTGTTCTGACAAGGGGATGTTTTCCACCTATCAGAAGAATAAGCAGGACGAGATCCTGTTTATGGGGAATTCGTCCACATCAAAGGTCGAAGATCATGGCAAGATAGTGCTAAAAATGACGTCTGAGAAAGAGCTGACTCTCAACAATGTCATGCACGTGCCAGATATCCAGAAGAACTTAATTTCCGGATCTTTGCTGAGCAAGAACGGATTCGAAGTCGAAATAGGATCCGATCAGCTAACTCTCACTAAACGTGGGATTTATGTAAGCAAGGGGTATCAAAAGGATGGACTGTTCAAAATGTGTGTATTGACAGTCATCCCAGACATTGTAACAAATGACGTTTCAATGAATAAAACTCCAATTGCTTATGTTGTTAAGTCTTTCAACATTTGGCATGAACGATTAGGACATGTAAATTATAAGTCTATCCAAAGACTGATGAATTTAAACCTAATTCCAAAATGCAAATTAAACAAAGACAAATGTGAAGTCTGCGTACATGCAAAACTCACAAAAACGCCATCTCCACAAGTGGAGAGAACCACAAAACCTCTAAGCTTAATTCACACTGATTTGTGTGATTTGAAGTTTATACAAATTAGAGGAGGTAAAAAGTACTTCGTCACATTTATTGACGACTGTACAAGATATTGTTATATCTACTTAGCAAGGATGAGGCCTTGGAAAAATTCAAGGAATACAAGTTGGAAGTTGAAAACCAACTTAGTAAGACAATCAAAGTCGTACGAAGTGATAGAGGAGGCGAGTACGATGAACCTTTCAACGCGTTCTGTAGAGAACACGGGATAGTTCATCAAACAATTGCTCCCTATTCACCTGAATCTAACGGAGTTGCGGAACGAAAGAACCGAACTCTGAAAGAGATGATGAACGCCTTGTTGCAGGATTCTGGGTTACCCCATAACATGTGGGGGGAAACATTGCTTACTATCAATTACATCCTCAACAAAATACCTCATAAGGTAATTGGCAAAACGCCATATGAACTTTGGAAAGGTAAAGTACCATCGTACAAATACCTCAAAGTGTGGGGGTGCCTAGCAAAAGCGGCTATACCACCTCCTAAAAAGGTCGCCATCGGACCTAAAACCGTTGATTGTATTTTCATAGGATATGCACACTACAGTAGTGCTTATCGATTTTTGGTACATAAATCAGATATACCAGATATACATGTTAATACAATAATGGAATCTAGGAATGCTTCTTTCTTTGAGAACGTGTTTCCGTGTAAGGATAAAGAACATCCAAACCGAACTCGTGAACAAAGGGAAGAAGGCACTTTTGGAAATGAAATAGTCGAGGAAGAACCTCGAAGAAGCAAAAGAACTCGAACGGAAAAATCGTTTGGGGATGACTTCATAATGGCATTTCTCATGGAGAAAGAACCAAGAAGTTACACAGAAGCCATGTCTACACCTGACGCACCTTCATGGAAGGAAGCAGTCAAAAGTGAGATTGACTCCATTATGCAAAACCATACATGGAAGTTAGTTGACTTACCAAAAGGGTGTAAAGCACTTGGGTGCAAATGGATTTTCAAAACCAAGTTGAAAACCGATGGCTCAATCAAAAAGTACAAGGCTAGGCTTGTAGTGCAAGGATTCCGACAAAAAGAAGGGTTGGATTTCTTTGACACATATTCTCCAGTTACGAGAATAACTTCTATAAGAATGCTAATAGCAATAGCGGCATTACGAAACCTAGAAATCCATCAAATGGATGTAAAAACTGCCTTTCTAAACGGAGATTTAGAAGAGAAGATCTACATAAAACAACCTGAAGGGTATGTTGTGTCTGGACAAGAACACAAGGTGTGTAGACTTGTAAAGTCCCTTTATGGACTCAAACAAGCTCCTAAGTAGTGGCATGAAAAATTCGACAACGTAATGATGTCGAATGGTTTTAGCATTAATGAATGCGACAAGTGCATATATATCAAGAATACTCCTACGGGATATGTCTTGTTATGTCTATATGTCGATGGTATGCTTATCATTGGAAGCAACAAAGACATGATCAACCGAACTAAGAATTTACTTAGGGGTCAGTTTAACATGAAAGATATGGGATTAGCGGATGTCATTCTAGGGATTAAAATCACTAGACACTCCGAAGGTATTACCCTGTCCCAAGCTCATTATGCTGAAAAGATCCTTGAGAGGTTCAAAAACTACTCAAGTGGAACAGCTAAGAGTCCTGTGGATCCTCAACTCCACCTGACCAAAAATGTGGGGGACTCAGTGTCACAACTTGAGTATGCACTTGTAATTGGGAGTCTTATGTACATAACCAATTGTACACGCCATGACTTAGCGCACTCGGTTAATGTACTAAGTCGCTATACAAGTAACCCAGGACATAAACACTGGAAAAGGATAACTAGAGTATTGAACTATCTCTGTTATACTCAAAGTTATGGGCTGCACTATAGTAACCAACCGGCAGTTCTAGAAGGATACAGTGACGCAAACTGGATATCCGACTCTAGAAACTCAAAATCCACAAGTGGATATGTGTTTACACTTGGTGGTGCAGCAGTGTCTTGGAAATCTTCCAAACAGACGTTATTCGCCAGATCCACAATGGAGTCTGAGTTCATTGCGTTAGACAAAGCAGCAGAAGAAGCTGAGTGGCTTCGGAACTTCTTGGAAGATATTCCGATGTGGGAAAAGCCAGTGCCGGCATTATGTGTACACTGTGATAGTCAATCGGCTATAGCTCGGGCACTGAGCATTTTATACAATGGAAAGTCACGTCATATTAGACGACGACATAAGTCCATTAGAAAACTGATCTCAACATGTATAGTCTCGATAGACTATATCAAATCAGCTGACAACCTAGCGGATCCATTTACTAAGGGTTTGTCAAGAGATCAAGTTTTAAAATCATCAAAAGGAATGGGTTTAAAGCCTATTACGAAAGAGGATGCTTGAAGGAAAGCCCTACCTACGTGACTGGAGATCCCATGATGTAGGTTCAAGGGGAAAACCTAACCAAGTTGAATCAAGTGGAGCACTGTCTCTACCCAGTTCCTCAGGATGATAAACATTGCAAATTGTACGAGTTAAGGTTAAGCTTGGCTTTTAATGATTCCATCGCCTTGAAACAAAGGGGGAGTATGAAAGATACTCTTTATGGTAAATCACCTTGTGAGTGTGACATGGGGCCGTGTCTAGGAGAATAAAGTGAGGCTGAATTCTCCAAATTCACTCATGAATAAACCAGGGATGTTCAAGGCCAAAATGAACACAACCAGAGAACCAAACGTTATGCGAGAAAATGAAACTGTGTGATAGTTGTTGTCTCGGTTTACATAAAAGCCCGGGTGGTTCAAGACATCATAGTCACTACCTGGTCGAGTAAATCCGATAGCTATTCACTATGGACGGTTCAAGCATGAAACATGGCACCAGTCCAGATGCAGTGATTTTTCGACTATACTCTTCAGAATTCTGTCTGTCTAAAAGCAGAGAAGCATATGTTTAGAATCATTTCTATTCATGTGGGGGATTGTTGGAACTAATTTAATGAAAATAAGAAATAAAACATGTTTTAACACATGTGTGCGCCGGACACTTTTCCGGGCACATTTCCGGTGGGCTCCGGCCATTATCAACACCGGAAAGTGGGAGCGTTGGCTTCGTCTCCGCGAGCTCTTGCTCGTGGTATATTCATACATTAAATTTGAGTTCTGTTTGAATGAGAAATGGATGCCCAAAGTTGGTTGCATGTTAGGCAATAACTTGGGAAAATAGTCAAAAATTGGGTGAATCCCACATCGACTATATGGAGGTAAAAGGGAGTAGGATATAAGGGGCAAATATGCACTAAGGCATGTGCTTGTGCTTGTGCTTGTGCTCGGGCTTGTGTCGTGTCGCGCCGTGCCGCGTCGCGCCGTGTCCGAGTCCGTGTCGTGCCGTGTTGCGGGGCGGGTGGACCTAATTATAATCTGGGCTGGCCACCTATATTATTTTTGGGCCGACCCAACTCGAAGTCCAACAGTCCAGATGAGGAAGGCCTTGGGCCAGGCCCATCTGTGCAAACGGATCAGCGGACCGGGCTGGATATCCGAATATC
>BSUD01000002.1:57723093-57738953 GCA_033239045.1 Fagopyrum esculentum
TCATGGCAAGATAGTGCTAAAAATGACGTCTGAGAAAGAGCTGACTCTCAACAATGTCATGCACGTGCCAGATATCCAGAAGAACTTAATTTCCGGATCTTTGCTGAGCAAGAACGGATTCGAAGTCGAAATAGGATCCGATCAGCTAACTCTCACTAAACGTGGGATTTATGTAAGCAAGGGGTATCAAAAGGATGGACTGTTCAAAATGTGTGTATTGACAGTCATCCCAGACATTGTAACAAATGACGTTTCAATGAATAAAACTCCAATTGCTTATGTTGTTAAGTCTTTCAACATTTGGCATGAACGATTAGGACATGTAAATTATAAGTCTATCCAAAGACTGATGAATTTAAACCTAATTCCAAAATGCAAATTAAACAAAGACAAATGTGAAGTCTGCGTACATGCAAAACTCACAAAAACGCCATCTCCACAAGTGGAGAGAACCACAAAACCTCTAAGCTTAATTCACACTGATTTGTGTGATTTGAAGTTTATACAAATTAGAGGAGGTAAAAAGTACTTCGTCACATTTATTGACGACTGTACAAGATATTGTTATATCTACTTAGCAAGGATGAGGCCTTGGAAAAATTCAAGGAATACAAGTTGGAAGTTGAAAACCAACTTAGTAAGACAATCAAAGTCGTACGAAGTGATAGAGGAGGCGAGTACGATGAACCTTTCAACGCGTTCTGTAGAGAACACGGGATAGTTCATCAAACAATTGCTCCCTATTCACCTGAATCTAACGGAGTTGCGGAACGAAAGAACCGAACTCTGAAAGAGATGATGAACGCCTTGTTGCAGGATTCTGGGTTACCCCATAACATGTGGGGGGAAACATTGCTTACTATCAATTACATCCTCAACAAAATACCTCATAAGGTAATTGGCAAAACGCCATATGAACTTTGGAAAGGTAAAGTACCATCGTACAAATACCTCAAAGTGTGGGGGTGCCTAGCAAAAGCGGCTATACCACCTCCTAAAAAGGTCGCCATCGGACCTAAAACCGTTGATTGTATTTTCATAGGATATGCACACTACAGTAGTGCTTATCGATTTTTGGTACATAAATCAGATATACCAGATATACATGTTAATACAATAATGGAATCTAGGAATGCTTCTTTCTTTGAGAACGTGTTTCCGTGTAAGGATAAAGAACATCCAAACCGAACTCGTGAACAAAGGGAAGAAGGCACTTTTGGAAATGAAATAGTCGAGGAAGAACCTCGAAGAAGCAAAAGAACTCGAACGGAAAAATCGTTTGGGGATGACTTCATAATGGCATTTCTCATGGAGAAAGAACCAAGAAGTTACACAGAAGCCATGTCTACACCTGACGCACCTTCATGGAAGGAAGCAGTCAAAAGTGAGATTGACTCCATTATGCAAAACCATACATGGAAGTTAGTTGACTTACCAAAAGGGTGTAAAGCACTTGGGTGCAAATGGATTTTCAAAACCAAGTTGAAAACCGATGGCTCAATCAAAAAGTACAAGGCTAGGCTTGTAGTGCAAGGATTCCGACAAAAAGAAGGGTTGGATTTCTTTGACACATATTCTCCAGTTACGAGAATAACTTCTATAAGAATGCTAATAGCAATAGCGGCATTACGAAACCTAGAAATCCATCAAATGGATGTAAAAACTGCCTTTCTAAACGGAGATTTAGAAGAGAAGATCTACATAAAACAACCTGAAGGGTATGTTGTGTCTGGACAAGAACACAAGGTGTGTAGACTTGTAAAGTCCCTTTATGGACTCAAACAAGCTCCTAAGTAGTGGCATGAAAAATTCGACAACGTAATGATGTCGAATGGTTTTAGCATTAATGAATGCGACAAGTGCATATATATCAAGAATACTCCTACGGGATATGTCTTGTTATGTCTATATGTCGATGGTATGCTTATCATTGGAAGCAACAAAGACATGATCAACCGAACTAAGAATTTACTTAGGGGTCAGTTTAACATGAAAGATATGGGATTAGCGGATGTCATTCTAGGGATTAAAATCACTAGACACTCCGAAGGTATTACCCTGTCCCAAGCTCATTATGCTGAAAAGATCCTTGAGAGGTTCAAAAACTACTCAAGTGGAACAGCTAAGAGTCCTGTGGATCCTCAACTCCACCTGACCAAAAATGTGGGGGACTCAGTGTCACAACTTGAGTATGCACTTGTAATTGGGAGTCTTATGTACATAACCAATTGTACACGCCATGACTTAGCGCACTCGGTTAATGTACTAAGTCGCTATACAAGTAACCCAGGACATAAACACTGGAAAAGGATAACTAGAGTATTGAACTATCTCTGTTATACTCAAAGTTATGGGCTGCACTATAGTAACCAACCGGCAGTTCTAGAAGGATACAGTGACGCAAACTGGATATCCGACTCTAGAAACTCAAAATCCACAAGTGGATATGTGTTTACACTTGGTGGTGCAGCAGTGTCTTGGAAATCTTCCAAACAGACGTTATTCGCCAGATCCACAATGGAGTCTGAGTTCATTGCGTTAGACAAAGCAGCAGAAGAAGCTGAGTGGCTTCGGAACTTCTTGGAAGATATTCCGATGTGGGAAAAGCCAGTGCCGGCATTATGTGTACACTGTGATAGTCAATCGGCTATAGCTCGGGCACTGAGCATTTTATACAATGGAAAGTCACGTCATATTAGACGACGACATAAGTCCATTAGAAAACTGATCTCAACATGTATAGTCTCGATAGACTATATCAAATCAGCTGACAACCTAGCGGATCCATTTACTAAGGGTTTGTCAAGAGATCAAGTTTTAAAATCATCAAAAGGAATGGGTTTAAAGCCTATTACGAAAGAGGATGCTTGAAGGAAAGCCCTACCTACGTGACTGGAGATCCCATGATGTAGGTTCAAGGGGAAAACCTAACCAAGTTGAATCAAGTGGAGCACTGTCTCTACCCAGTTCCTCAGGATGATAAACATTGCAAATTGTACGAGTTAAGGTTAAGCTTGGCTTTTAATGATTCCATCGCCTTGAAACAAAGGGGGAGTATGAAAGATACTCTTTATGGTAAATCACCTTGTGAGTGTGACATGGGGCCGTGTCTAGGAGAATAAAGTGAGGCTGAATTCTCCAAATTCACTCATGAATAAACCAGGGATGTTCAAGGCCAAAATGAACACAACCAGAGAACCAAACGTTATGCGAGAAAATGAAACTGTGTGATAGTTGTTGTCTCGGTTTACATAAAAGCCCGGGTGGTTCAAGACATCATAGTCACTACCTGGTCGAGTAAATCCGATAGCTATTCACTATGGACGGTTCAAGCATGAAACATGGCACCAGTCCAGATGCAGTGATTTTTCGACTATACTCTTCAGAATTCTGTCTGTCTAAAAGCAGAGAAGCATATGTTTAGAATCATTTCTATTCATGTGGGGGATTGTTGGAACTAATTTAATGAAAATAAGAAATAAAACATGTTTTAACACATGTGTGCGCCGGACACTTTTCCGGGCACATTTCCGGTGGGCTCCGGCCGTTATCAACACCGGAAAGTGGGAGCGTTGGCTTCGTCTCCGCGAGCTCTTGCTCGTGGTATATTCATACATTAAATTTGAGTTCTGTTTGAATGAGAAATGGATGCCCAAAGTTGGTTGCATGTTAGGCAATAACTTGGGAAAATAGTCAAAAATTGGGTGAATCCCACATCGACTATATGGAGGTAAAAGGGAGTAGGATATAAGGGGCAAATATGCACTAAGGCATGTGCTTGTGCTTGTGCTTGTGCTCGGGCTTGTGTCGTGTCGCGCCGTGCCGCGTCGCGCCGTGTCCGAGTCCGTGTCGTGCCGTGTTGCGGGGCGGGTGGACCTAATTATAATCTGGGCTGGCCACCTATATTATTTTTGGGCCGACCCAACTCGAAGTCCAACAGTCCAGATGAGGAAGGCCTTGGGCCAGGCCCATCTGTGCAAACGGATCAGCGGACCGGGCTGGATATCCGAATATCTAGTCCAACGGATCAACCAACAAATCCTAAAAACGTGGGCGATTATGGTCTTCATTTGACCCCTAAAATCGTGCCTTTGAAAGTCATGGATTGCGGGACACGTGTCAGCTTCCTATTGGCTCCGGTTTTGGGCTGGGCTTCGAGGCCCATAGCCCAATTCAGCTCCTCCAGCTCCTATAAATAGAGAACTCTTCATTCATTCCAAAACGCACCAACAATCATTCTCTCTTCTCTCTCAAGCTTGCGAGCTTTTCTCATCTCAAGAGTGCAACACACTACTGGTTCGTAGGCTTCCGGTTCTATTACGAAGAACGGATTCGAACAGTAGTTGTATCCTGAGATTCTTAAACACCGGTAACCGTTGTAATACGGGGTGTTTTTAGAATTAAGGAAAGAGATTCCGATCTCGACTCTGCTCAACATACGCACTGCGGTGGTATGAAATTTTGAACCTTATCGTTATACTGCATACAGTTTAACTATCGTATTACAGGTTCCTACATTAAACACAACTCATCTTAATTGCTCACAAATTCAATGAATGAAATCAAGACACGAGAACCCTCACCCACAAATTAGCAAACTGGACAGCAGAATAGGAGGGAAATGGATCCTTAGCCAGAATAAAATGCAGACGGCTTGGCTTGGAGAGGAAAACTAGTGGCGCCGGAACTAGACCTGATGGCACCGGAGGAGGAGACAAGAAGTTGACGCCCTTCTTGGAGTCGGGCTGGAGGCAAAACCAGAAGAGGCCCCACGTCCTGAGTAAAAACAAGAAGATGACCGGTAGTTGTGGCGGCCCTAGGCAAGGTTCCTCGTGAGCGGTGGCGACCGCAGCTTCTCCGCGGGCGTCGGGTTTGAGGCGGCGGCAACAGCGGCGTCACAGTTAGTATGAGAAAGAAGGGAAGATGGTAACGGTCCCGGCTTGTTCGAGACGGGACGACGGTGCAAGCTTCTGAGGCTACACTACGGCTGGATCTCCAAAGAAGACAGCAGGGAAGTCGGCTCTCCATCACGTCGGTTGTTGATGTTGAAAAAAGGTTGGGTCTGGTGGTTGCCGGAGAAGAGAGCAAGAGCAAGTTTGGTGGTTGAGAGGAAGAAAGAGGGAGCAAGGTCCGGTGCAGATAAGGAAGAAGAAGAAAGGCACTAGCGCCCGATTTTCATTTCAAGGTGAGGAGAGGGAGGAAGAACGCAGGTAGGCGGCAAGCTTGCGTGAGATAGGTCTTCTGAGGGAGTTAGGGTTAGGAAGGAAGAAGGCGGGCCACACCTGAGGGAAGGGGTCTCCTGATAGCCCAACTTGCTTCATTCTTGATGGGCTCAGCTGACCTGTCTTGACGGCCCAGTTGGTCTGTCTTGATAGGACCAGCTGTCTTGTCTTATCAGTTTAGAGAAAAAAATGAATAAATAGAATGACGGAAAAATATCCGAACCGGTCGAATTCCGGTTTGCTCGGAATTTATCTGAATAAAATTTCCGGTTATTACACCTATTGCAAGGAAAAAGGTCATTTAAGAGATGCTTGTTTCAAGTTGACAGGAATTCCAAAATGGTGTAAGGAGTTTAAGGTTAAAGATGACAAGTCTGTTGGTGCTAACTCTCATTCTTTCCGGTCTACTAATAACTTGGAAGTTACTGTTAGTGACAGTCCTTTATATCTTCCAAATTCACACACATATGGCTCATCTATGGATCCAATAATGGTGAATGCAGTTTATCAAGAAGTTCTCAAGCTCTTGATGGACAAGCAGTCCACTACATCAATTAATTTTGCAGCTAATATTACTCACCTTGTGAGCACTACAATCAATGTCTGCACATGAATTGTGGATTTTGGCGCCACAAACCAGATTACATTTTGTAAGAATTATTTCTCCATGTTGCATAAGCTGGATAAGCCTATTCTTATTGGCCTTCCTGATGGTTCTCTTAAGGAAGTTTACCATCGAGGAACTGTGGTTTTATCTCCGGCTATCACACTTTATGATGTGCTTTATTTACCACACTTGAAGAATAATTTGCACTCTATCACTAAGCTCATTCATGACTTACCTCTGAAGGTTATTTTTACTCACAATTACTGTTTATTTCAGGACCATATCAATGATTTACTCATTCCTACTAGTTACAAGGAAGGAGGTTTTTACAAGCTTGGATTTCCTAATCTCTAGAAATTGACATGTGTTGCTTCTACACTTGATATAAAATCCTGTGACATGACTTTATTTCATGACAGACTTGGTCATTTGTCTTTGTCAAAGATTCATTATGTTGATACTTGTATGGCTTCTAAACTGCATGACTTACAATGTCACACTTGTGTTTTGGCTAAACAACATCGATTGCCTTTTCCAATTAGCAAATCACATGCTCAATCTGCTTTTCGTTATCCATGTTGATATCTGGGGGCCACACCATACATTTCTCTTTGTGGTGCTCATTATTTTCTCACTATAGTAGATGACTATACACGTTGCACTTGGACATTTTTAATGGCTAATAAGTAGGAGGTGATCAAGCTTATTGCTCTTTTTTTACTTATGTGCAAACAAAATTTTACACCAAAGTGCAGATCATTTGATCAAATAATGGAGCTGAGTTTCTGCAGTCTCCACTTCAAGAGCTTTTCCATGCTTCAGGCATTGTTCATCATAGATCAAGTCTATATGCACCTCAACAGAATGGTAGAGTGGAAATGAAATATCGAAATTTACTTGAAACTGCTTGAGCTCTCAGGCTTCATGCCAATTTACCTCTTTTTTTTTTGAAAATGTACGTATATTGAAGAGAAGAATGTACAAAAGTCTCTTAGACTGGTTTACATGAGGTGAATTCCGAGAATGAAGGCCCAGGAAATAGAGTTAGGGGAGCGATAATTCCATTTGGATGAGATTAAATTCTTTGTGGCGAGGATGATTTCTTGAGCACAAGCCGCAATTGAAGTTTGGGTGTTGTTGTAGACGAGGTTGTTACGAGCCTTCCAGGTGAAGTATACGTAGGCCATGATAGAGGAGATACGGGTGCAAGTGATGAGATCAATCTTATTTGGGTTGATGGAGTTGAGTCATTCCCAAGGATCATCAAGATAGGGGTAAGGTTGAGGGATCTTAGTCCAACGAGAAATGATGTCGAGGACCGAAGAGGAGAAACTGTAGTGATTCCAAAGGTGAAGTTCGGTCTCGGGGGCAGATCCGCAGAGACGGCATGAGTCATCGGGGATCAAGTTCCAGGGCGGAGCTTGGAGAGCGTAGGGAGCTTGTGGTGGCATGCGATCCAGGCGATGAACCGGCATTTGGGGATGTTGGTGTGGAGCCAGATATTCTTGAATTTCTTTGAGGCAGGGGTGGAGTGGAGGTTATTGATGATGTTGTAGATGTTGGAGTTCGAGAAGGATCCAGTGGTGGAGGTGAGGGCGCTAGGGTAGGGGCGCTATAGCCATCTACATGCCATTGGTTTGCCTTTGCTTTAAACTTCTACCAAAAAAAGACAAATTTGGCCCAGTGTCTACTGATGTGATCGAACTCGATTCGAACACGAGGACCCATCGGAACAAGTTCACACTCGGATTGGAATCGGTGAAATGAAACTCTTTTTTTTTGGATTTTGTGTTTTTGGATACAAAGAGCAAATTCCCTCAACCTCTCACTTTGGGAATCCCTCAACTCTAATGATCTACCCTCGAAATCTCACTTTGAGCTTCGAACCTTCGGTCCTCGGCCTCTCACCTTAGAACTACCTAAGCATCTCACCTACATGTTTGAAAACTAAGCATCTCACCTAAATTTGGGTTTTTTTTTTTTTGAAAAGTTAATTGTATTATGAATGAGATAAGATTACAAGAGGGTTACAGAGAGTACAAGAT
Source organism: Fagopyrum esculentum (assembly GCA_033239045.1). NCBI lineage: Eukaryota > Viridiplantae > Streptophyta > Magnoliopsida > Caryophyllales > Polygonaceae > Fagopyrum > Fagopyrum esculentum. The sequence goes on from BSUD01000002.1 coordinate 57,730,968, forward strand.
CATGCGGAAATCAAGCAGCAATCGACAATCAAGATCAAGATCAGGGAAGAGGGATGTTCATATGGAAAGCCATAGCACGGGAAGGGGGTGATCTGTCTTTCCAATTAAGCGCAAAGTGTGACTTCACACAGCTGATGATCATCCTTGCACAATCAAATGGAGTGGTGGTGGTGTTATTGTAGAGTAGCTTGTTCCTGGTAGTCCAAATATAGTAGAGATATGTGACTATCACAGCAATGCGGATGCAGTCCATAGGGAGGGGCTTCTTACTGGACCAGGAAGCCAGCCAGGGCCAAATTCTGCCGAGGTAGGGCGCCGGCATGGGGGTGGTAGACCAGCGAGATACAATATCCAAAACAGTCATGCTATAGCCGCAGGAGTTCCACAGATGATCACCATCTTCAGGAGCAATGCTGCAAAGACAACACGTATCATTGCCAGTAATGTTCCAGGCACGAAGCTTGGAAAGGGTAGGGAGGCGGTCAAGAGCGGCGAGCCAAGCAATGAAAGAGGTTCTGGGGTGTTTGAGGGGAGCCAGATCGCAACAAAAGGGGATGGGTAAAGCGGGGCAGGTGGCGGCCGGAATAAGTCATAGGCGATTCTACTAGAGAAGGCGCCATTAGGGCAAGTGATAGCGTCAAGCCTCAAGCGGCCAGGGAGGGGGGCAGGGAGGTCATCCCTTATAGAAAGGAGGTTCTTCCAGAAGGAGGAGTGAGAGGCCCTAGCATTGCAATTCCAGATGCTCACGCCACGTTTGAGCAGATGCTGATTCACCCACGAGCTCCAGATGCTAGGTCCTCCTCTGTCAATGTCGTAAAGGATCTTGGCATGGGCGACCTTATTCCTAGTCAAGAGATCCGGGAGGCCTAACCCACCAGCCTTTTTAGGGTTGCAAATAGAGTCCCAAGCAACCAAAGATCGCCGGCTACTAGCAACCCCAGCCCAAAGATAGGAACGCATCAAGCCAGTAACAGTACTAATAACCTTGGCAGGGAGGATAAACATTGAACTCCAGTAATGGCAAGTCGCAAAGAGAATAGTTTTAATGAGTTGTGTGCGTCCAGCGTAGGAGAGGGACTTAGCATTCCAAGAGTGTATACGCCGGGAGATCTTATGAATCAAGGGGAGATAGTCAGTCATCCTTAGTCGTTTGCAGCCCAGCGGGACACCCAGGTACGTGAAAGGGAGGGTTCCAACACACATGCCCGTGATACGAGTTACATTATCAATCTCATTCTGATTCATGCCACCAGTGAAAATATGAGACTTAGCCGGATTAATAGTGAGTCCAGAACATGTACCAAAATCCTTGAGGGCCTCATATAGGATCGTTACAGATCTTGCATCACCACGACAAAGGAGTAAGAGGTCGTCGGCAAATGCCAGGTGAGTGATGGCAGGGGCGGAGCATTTAGGATGGTAGTTAAAGTCAGGATTTGAAGCTCTTTCCGAGATCAGCCTGGAAAGAAATTCCATGGCAATGACGAAAAGGGGAGGAGAGAGGGGGCACCCCTGGTGAAGCCCACGAGAGCCTAGAAAATGGCCCTTAAGTTCCCCATTGACATTTACCGAGTAAGAGGCCGTTGTGATGCACTCCATGACCAGCAAGGTGAAGGGCTCCGGAAAACCCATCTCTCGAAGGCAGTGCAAGATGAAGTCATGACGAACCGAGTCAAATGCCTTAGATATGTCAACTTTAATGGCCACTCTAGGAGAGATGTGAAGCCTGCCATATTTATGTAGAAGCTCCTGGGAAAGGAGAACATTATGCTTGATGGATCGTGAGGGTACAAAGGCACTTTGATTGGGGCTAATGAGACTAGGGAGTATGTTGCTAAGGCGTCTCGCAAGTATCTTGGAGATAGTTTTATAGATTGTGTTGCAACAAGATATAGGCCTGTAATCTGAGGGTGTAATGGGTCGGTCATGCTTGGGGATGAGGGATATGGAGGTATGGTTTACTTGTTTGAGCATTCTTTTGTTGGTGAAGAAGTCTTGAATTGCGTCAGTGAAGTCGTGACAAACGATACTCCATGCCTCTTTGAAGAAGAGTGAGCTGTATCCATCCGGCCCAGGGGCTTTATTGTCTCCTATGCTGAAAAGGGCATGCTTAATCTCGTCTTGAGACACAGGCACATTTAGCGATTGAATGCTAGGAAGACTAAGAGTAGGCAAGTAAATGGAAGGGAATGATAGGCAAGGCAAGGGAATGCGAGGATTGAAGGCATTGGTAAAGTGATTCACCAGCAAGCACCCAATTGCATCAGGGGCAGTCAGCATATCCCCATCGGCATTCTTGATTCCAGTAATAAGGTTAGCACATCTCCTCATCTTAATACTCTTGAAGAAGTACGAAGAACATTGGTCCCCGTACCTGATCCATCTTTCCTTAGATAGTTGGGCCAACAAGCAGTGCAGTTTAGACTGAAGGTCTTTAAGAGAGAGGGTGGTATTCCTCTCAGCATCCAGAAGCACAGAATCAAGGGGAGCAGCTTGCAAACGGGATTGTGTTTCATCCAGAGATCTACGATTTTCAGCAATGCATGAGTGGATATCCTCCATAATAGCACTAGGAAATTTCTTAAGGAGTGGCTTGAGGAGCTTCAACTTCTTGGATAGCCTGAACATTGCATTCCCGTGAATATAAGAGCCCCATGCAGTTCTAACAGTGTCAAGGAAAGCCTCATGCTTGACCCAAATATTATTAAACCGGAAAGGGAGGGTTCTCCGAGGTACAAAGCAGTCAGTTGATAGCAAAGCCGGGGAGTGATCCGAGATATCAGCATTGGCAAAATGGGCGGTAGAATTGGGGAAAGTAGCATTCCATCCATCATTGGAGATTATACGGTCAAGCTTGCTCCAAATCCGATTGCCCACTTGTTTATTATTCCAAGTGTACTTACAGCCAGTGAAAGGGATATCCGAGAGGGAATTTTGTTCAAAACATTGCTCAATCTCGGAGCTAAGTTGCGAGAAGTTGTGGACGTTGTTGGATATCTTTTCATCAAGGGATAAGGTGACGTTGAAGTCTCCCATGAGGGCCCAAGGGCAGTTAGTGTTGAGTAGCCTTAAGGTGGAGATTGTGTTCCACAAACTCACCCTATCCTCCAATAAGTTGTGGGCATAAACGAAGGAGATTTCAGCCAAGGTAGATGTGTTCGGGTTGGAGGAGAGGTCAGTGATACGGCAGTGAATGAGCTGATCGGTGATCACCGGTGCAGTGAGACCAATCTTTGAGGGATTCCACCATACCCAAATACGGCAGTTGTGGGCATGGGAGGAATTAGAGATGTGGTTCCAAGAGGGGAAGAGAGATTTGGATATTCTTTTCTCACTATCAGCACGTAAACGTGTTTCAAGAATAGCAAAGAGGTCAAGGGAATGCTTCTTAGCAAGGGATTGGACAGTTTTCTGTTTTATAGGGTCATTTAAGCCCCTAATATTCCATGCACACATTCTTACTATCATTAAACCATTGTGTTTTGATCATTGGATGCACTTGCAAACAATGGGGGATTAGAGAGGGGATTTGATGGGTCTTTTGTGGTGGTTGAGGATGAGGGGATTGGGTTGGGAAGGGCATGATAGGGGCTTGGAAACTGAGTGGAGTCCCGCGCAGGGAGCTTCAGTTTATGTTTGTGAGTGGTAAGAGTCAGGTCGGGAGGGAGGTCAGAAGTAGACTGGGGGTTATCGGTCATAAGGGGATGAGGGCGATTGTTGACATGGGGAGTAGCGTGAGGATGATGGATCCTCAAGGAAGGATCAGGAGTAGGAAGTATAGGGGTGGGGTCAGGGTTAGGGGGTGGGATGCTCTTCCTGGGGTTGGAGGTACCACGAGGAGCAGGGAGAGGAGCAGATGGATCCTTAGCCGAAGTGGGTGCCAAAGGGGCTTTACAGTTATGCCCAAATGTAAGGCAAGTGTCACAGCGCGGGGGGAGCCACTCATAGGCAATCTTTTGGACAAACGTGGCGCCTTCAGGTCCGGAGAGAGTTATTTCTCGAAGGAGGGGCTTGGAGGCATGTATATCAACAAGGATACGAGCAAAACCCAAACGGTCCTGATTAGCCGAGCAAGCGTCAGTCAGAATGGGAGTACCCAGAGCCGAGCCTATCTTAGCAAGCATTGTCTTGGACCAAAACCGGAAATTGAGGTCATGCAGGGTGACCCAAATTGGCACGGATTCAAGGCTGGAGTAGTTAAGGGGTAGGTCGGTGGTCCAGCGCTTGAGGAGAATGGTAGTGGATCCATTTGCAATCCAAGGGCTTCCCAGCAGGATTTCATTTAGGTCATCCTCCTTAGAGAAGTGGAAGACAAAAACACCATTCTCCATCCGGATCATTTTGGGCATAGAAACATTGCTCCAGTATTCGGTGATAAACTTGGACATCTTTTGATAGGATATTTGGCTCCCCAGGGGGAAACCCACAAGCGTGAGGTTCCACTTCTCCATCATGTCTTCGATATCATCATTGGTGAAAGGAATGACGCCAGAGTCGAAGCCAGGGATATAGGAGAGAGGTACATGGTTCCAAGCCAAGCTTCTAGAGGCTATCTCTTTGTAGGAAGATGGAAGGGTAACGTGGGATGATGGGTTATTAATGCACGACATTATGGGGGCGTGGGGGATACACGAGGTGTTTAAAGGGGGGAGTGTAACCGACGCATGTGGGACAGTAGTCTCGGAATCAGTGCCATGGGCGGGCAGGGGAAGCGAGGGGTCGTCCAAGCACTCAACAACCAAGGGTTCCGAAAGGTCAGGGGTCACCGCATCCACCATGCAGGGTGGCGGAGACATCGAACAAGGGGTGTTCTGCACAGGATTAACGTGCAAAACAGAACCCTGGGAGCAAGAGGTATCCATGCGAGGTGCCAGCGCAGGAACCAGCTGGGGTGATTGAGGCAGTGATGGGAAGAGCAGTTCGGACGTGAGTTCCGGCGGGACAGGAGCCTTAGGGAGGAGTCTGAGATTATTGGACCGGATAAGTTCGTCAGGGATTGGTTCAGGTGTTTTTTCAGAAGTAGGGTTTGATAGGCGGTTGCAGCGGTTTGGGGGGGCTAGGGTGTTGCCAGGGAGTTCGGATAACTTGATGGTACGCCGGCGAGAGCGTCTGGGGCCAGCCATGGGGACTGGGAGGGGGGGGTGGGTGGGGGCGCAGCCAGGGGGGCTGCGCGGGGGCGGTGAGCCTCAGCCGTTTACTCCGGAGTCAAGGAGAGAGAAGAGAGCTAAGAAGAAGAGTTTTTTTCGTGAACACAATTATTATGTTCTTTTTTAAAATTTGGGTTTTATTTTAAAGCAAACAACAACTTTGAAAGAACAAAAACTAACTTACTTCATTTAAAGCAAACACCAACTTTGAAAGCATCTGACCTAGCTTATATTCTATTTGGATTGGATATTTCATAAACACATAATAATAAAAAATTTTTTGCAATTATCCAACCCAAATCAATGAACTGTGGCACCTGCAGCCAACCTACAAACAGCCAGGTCGAGTATTAGACACACCAACCCAACGATGTGGTTGCAGCCTTACACTCTTCCTGGTCCATGGTGTCACAAAACTCAGTGCCCTTTGTTTCCGGCAACCACACCACAAACACACCACACACCAATATGACCACTCCAAACCCCCCATACACTATCAACTCATTATGCTGCGCCTCACCCACAGCCGCCAACACCGCCCCCGCCACTCCACCCAACACAACTGCCTGCCTCGCCATCGCAAAAGCTGAGTTCCGCACACACGTTGGGAACAATTCTGACACATAAATAAGCCCCAAGTCGTACGCCGTGCATCCGCTGACAAACGCCGCCAGCTCGAGCACAAGTTGTAGTACCGAGCTGGACCCAGTTGCTGCGCCGCAGGCAATGCTGAAGATCCCGCTTACCGTCATCGTCGCTAGAAGCGACGACTTCCTGTTGAACGTTCCAACGAGGCAGAACGCAGCGAGTGCGGCTGGAAGCTCGATCAACGCTTCCATAGCGACGCTAAGGTAGAGATTGAAGGAAAGGTTTCCGAGTCCTAGAGGCATTCCGTAGTAGGCCATCCCAAGGCCGAAGGTGATCACCATTACAAAGAATAACCTCCGCCGCGCCCATTTTCTTGAGAGTAAGGTTGTCATGGAAGAGTAGATGGAACTAGTAGTTGTAGTATGAATGGAGAGCCACCGGGAAGACTCTCTGACGAAGAAGTAGATGATGAAGGAGTAGAGAAATGCAGGTAGGGAAGTCCACAGGTAGATCCGCCTCCAAGAGAAATCTCGGTTAAGGCAAGCTATGGCGGGTAAGGATGCAAAGCCAAAGCAGAAGAAGACGAAGCTGAGGATGCCGACGTGGGAACGCCAACGGGGGCCAACGAGCTCAGTGCATAGGACGAGAGTGCAGGTACCGATGGAGGCACGGCCGATTCCGGATAGGAATCGGAGGAGGGCGTAGACGAAGAGGTTGGTGGCGAAGAAGGAGGTGAGGAGGCCGGAGATGGACATTATAAGACATGAGAGTAACAGAACGTTCTTACGACCAAGGCGGGAGTCGGCGAGAGGTGTGAGGAGGAAGGCACCGACGGCGGAGCCGAGGAAGAAGGAGGTGGAAGGCAAGCTGGTTAAGACGGCGCTGGCGTCTTCAAGGGACCATTCGGATATGATGTTTGATGGGTAGGATTGGGAGTCTGTGAATGTTGTGACAAAACACTGCTGGGCGTCGAAGGCTCGTGGGATGGATACCACCATGGCTTGGATCAGCTGCAACGCATGCCCACTCTTCGTACCCTGATCCTCATCTTCGCTGTTAACAAGGGGGTCTGATACATCTTCCATGTTTAATATCTAGATCCGAGTTTCTTCAGATTTGCATTCATGTATAGATATAGCACGTAATTATGTACGTTTGAGTAGACAACAACTTTTCTCATTTTCGCAAGATCACTCACATGGTGTTTGAATTGGTTCTATCCACCACCTACCCACCTCTCCTTTTATGCTTAAAAAACTAGCTAATTTTAACATGCTAAGTTATTACGTGAATAAACTAATAACTTATAATGAACTCGATATTATTAGAATTAACAAGTAGGAAACAATTCTATGTGATGTTTGTTTCAGTGTTCGATCTGTATGGACCCAAAATATATCCATTATAATTGTAATATTCCAAATCAGGGTTTACTGTCAGAATGAATTATCTAAGATATGATCTATATTATTGACAGGCAACCAAAATGATATTACTTGGGAATAACATCTCTTATAGTCTTATTCTATTTTCTACAGCTATTAAATCTAAATCCATATCTATTCTGCGCATTTCATAATACCAATACACATCACGCTGTAGAATAAATTAGAGTTTGAATATATATATATATATATATATATATATATATATATATATATATATATATATATATATATATATATATATATATATATATATATATATATATATATATATATATATATTAGACTACGGAATGCTGTCGTGACATGCTTAATATTTTTATTATTTAAGTTAAATAAACATATATTACTAAAATTTCTTTTCTAAAAAATTATTTATTTTTAAGACTATTTATTTTTGATAAAAGTATTCATCAAATCACCAAAATCATCTAATTTGTAATTTACAATTTTTGGTTTTAAAATTATATATTTTTAACCCTCCTATAAAATTATTTATTTTTAAGGCGATATAGTTGACGGATTATTTTATGTGCATTGTCTATTTATTTATCAGCAATAATACTTATCCGGGCAAGGAACAAGTAGCATCTAATCGTTCAAGTTTATTGTTTTGATAGCCGCAGAGTGATGAAAAACTGAAGACGACATAAAACTCACCACCATATTCATTCACATCGGATTTTCCCATGCACATAGGAAAAACAAGTAACTATATATTTGATAACGAACATCTATATTAGGGAGATCGAACTATAACACGAACCGAAGACAAAAAAAAAAAAAAAAAAAAAAAAAAAAAAAAA
>BSUD01000002.1:57748656-57761984 GCA_033239045.1 Fagopyrum esculentum
TTTTTTTTTTTTTGAAAATGAACTGGTATCTCATATTTTACATTTTAAAATAATTTTAGATAATACATGTAATATCATACTTGGTTTTAATTTTAAAATTAAAAAAATAAAGGATTTGGATATTCAAATCTAAAAAAATTAGATATTATAGTTTGTTATAATTTAATAGTTTGTTATTGGTACCAAATATTTTGTTCAAGATATACTAAATATATATATATATATATATATATATATATATATATATATATATATATATATATATATATATATATATATTAATAACGGAAAGCGATTAGGTTGGTCTACCTCCTAGAGGTAGTCCACCCTAAAGCATCCTTATGGATGAGAACAAGAAGTTCGGGATCATCAGAAAAATTGGTGTTGGGGGTCGATACACCCAGGTGGGTTAACCGGTCAGCAACACAGTTTATCTCTCTGAAAATATGTCTAATTTGGACTTCGTCGAAAGAACGAAGGTCCAAACTGGAGTCGGAAATAAGCATCTCGATCTCCCAAGGACAACTCCACAAACCTTGAAGTGCCTTAATAACACCAAGATTATCACCTTCGATTTCAATCTTTTTAATATGGAGTCTTTTAGCCTCCTGGAGGCCTAATCTCAAGGCAAAGGCTTCCGCTTTAATAACTGAGTTAAAGTTATTCTTTTTAGCATCGAGGCTCACAACCTTTCCGTTATGGTCCCGGATTACGTAACCAATAGAAGTTACTCCCGAATCAAGTTTTGAACCATCAAAATTAAGTTTATGAAAACCAACTTTTGGTTTTTCCCATTTGATGTCATGTTTCTTTCTTTTAATATGGTTTGATTCTTTGTGTGGTTGTTTAAAATTAAAATCGTCCTCATCAAACGTTTCGAGATTCCAATTATGGATTTGTTCTTTGATAAAGCTTGTAACCTTCTTAGTTGTACCAATAGGTTCATTACTGAAGATAATTTTATTTCTAAAGAACCATATGCTCCACCAAATGGTTGCAAGACATGCCATCTGAAATGCGGAATAGGCAGATAAAATAGTTTATCCAATACTCTAGAAGGGGGGGATGAATAGAGTATGAAAACTTTTCGCAATCTTAGGATATGTAAGACCTTATCGAAAGAGATAAGACCTTATCAATTGAGATAAAGTCTTACTCGTAATTATAAGACCTTACACGTTTCTCTAAGATTAGAATTAAGTGTAAAGATTTAGACAAACCAGGAATATAAAGAGCAGTAAAGGACACGCGATATGTTAACGAGGTTCGGTCACCAACACGACCTAGTCTCCGCCTAGGATTGATTCAACCCTAGGATTCAAGTAGCTTTATTTTTCTTCTTCTTGATGAGTTTCAGATACAATCTTCAGAAGACCTTCCCTCTTCTAAACTCAGAAGTCTTACACTTCCTATCTAGCAACTCACTCACTCGAAAAGAAAAACTAAAGTACTCCAGATACAACACTCGTATCCAATGTGTCTAGAAAAGATAACGGTTTGTATAATCCTAGTTGAATTGTACTATCAGCTCGAAAAAGATCTCACACTTCTCAGGGAAGTATAATGATGAAGCTTCGAAAGTGAGATCGGCTCTTAGTGAGATAAGTAGAATTTATCACTCGGTTTTCGAAGTAGGCAATGAACGTGTGTTTTGTTTCTCCTTCCTTGTCTCTTTAAATAGGCAAGCGTATCAGCATTTTTGAGTTTAACGTTGAAGAAGATCTTGGCTGCATGATCTTAGGAGATCTTGGGTTGTTGAGATCTTGGGTTGTTGAGATCTTGGTTTGTTGAGATTTTGTTTGTTGAAGTCAAGCGGTCAAAGTCAAGCACGGTTTGTTGAGGTTAAGGAAATCTTCCAATTTTATCTTAAGAAGATTTAATTAAAACAAATCAAAGATTTGTTAAAATCAAATCCCTTAAATAACTCAACAAGAAGGAAAAGCCACTTGGACGTACGTAACTCAATTGTAGTTTTTGTCCAGTTTTGGTAAGGTCTTACCAGTTTATGTAAGGCCTTACTGAAACCTGGAAACCAAGGTTTTCTGTAATATGGTAAGGCCTTACCTGACACTGTGAAGACTTTACCAACACTTGTAAGATCTTACCAAAACCTGGAAACCAAGGTTTTGGCTTTCATCAACCATAAGTAATGTCTTATTTATCAAGGTGGAGTTAACAATCTCCCCCTTGATGAAAGACAAAACTTATGATCTATTTCCTGCATTTGATCAACACAACAACAAACAATATAATATAACATAAGCGCATATGTAGGATCAAATTTTGAAAACGATCAAATCAATGCAAGTTTTTCAAAAACTAAAAACAACCAAACCAAACCAAGAGTTTTCAAAACATTTCAAAAGACAAATATTCTCCCCCTTTTTGTCTTTCAACAAGAAAAATTTAGAACTTAAAAGGGTCAATCTTCATCATCCGAGACTTCAACCACTTCTTCAAACCATTGCCCGTAATTTGAAGAAGACCCAGCTCGTCTTTTACGACAACGAGCACGCACTTTTTCCCTCCATCTCTTCTGTGCCTCACCAGTAGTGGTCCAAGCCATCATTTTGGCTAACTGTTTTTCCTGATCATTTCTGTACTTCTTAACTAAGCCATATTCCTCCACTGTCAAGATAGTCGGCTCAGGTTCAATGGGTCGAAGAATCCCTCTTTTTAGCACCTTTCGTTCACAATTGATGACCACATTTTGACACACTTCTTGAATGTGTTCCACAACATCCTCATCCAAAGGCATGATCGTAGTAGTTGCCCTATGAGCTAGAGATGTCAAAAATAGTAACTGGTTGAGCTTCTCATTAACAATTAGCAACTTCTCATGCGTATCATCCTGTCTATCCACAATATCAGCACGAGCAGTGTTCAGATCCTTCCTCAGAGCATCCACTTCAGCTTCCAAATCCTGAATTCTCTGTTCAGATGAGATTTGAACAGTTGATTGATGTTTCTTCAGAATCCAATCCCCAGACAAAGTTTTCTCAACCCCAAGTCTTCCCCAACAGTCCTCATCAATTTGTCCCTTATGATAAACCTTATCCTCCTCTGTAGTATCAATGTCAAAGAACTCGAAGATCTTTGGAAATAAGTTGGCATAAGGAAGAGGGGCTGTCAAAGGGGTATTCACAGTATGCACCATGTAGGATAAAATCAGATTAGGGACATCAATAGGATACCCAGTAAGGATCAAATCCAGAATTTCCAAGAGATTGTCAGTTACAATCTCTCTGGAGTGCTTTCGTGGTAAGACACACCTAGCAAGCAAAGTAAACACAATTTTGGCTTCTAAAGTTAGGACATTATGGGTTTGTTTTTGCTTTGGCTTTGAGGAAGTAGCAACAGAAGAGATTGGTTTCTCAAAGAATGTTTTCTAAGCATGGGCAAGACACACATTTTTCGAAGGATGATTTTTGGTGTCAATTTCCTCAGGAACTCCTAAAATAATTGCTAAAGAAGAAGCAGTTAGGGTAATTGGCCGTCCTTTGATCTGGGAATGAAGGGTTAAAATTCCCTTTTCTCGGTGTGCAGAAAGGTTGACATAGAATAGACGAGTAAGTCGTGGAAATGCAACATCTCCCAGATTAAACAAACTCCAGACATTCGAACATTTCATCAATTTAACACAAGGCAAATTCATAGACTCTAGGAAATTCTCATCGACAGATTCACAAAAACTCAGGGGACAATTAGCAAAACCATCTTTCCACATTCCCGCTTTAGTATAGTTCAAGAACCAAGAAAAAGGTTCTTCACTACTAACCTCAAATCCAGACGGTGGCGATCGAAGACGATGTTGAGGTGTATCCTTTGCGGCTGGGGGATAAATTGGTTGAGCCACTTGCCGAGAAGGAGAGGGAGTGGATATCGAAGAATCGGAATCCGGATTGTACTCTTTTAGAATAGCTTTGCCTTTTCTAGCCGCCGATCGCTGCTTCTTGGATGTTGGAGCAGAGGATTGAGTCGAAGAGCGTTTGGGAGCCATCGCAGATTAGGGTTTGAGAATGAGAGAGATGAGAAGTCGGAGAGGTTTAAGAAGCGGAGAAGAGAATCCGAATAGAAGATCTTTGAAGATTTTATATAAGACGGGGAGAGAGAAGAAAATCTTTGTTTTAAAAAATCTTTGTAAAATTATAAGTAATTTTAAAAGATTAAAATTATAACCGAAAGATTTCCAAAAATAAAATAATCTATTAGTTAGATATCTATTGAGATAATAACTAAAAGATTTGATCCAATTTAATCTTTTAAATATAAATCAAGAACATACTATTATTTAGTAAGGCCTTGAGATGTATTGTAAGATCTTATTCTAAAGAATATGATCAGTGTTTGTAACACTATTGTAGTAAGACCTTGAAATGCATGTTAAGGTCTTAATGTAGGGAATAAGATCAATATTGTAAAATAATAATTGCTCCCCCTACATTTGTGCCTCCCTGTTAAGCATACCAAGTTCTAACCTTATGAAGTTGAATCTCTCTTCGGGTAAAGGTTTTGTAAAGATATCGGCCAGTTGTAGATCGGTAGAAATGAATGTCAAAGACACATCACCTTTTTCTACATGATCACGTATAAAATGGTGTCTCACATCTATATGTTTCGTTCTTGAATGCTGTACAGGATTTTTCGAGATAGAAATAGCACTGGTATTGTCACATTTTATTGGTATATCTTTAAAGTTGAATCCAAGATCCTGGAGTTGTTGCGCAATCCATAAGATTTGCGAACAACAAGCTCCAGCAGCAATATATTCAGCTTCGGCTATTGAGAGAGCCACTGAATTTTGCTTCTTGGAATGCCAACTTATTAGTGAAGTACCAAGAAATTGACAACACCCTGAAGTGCTTTTTCTATCCACTTTATATCCTGCAAAATCAGCATCGGAATATCCGATAAGACCGAAACTACTTTGTGTGGGATACCATAGACCTATATCCTTTGTATCATTAAGATATCTTAATATCCTTTTTACCGCAATGAGATGTGATTCCTTTGGGTTAGCTTGAAATCTAGCACACATGCAAACACTAAACATAATGTCAGGTCTACTAGCAGTAAGATATAGTAAAGATCCGATCATACCTCGATATTCTTTTTGATTTACTTGTTTGCCGGTAAGGTCTTGATCCAAAGAGAGAGTAGAGCTCATTGGTGTTTTGGCTATTTTTGATTCATTCATCTTAAACTTCTTTAGAAGGTCTCTTGTGTACTTTCCTTGATTGAGGAATATGCCCTTTTTGCTTTGATGTACTTGTAGTCCAAGAAAGAAGGTTAATTCACCCATCATACTCATCTCAAATTCCTTGCACATGATGTCAGAAAATTCCTTGCAAAGAGATTCATTAGTTGCTCCAAACAAGATATCATCCACATAAATTTGAACAACAAGAATATTCTTTCCATGAGTTTTAATGAATAACGTTTTGTCAATCAACCCTCTTTTGAAGTTATTTTCCAGAAGATATTTTGAAAGTCGCTCGTACCAAGCTCTTGGGGCTTGCTTTAAGCCATAAAGAGCTTTGTCAAGCTTGAAAACATGATCTGGAAATTCATTACTTTCAAAGCCAGGAGGTTGAGCAACATAAACTTCTTCATCTAAATAACCATTCAAAAAGGCGCATTTTACGTCCATTTGAAAAAGTTTAATACTCATGTAAGATGCAAAAGCAAGAAGTATGCGAATGGCTTCAAGCCTGGCTACGGGAGCAAAAGTCTCCTCGTAGTCAATACCTTCCTCCTGATTGTAACCTTGAGCTACAAGACGAGCTTTATTTCGAATGACATTACCACTTTCGTCAAGTTTATTTCGGAAAACCCATCTTGTCCCAATAACTGATTTGCCTTTGGGTCTTGCTGTAAGTGTCCATACTTTGTTTCGCTCGAACTCGTTTAGCTCATCTTGCATAGCAATAATCCAGTCGGGTTCTTGAAGAGCTTCAGTATATTTCTTAGGTTCTACAAGAGAAACAAACGCATGAAAAGCACACAAATCTTTTAATTTAGATCGGGTTTGTATTCCAGATGAGGGATCAGAAATAATATCCTGAGTTGAATGGGATGATGCATGTTTGAATTTCCTCCGGACATTTCTCTGATTGTAAACATCAGGTTCAGAATTTATAGGAAGTGGGGAAGATGGCTCTTGTGGCTCAGGTAGTGATGTATCTTCACGATTGGTTTCATTTGTAAGATCTTGAGGAGGTGCTTCAAGGTCTTGAGACCCATCTGTAAGATCTTGAGATGGTTCTGTAAGATCTTGAAATGGCTCTTGCATATTTCTGACGTTCTTATCAACTTCTTCTTCCTCTTCCTCATGTTTATTTAGATAAAGATCTGCAAAGCTCTCACTCAAGATACCATTATCATTTTCATCAAACAAAACATGGATACTTTCTTCGACTACTTTGGTACGTTTATTGTATACTCGATAAGCCTTGCTTTGAGTCGAGTATCCGAGAAATGTACCTTCGTCGCTACGAGCATCAAATTTTCCAAGATTATCCTTCCCATTATTATGTACGTAACACGTACATCCAAAAGGTTTAAAGTAAGATATACTTGGTTTTCTTCCTTTAAAAAGCTCATAAGGGGTTTTCTTTAAAATTGATCGAATCAAACATCTATTAAGAATGTAATTTGCTGTATTAACAGCTTCTGCCCAGTATGACTTAGGCAGATCATTCTCTAATAGCATTGTCCTAGACATTTCCTCTAGGGTGCGGTTCTTTCGTTCCACAACCCCATTTTGTTGAGGTGTTCTAGGAGCTGAAAAATTATGAGAAATACCATATTTTTCACAGAATGCATCAAAATCTGATTGATCAAATTCTCTACCATGATCACTTCTAATAGAAACGATTGGTAGGTTTTTCAAAGTCTGTAATTCCTTACAAAGTTTTGAGAAGTATAAAAGTGCTTCAGATTTCATTTTTAGAAAGAAAACCCAAGTAAATCGAGAATAATCATCAACAATAACAAGAATATATTGCTTGCCTTTGGGAGATTTGACGCGCATAGGTCCACAAAGATCCATGTGGAGAAGTTCAAGAGGTCTAGTAGTACTTACCACTTGCTTCTTTTTGAAAGAACTACGAGTATGTTTACCTCTTGAGCAAGCATTGCATAATTCATCTACCTTGAATTTTAGGTCAGGAAGACCTCTTACAAGATCTTTTGATTTTAGTTTGTTAAGAGAATGTAGACTGATGTGACCAAGTCGTCTGTGCCATAGTCTTGAGTCATCTGATAAGACCTTGAGACATTTTAGATTTGTCCCTGCAATTTGGTTAGTATTAACAGCATAAATATTATTATCCCTGTGAGCTGTTAGCACTAAATTTCCTGTCATTTCATCTCGAACTTCACACTTCCTCTTGTCAAAGCTAACACAATTTCCTTTATCACAAAGCTGAGAAACACTGAGAAGATTATATTTTAAGCCATCCACCAAATAAACATCTTTAATATTATTATTTGAATTAAGACCAACATTACCGATACCAAGAATGTCACATTTTCCTTTGTCACCAAGAGTTATAGTGCCAGTGATTTTCTTCTTTAGAGTATCGAAAAGAGATTCTTTCCCACTCATATGTCTTGAACAACCACTGTCCATTATCCATTTTTGAGTCTTGGTGATATCCTGCAAAACAGAAAATCATCCTTTCCGGCTTGACCAATAAACAGAGTTAGATCCATTATGGGGGTAGACCATGTTAGATGGCCTAGTCCCTTTGGGAACCCATATGTGTTTTACCCGTTCATTTAGACGTACAGGAAAGGTATTTCTAATGATGTATGGATCCGTTCTCCTATATGGACAGGTTTCTTTTACATGACCCTTTCTACAACAAAAGAAACACGTAGGAGATCTCCAATTTCCTTTTGCTTTAAGGAATGTGGTAGTGGGTTTAGCAGGAAAATTCCTGTTATATCCTATTCCACTTCGATTTAAGGATAATTGTTGTTCTCCAAGCATTTTATCAAGAGTAGCTTTAGATTTAGTAAATTGCACAAGAGCTATTTGCTGTTCTTGACATTTTTCAAAAAGTTTCACTTTTTCAATCTCTAAGTCAGTATTACTGGTCTTAAGAGATGAGAGGTTTGCCTTTAGATCGGAATTTTCCAATCGTAAGGCCTTAACCTCAGTGTCAAGATCTGATTGTATGCTGTCAAGATCTTGAACTTTCAGCGAAAGCATTCTTATGCAAGTTTCCTGATCATTGAGCTTTTCTTGTAAAATGTTGATTTCTTTGTTGTAAGATTCTTCATTAGAAATCATGTTTTTCAGTACTTCTGATAAAACATCGATAGGACTAGATATAAGGTTTCTTACCATTCCATCCAAATGTTGATCTTGATTTTTGTCGGATTTTGCCATAAGACATAAGTTTGCATGATCATCTTCAGAATCTGAATCACTTGAGGAGTCTGAATCGCTCCAAGCTGCTACCATGGCTTTCTTGCCAAATTCCTTTTTCTTGAATTTGTTCTTCTTTTTTTGAGGACATTCTTTAACCAGATGATCTCTGTATTTAGAAGATCCAGCATTTTCTTTGTTTGAAAATTGCTTTTTCATTTTTAATATTCTAGCTAGTCCTCTTGTGATAAGAGCAAAAGGGTCTTCATCATCACTTTCAGAATCTTCCAGTGGTTCTTCTTTCTTTGCCTTGAGTGCTAAATTCTTAATGTTTGTTGGCACATCCCCATCGTCCTCATTGAGGATCAATTCATGGGTGATTAATTTGCCTAGCAAATCATCAAGAGCGAGTGTATTGAGATTTTGGGCTTCTTCTATAGCGGTTACCTTGGGACCCCATTTTGCTTTAGGCAAGCATCTAAGTATCTTTCTGACTTTTTCTTCATTGTTGAAAGTCTTTCCCAATGAGTCAAGATTGTTAATGATCTCCGTAAAACGGGTGAACATTACTTTGACTGACTCATCAGGGATCATTTTAAACAATTCGTATTGCCTCAGAAAGATACTAATTTTGGTTTCTTTGACCTGGCTGGTTCCTTCATAGGTGACTACTAATTTATCCCATATTTCTTTAGCGGATCTGCATGAAGATATACGATTAAATTCATCAGTACTCAAACCACAATATAAAAGATTAATAGCCTTGTAGTTTTTCGCCACGCTCTCAAGATCCTTCTGATTGAATTCAGCTTCTGTCTTGTTTACTGTTTTACCGTCGGGATCTTCTTTGGTAGGAGTGAGAGGTCCGTTCTTGATAATATGCCACAGTTCCAAATCTTGATCGATGATAAACATCTGCATCAAGGATTTCCAGTGCATAAAATTGTTTCCTACAAAAAAGAGGTGGTCGAGAGATTGATCTTCCTTGTCCAAATCCGCCTTGACCTTCACCTGCCATTAGTTAGCCTCACAGATAATAATATCTAAAAAGACGTGAGTTAGGCTCTGATACCAATTGAAATGCGGAATAGGCAGATAAAATAGTTTATCCAATACTCTAGAAGGGGGGATGAATAGAGTATGGAAACTTTTCGCAATCTTAGGATAGGTAAGACCTTATCGAAAGAGATAAGACCTTATCAATTGAGATAAAGTCTTACTCGTAATTATAAGACCTTACACGTTTCTCTAAGATTGGAATTAAGTGTAAAGATTTAGACAAACCAGGAATATAAAGAGCAGTAAAGGACACGCGATATGTTAACGAGGTTCGGTCACCAACACGACCTAGTCCCCGCCTAGGATTGATTCAACCCTAGGATTCAAGTAGCTTTATTTTCCTTCTTCTTGATGAGTTCCAGATACAATCTTCAGAAGACCTTCCCTCTTCTAAACTCAGAAGTCTTACACTTCCTATCTAGCAACTCACTCACTCGAAAAGAAAAACTAAAGTACTCCAGATACAACACTCGTATCCAACGTGTCTAGAAAAGATAACGGTTTGTATAATCCTAGTTGAATTGTACTATCAGCTCGAAAAAGATCCCACACTTCTCAGGGAAGTATAATGATGAAGCTTCGAAAGTGAGATTGGCTCTTAGTGAGATAAGTAGAATTTATCACTCGGTTTTCGAAGTAGGCAATGAACGTGTGTTTTGTTTCTCCTTCCTTGTCTCTTTAAATAGGCAAGCGTATCAGCATTTTTGAGTTTAACGTTGAAGAAGATCTTGGCTGCATGATCTTAGGAGATCTTGGGTTGTTGAGATCTTGGGTTGTTGAGATCTTGGTTTGTTGAGATTTTGTTTGTTGAAGTCAAGCGGTCAAAGTCAAGCACGGTTTGTTGAGGTTAAGGAAATCTTCCAATTTTATCTTAAGAAGATTTAATTAAAACAAATCAAAGATTTGTTAAAATCAAATCCCTTAAATAACTCAACAAGAAGGAAAAGCCACTTGGACGTACGTAACTCAATTGTAGTTTTTGTCCAGTTTTGGTAAGGTCTTACCAGTTTATGTAAGGCCTTACTGAAACCTGGAAACCAAGGTTTTCTGTAATATGGTAAGGCCTTACCTGACACTGTGAAGACTTTACCAACACTTGTAAGATCTTACCAAAACCTGGAAACCAAGGTTTTGGCTTTCATCAACCATAAGTAATGTCTTATTATCAAGGTAGAGTTAACACCATCTTTTTAGGTCCTAATTTATGATATAAATCAATTAGGATATCATGTATTTTATTGCTTTGGTTAATTGTGTTCATTTGGGTTAATAATGTTCCGTCAATTTTGTTAATAACTTGTTTACTAAAAGGGCATTCAAAAAACAAGTGAACCAGGTCCTCTAGGTGATGGTTGCAAAGTTCGCAATTTCTAGTCACTACAATCCGCCTTTCGTCGAGCTTGGCTTTTGTTGGAATTCCGTTTTGTGAGATTTTCCAAAGAAAATTTTTGATTTTTGGTTGTGTATCCAATTTCCAAATCCATTCACATGCGTAATTGTGGGTAAAGTTCGTCCGTGCTTCAATCATTTCAGAAGCAGATTTAGTAGAAAACCATCCGTTTTTGCTACATCTCCAGTAAAGTCTATCCTGAATTTCATTATTTGGTATGATTGTTTTCTTGATTTTTCTCCTGATATCTTGGTTAATAAAGTGTTGTAGCTCATTTTCAATTTTGGTGATATCCCATTGTCCTGAATTGTTAATGAAGTAACTTACTTTGATGTTTGTGTCAATAAGGTTGGTATTTTGTGCCATTTTTATTAGCGGAAAAGTTGTTAGCCAGTTGTCATGCCAGAAATTGATAGTCTTACCATTGCCAACTTGCCAGATAAGACCCTCTTTGAATTCGGTTTTTAATTTCATCAGATTATTCCATTGCCAAGATGTTGATCCTTTCTTTTGGTAATTTAAGATATTAATATTTTTTAAGTACTTTTCATTAATAATCTTTACCCAGATGTTATAAGGTTCTGCTAGAATTTTCCATAAAAGTTTCATTTGTAATGCTTTGTTTGTAGTTTGGGCTTTCCTTAGTCCAAGCCGCCCGTTTTTCTTAGAATTGCAGATCACATCCCAGCTAATGATAGCCCTATGCTTGTCTCCTTTGTTCCAAAAGAATTTTTTGTATGTTTTGTCGAGTTCGTTAAGATTATAGGTTGGTAGCATAAAGCTTTGCATAGTGAAAGTTGGTTTAGACGCTAAATTATGCTTGATGAGTGTCTTTCTACCTTCTTGCGATAAAGAGTTTGCTTTCCATTTCATAAGTTGTTGTTTTGTCTTAAGGTTTATATCCCCGAAAATATCTTTTGTCACTCTTCCGTTAATGATAGGACAACCCAGGTATTTATCGAGAGATTTGGTATGATTCATTGTTAAAATATTTTTTATTTGGGTAATTTTGTTATCATTGGTATTTTTGGTTGTTTGGAAAGCAGATTTTTGGTAGTTGATTTTTTTGTCCAGAGATGGAGCAGTACATATCCAGAATTTGTTTTGCTCTCTTACAAGAGTCAGAGTTTGCCTTAACAAAAATAATCATGTCATCGGCAAAAGATAAGAAAGGGATTGGGGTTCTTTGTCTGCAAACAGAGAAACCAATATGGTTAACATAGTTGTTGCAGTCATCCTGTAGCATTTGAGTTAGAATTTCCGCTCCAAGGATGAAGAGATATGGAGAAAGAGGGTCACCTTGTCTAAGACCTTTTCCAGGAAAGAATTGATCTGTGGGACCGTTGTTAACTAGGACAGAATAGGATACAGTGGAGATGCATTCCTTGATCCATCCCACAAATTTGTTGTTAAATCCGAGTTTTTCCAAAATTCTAAGAATAAAATTCCAATCAACTTGGTCATAAGCTTTTTCCATATCGAGTTTGATAGCCACCCATCCTTCCTTGTCTTTTTTGGATCTGAAAGAGTGGAAGATCTCATGGGCAATGAGAATGTTGTCGTGGATTGATCGATTTGCTACAAAGGCGCCTTGAAGTGGGTGGATGAGTTTAGGCATAATTGATTCCATTCTATTTGTTATGATTTTTGCTATAATTTTGTATACCGTTTGAGCACAAACTAATAGGTCTGAAATGATTAATAGTTGTTGGGTTATCTGTCTTTGGGATAAGGGTTATAAATGTGTGGTTTATTTGTTTGAGCATTTTGCCACTCCTAAAGAAGTTCCTTATAGCTTTAGTGACATCGTTTCCCACAATGTGCCAGTATTTTTGGTAAAAGCCAGCGGGCATCCCATCAAGACCCGGAGATTTGTCACAGCCAATGTCGAAAATGGCATTTTTAATTTTGATATTATTAGGGGATTTTGTAAGTTTTACATTGTCTTCATTATTAACCTTGTTTTTAATCAGTAGAAGTCTTTCTTCTAATAAAGAATTATTAATTTGTGTTTTAGAATATTTGTCGATAAACTCCTTTCTAACTTCAGATCGGATTTCACTTTCAGACGAGATCACAATCCCATCTGTAGTTGTGAGCTCTTTTAAGCTTTTTTGCGGTTTCTTCTTCCCGTGGCAATGCGGTGGAAGTACTTTGAGTTTGAATCAATATTTTTCAAATGATTATTTTTTGTTCTTTGTCTCCAATATCTCTGGTGAAAAGCAAGTAAGCGGTTTTGTTTAGTTATTAGATTCCTTTGTAGAAGGTCATCTCTTTGGTTTAGGGTGGCTTGATTCGTGCTCTGAACTTCTTCGAGTTTTACTTCAATCTCCTTAAGTTGTTTAAATATGTTACCAATGTTTGTTTTACTCCACTCTTTAGCTTTTGTTTTCATGAGGTGGGTTTTCTTGGTGAGATTGTACATTTCATTACCACTAAAAAAGATATACAAAATATATTAGTCTTTATTCTTTGCGCCTTTTTTTTTTTTTTTTTAGCAAC
>BSUD01000002.1:57761994-57869718 GCA_033239045.1 Fagopyrum esculentum
TTTTTTTTTTTTTTTTTTTTTTTTTTTTTTTTTTTTTTTTTTTAGCAACACAAATAACAATCCTAATGAACCACAAAAAAGAAGGCAACACGACCATTGAACTGCAGCTAGCTAGAACTGGATTTGCTTTTTCTCTTAAGTTTTATTATATAGTATATATCTGCAAACACTTTTACCCGCAAATGTAGCAATGTAGGGTGCCAAAAACCTTCTTACAACATTAAAAAAGATCAGCTTAATGCCCAAAGGTGGTGGAGATGGAAACCGCCATAGATACAAAAACCGTCAACAATTGTAAATGAAACCGCCAATGGAAAAGGTGGTGGTGCAGCAAGAACAACAACCAAATTTCATGAATAGCATACTGATTTCATGAATAGCATTGAAGAGACCATCTATCAAGTTATCAGGCCCTCCAAACGAAGTCACTTGAGAGGCCATTGAAGAGACCGTTGTCAGTGCGATCACGCCTTTATCTACACTAACCAAATTTCATTAATAGCATACTGATTTCAAGAACACAAGCTTAACTCAAAGCCGAGCAACCCATAAGTCCGTAAGCAAGACATCGAATACATTAGCGATGAAGTATGCAGAATCGACTCAAACCTGATAACAATGAAACTACTTGACTAAAATCATTAGCGATGAAGTATATATAGCAATGAGAATAAAATTCCTATGCTCACAGAATAAATTAGTTAGAATCAAATCAGGTAAATTGTTATACAAGCCAATGGGTTTGGCCGACTCATGGTTACAAAATCAAAATAACCAAAAATTTTAATTAAGGGAAAATAATGTACGTACAAAATCCAAGCAAACCAAAACCAAATCAAATCTTCATAATTTTGTTTCATCGTTCTGTTCTATTTTTAAAACTATCTGTTTAAAAAAAAAAGTCGTATTGTTTTGATTGTTTTGTCAAGTTAGTTTAAAAAATTTATTATTGATAAATTATTGTTAAAAAAATCGTTCTGTTTTAACTGATCGCTTAGGTTAGTTTTAAAAAGTGTGTATAGGTAATTTAAAAAAAATTTATCTAGCTTTAATTGAAAGATCTAATTTTAAAATTCTCCCACTCCGAAATGTCATACCAACAATTAAGAACTCTACTTTAGTAGATATACTAGTGTACTACCCGTGCAATGCACGAGTGTTGTTTTTTATTTTTGTTATAAAATATCTTATATTTATTTATAAATTTATTAACAAAAAATATTATGTGTATTAAATTTTAAATTTATATCAAGTTATATTCTGCACTATATTTTGAAACTATTTTTGGAAAAATATTTTTTGAAACTATTTTTGAAAAAATATTTATTAAAAATTTTTTGCAAAAATCGATGGAAAAAAAATCCGTAAAAGTTTAAAGTCTAATTTTGTAAAAATATTTATTTTAATATTTAAAAAAAATTAAAAATTAATTGTCAATTTATAATAACATTTAGAAATTATTTTGAAATTTTTTTTTGAACTTCGATAAATATGACTTTGACATGTGGTAAAAGAGGCTCCTCTTTAATAGATGTAAGATTTCAAAATTGTATGCGTTTTTATGGTTGAACAACATGATTCTTATTAAATCTTGATACCATGAATGAAACGGTGATTTATCTTGATTAGTATAATTTTAACATTAAAATAACAATCATTTCGATAACGGTTATAAATTATAAATAATCATTGTTTATTGTTCTTAGAACCTTATCATTCACATATGCATCATTAAGGATTGAATTTTGTATCTACATTATAATATCTATCATTTAAGATATATTTTCTATATACTAAATTCTCATCTTTTACAATTTTCTTTCTAATTTTTTAGCAGAGTTATATGGAACTCTGTGCTCTTTGAATGAGATTATTTTCTAATACTTTACTACATTACCATCTTGTATTTTGTATTTTATGTTGACTCATGCCTTTATGAGATTATGGGATGCCCTTGTCTTTATTTCTAAAAGAATTTATTTTTGTCATTTATCCGAGAGATTAATAAATAATTAACTATTAATTTTTTTAAAATCTGCATAATGTATTCTTATCAAAAATTGAAAAAGTTGGAATAAGATTTGCTTACAAAAAAACTAACTTTTAAAATAATATATTTTTTTGTCAATTATTAGAGTGATTGATAAATAATAAACTTAATAGTTTATTTTTAGAAGATTTGCATAATTTATTAGTATAAAAAATTGGAAAAAATTAGATAAGATTTACCTGACAAAAATATTTACTTCTTCATTAATAAATATTTAACGTAATAATTAACTTTAAAAAATATTTTGGTAGGCTTAGACAAACCTCGTGTTGACACGTGGCAAAAAGCCTATGCTTTAATAGATATATAAGATAAGATATTGATTGATTGATTGATTGATATATTGATTAACAAGTAGGAAACAATTCTCTTTTTTTTTTTTTAGTTAGAGTGGGAAACAATTCTAGTTTACTGTCCGCATCAGTGTGGGGTATTTTTCAAAAATATATTTATCATCACATAATATTTTAAAATATATTTTTGATCATGTTTATATACATGTTATCGTTCACTTAAAAATTCAAATATAAATGATCAAGTTGATGACAATAGGGATCCCGCATATTTCACTTCAAGGTAACATTCCTAAATGTTATAGTATAAAAATAGTATTTAAATTCGAAATAAAGAGTGTTTAATTATGATAAAGTAAAAAGCAATTAGTAGGATAATCAGACATAGAGTCAACCATTTCGGCGGTTAGATCAATAGAATTCATCAACAGAAAGCAAGTGAACAAATAGATGTAAAACAATAGCTCATCTTGAAACTTGCTGAAAATTTGAGCAATAGGAAGATCCTCGAATCCAGCCTCGAGAAAATCCAATAATCGATCTCTCCTCATAGCTGCGGGGCAATAACGATTCTTGATCACCATCTTCATTTGCTCATAACCCTACTGCGAGTAGTCCTCCACCAAGAACGTGCCCGATCCTTCAACAGTGTCTGTGCTATGTAGACTCGGCTTCTCTTTGGCAACTGATCGCCTCCATAGCAAAATCCAGTTGTCCTAGCCACAACTCCACCTCTAATCCAGTCTTTTCCATGAAGGAAGTAACCTTCAGTTGGTTGAAACCCTTCAACGAACAGTCGGGCCTCGACTCTCTCACCTCGCCTAGAATTCTAGCAACCTTAGCAACTCTAGCAGGCGCAACAACAACTTGTGTAACTCTCTACAAAACCTCAAATGGTCTTGCAGGTACTGGCGGTGCTCGTGCAGGTCCTCTAGTCCTGATAGCCTCCTCAACTCTCTGCACGTAGTCGCAGTATGTTGAAGCTCCGGACTCGTTCAACTACGCTCTTTGTACTCCGGACCTAGCAGCGGTCTAGTTCCCAGCATCGGGAACAACACTCTCAGCAACCTCTTCGACGAATGCCTCAACGATAGACGGATCAGCAACTGGGGCTTGGCCCCGACCTCTAGCTATTAGAGGTCTTCCTACACGTCCTCGTCCATGGACTGCATGTGAAAGAGGTGGTCGACCCCTTCCTTGCCCCATAGCAGATGTAGCTCTAGTACGCGTCATCTATGATAGGGATATACAGATATTTAAGGCCACACTACAACTAAAGATGAAATCCAGGAAAAGCACATAAAGACCATCATAAAAGAAAACTAACTGCTGAGATTCATGGAGGTAGTGGTGGTCGCCCGTACATATATCCTAGACCAACAAGTTTGAAACAAATCCCCCTTTTGAAAACGTAGACCCCTTGTGGGTTTTGTTTAGTTATCTATTCGGACTTTAGAAGATTTCGAGTGCCATTGTTGCCAACCTAGAGCTCTAATACCATATTACAATACCCCAAGTTCCGGGAACTCGAAATGTTACGGGCTAGGACCTCACAATGGGTCCTGAGCCTTAAAGTAGCAACGACAACATCGAATCTTACAACAAGGCACAAATAAATGAAAACCAAAACTCAATATAAAACCAAAGGTTATAAAAAAGGTAAGCGAAAAAGATACGCAACCGAGTTCAAAACAAAGGGAATACAACAACCGAAATATAAACCCGATCCCGTCCGATAATGTACAGGAACCCCGGCTAACACACCGTTTGGATCACTCAGCAACATCCCTAACGTGCGGAACATCTACAACATCGGTATAAACCGTTAGCTAACATTCTAGATATCAGAAAGACAATAAAGTCACAAACACATATAAGGTAATGTAAACATATAGCATGCTCGCACTCTACCGGTTATTATCTTTCATTAAGTTATCCATTACTAATTCAACACGAATAGATCAATACTATCCGTTACCTATAGGCCTGGGTTGCAAGAGCACCTCCTAGTCTCTTGTAGAACTAGACAAGTGGTCAACGGGCGGTTATCATACACTTAGGCCAATTACGGTTATAATGGTCAATCCTAATCCGGTTATCCGTTATAACAATAAACAACAACACAAACAAGCCAAAACTATCAAACTAATATACGGAATGTAGCTGAGTAAGTCCAAGGGACTTACCTCACTCAAAGGTAACTCAAAGGTTATCAAACAACTCAATTTCCCGTAGGAAAGAAGGACGGAAAGCCTAATCAACAAGAAATAATGAATCAGGAATGAAACGGTCACTAGAAGTCTATAAATTTTAGTCTCAATGATCTATATGGGATCTCCACAAGCTAAGGTCTCAACCTTAGTCTTACAGATCACCAAGGCTCACCAACATCCAACATAACTCAAGGAAGGAACGAGGGAAGCAAGGAAGGAAGCAGCATACCATAGACGGGAGCTACAGAGAGAAAACTGCAGGGGCGGCAAACAACACTACAAGAGCAGCGCTGGGCAGGATCCGTAGGGGTCGTTTGATAGGGCGCGGGGGCGGTTACGGTGCAGAAGCAACTATTGTATCCTTCGACAACAAGGAACTTAGCAAAGGCCAAAGCTTGCTTCTCTCAACACACACACACGTCACAACTCAACCAAGGGAGTCTGTGAACATCAACATATCAACGACGGGAACGCCAACAAGAATCAAGACTCGATCTTGATTCTTGAAGAAGAATAGAAGAAAGAACGAGAGAAAAAAGCAAAACAGAAGGGAAAGACATGCAGCAAATTATGAACGTGAGGGAGAAACAAGGAAGAAGAAGACTTACACGTTCAACAAGAGATCACAAGGAAGATGGCTGGAGCTTTCGAGGCTGAAGGAAAATGTATGCAAGAAACGGAAAAAGGAAGAGAAAGAGGGAACTTAGGAACGGTGGGAAAAGATAGAAGGAAATACATTCTAGGTTAAGAAGAAGATAGGAAAGCCGACCCATAAGATTGAAGATCGGATCTTCAATCTATGGAAATTAGTAAAACGGACGAAAAATCAAATCGGCGCGATCTGTGGCGAAACCGCAGGGGTGGTTCGCCTTGTCTCATGGGCGACTCCCTTCACCGCGGGGGCGGTGAAGGCAAAATCTGGGTCTTACATAGTTAAGGACAAATCATACACTTTTAGAATTTAGTTTGAAAATACTAATTAGTTTTAATATTATTGTATATAATAAATTTATAAGATAATTTCAAAAATAATCTGGATATTTAAAATAAAGTATAATATCCAACTTATTAACATTTTCTTTTTAAAATCTAGAATTTTCATATAAAGAAATAAATTTTTTATTTTGAAGATATACTTAGTTTTGAAGATTTTAGAGTATTCCGAAAACATGTTAAATTATTTATATTTTTATGTTTTATTTTAAAACTATAATAATATAAATTTGATTTTACAAAGATTTAACACGTAATTCTTAAACATGTGTAAATATGAAATTTCAAGTTAATAAAACGGTAATTCAGTCAAATATTAAAATCATACTTAATTGGTAACTTTGATCATATCTCAACGATTTTAATCAACAAATCTTCTTAAACAACTCAACTTCTCAAACAAGCTTCTTTAAATTCTAGCATTCGTAACAACGATTTATTCGCTAATCTATATATACTTACTAAATGTATCACCCCAAATCCGCGGGATATCGGAATGCTACGGGCGAGACCTCACAATGGGTCCCGACCCTTAGCCTGACAACAATCTCACTGGACCTTTCCAACATGATGTATGCGAGAAAAGAAAAAAAGGGATACAAGGTGGAAACTCAGCCAAGTCCTCAAAACAACGCAAAACAATAAAGAGATCCAAAACCGTACAACATAACATAATACAACAATACAAAGAAAACCCAAACACGTCCCTATCCTATAATGTACGGAGACCCCTTGGCTGTCACTCCTCTACCTCACTCGGCGGCATACCTAACCTGCAAGACATCTACATAACGGTTTAAAACCGTTAGCCCAC
This sequence comes from Fagopyrum esculentum, assembly GCA_033239045.1. Classification (NCBI taxonomy): domain Eukaryota; kingdom Viridiplantae; phylum Streptophyta; class Magnoliopsida; order Caryophyllales; family Polygonaceae; genus Fagopyrum; species Fagopyrum esculentum. The sequence goes on from BSUD01000002.1 coordinate 57,768,358, forward strand.
ATTCTAAGCATTATAAAGATAATATGGCACAAACATACACATAAGAACACATAACACACAACATGCTCATATACATACACATCCGATTCTTATTCTCTTTTTAGGTTATTCCATTTCTAATTCCATTCGTTTAAAGTGTGACATGAGAGTCTTATAACTCTCGCCTCTGTCCTCCTGTAACCAACAGGAGTGTGGCGGAGCTCAACCCGTATATCATGTGGAGTGGCGAAGAAGCCCGCCCGTATACCATGTATGATCTGGTCACAAAAAACCTCCCAGTCTCCCTCGGAAGTTGGGCAGTGATGTCACCGCCCGATAATAATAGTAAGAATGGGCCAGATAATAAATATAGTCAAGTAGTCCTAATCCGGTTTCATGATCAAAAGCGATAAACACACACCACCACAATGTATCCAAATAATGCATAAAAGCGGCTAAGTTAGTCCGAGGACTTACCTCGTCTCAAAGCTAAACAAAACCGATATCACTCTCCAAAGGAATATAACAAAGCCTGTTCAAGACAAGGCACGATAATCAACAACTACTCACAATCTAGAAGGCCTTAGACTTCTAGTCCTATATCATCTTACTAGGTCATACACTCTCATAATCTGGATACGCCCCTAGCCCTCATAAACTCATGAGATTTCAACTATAGCCCCAAGTGCCAAGATACTCTCATTCTAAACTCTGCAATCTCAACCAACATATGAATACCACCTCAAGTCTCACAAGATCAACCACGAGGCTCACAACTGTAACAACTCAAGATCAACACGCCACATATCATAGAACATCAATAACCTCAACCACTTACCTAAAGGTTCTAAGCCACTACTTGGCATTTGCCCTAAGTTATGCTAGATCCAACCTAGCATGATTCTACCACTAAGCATAACTAGATCGAGGAAGAATACTCACAAATGCTCCAAGGTTGAAGATGATCTACGGACGTCAAGATTGGGTTCGTTGGTCTATAACGGCCGCTTCCGAACATAAAACCAAAGTTAAGGAAATTTAGCTTAAATGCTAATTTTTTTGAAAGGAAGATTTAACGCATTTAAAACCTAAGGAAACCCCTCTTTCAAAACAAGGGTGAAACTCACAAACATTTTTCGGGGTGATCACAAAAATTTATAAATATGGTCAAACCAAAACAAATTTTGGGACAACTTAAGAAACTCTCGAAACTTGGCCATTTCTCGAAATAAACTTTGGTCCAAACATGATTATACACAAGAGCAAAAAACTCACATTTCCTGAAAATAGGGCCAAGACTGCAATAAAATAATTTGGGTCCATTATGTAATTAATTCTGCAGGAGGGTATATTATTCACATCCAAAAACTGGATCTAAAACTGCAAATACAAAACAAGTGGTACAATCTGCAATTAACACTAAAAGAAGGGGCCAAAATTAAAATCTCCCAAGTTCATCTACAACCTTTCCACAGCCATAGAGAAGAGGGGACAAGGCGGCGCTGCAGAGGAAGGAGAAGGAGCAACCGGTGACGGGGCTCAGTAGCGACGGATGCGGCGAGGCTGCGGCAGCAAGGTGGCCAAGTCTCCGGCGGCGGTTACCCTCTCTTGCAACCAACAGAACAGTGAGTAGGGGGGAAGCAAAGAGGGGCGGCTTGCTCAACCTACTGGTGGCTCTGTTTGCCCTAGGCGGTGGCGTGGAGGAGGCTTCCTTCAGTCCCGGCGGTTCTCAGGTTGTGCAACCCTCCTCTCCGGCGGTTCCAGTGGGTGCATGTTTCCGGTGGTTCTCAAAAGATTCAGAGAGAGAATAGTAGATGGGGAGAGAACCCAAGGAGGTTAGACTGGGGGATAGGAAACGAAGGGAAAAGGAGTGGTCGGGGTGAGAGGGACGAGGAGTCGGCCACAGAGGGCGAGGGGTCAGCCCGCTAGAGTCGAGAGGTCGCCTTCATCAATTGGGAAGGAGTGAGACCGAAGGGTCGGGAGGGCCTGCGCTGGCTGCTCACCAACCGTAGAGAGAGACAAGGGGGAAAAGGAAAAAAAAGAAGGAAAAGAAGAAATGAAAAAAAATGGAAAGAAAATAAGAAGAAAAGAAAAATAATAAAGGATGAGCTCGATTAAGAAACATTCGGAACGGAATTTTCAAGTCAGAAACATTTTCCGAATCATTCCGAAAGCAAACCACAAAATAAATATACTGAAAATGTAAACAAAATATATACTCGTAAAAATAAGATTTTCGATATATAAATTGCTCCCGTAAAATATATTCTTGATAATAATATAATGGTATAAATACGGATAATATATATATATATATATATATATATATATATATATATATATATATATATATATATATATATATATATATATCAAAACTCGAAAAATTCAAATTATGACGTGAAAATACTCGGTAAATATATTGAGGCCATTAAAACCTTTAACAAAATACGGAAAATAAATATCGAAAACGCGCCCAATAAACGGGTCATTACATTAGATCCCCCTAAAAACAAGTTTTGTCCCAAAACTTGCTAAACCCGAACTCTCGAACACTCACGTCTCGCTAACCGCTCGGAACACTATAACGTGGCAACTACGACCCTCTAATCCAAAGTCTACTCACATAAACACATCAAGACCTCGCAAGGTACACACACAACGAAAATGCACGTCACAAATCACATAAGCACAACCAATGAAAGATCTCGGGACTAACCCAACAGTCCTATAGATGTCACTAAACCTGCATAAAACTCGACTAAAGATACTATCCTACGTTTTCCAGTTAGCCTTATTGGCTCCTCGTCTCGACTAGATCATCACAACGAACTACATGTCTCGAGTCATGTACGTACTGCCTCGACTGGTGAACATGAACCCCGGGGAAACACCCTCTACTCTTGGAGGTCACGCCAACCGGTAACCACTTTCCCAACTCGCGCTAAGACTTCAAGAAAAGGTCTGATATATCGGAATCTCCACTTCCTTCTCGGGTCTTTCTCAATACAGTATTTCCATTATGTGTCTCTTTTATTGTCTCTAACAAAGAAGATCGGACTTCCAATTTACATCGTTGGCTTTGGTTCTTGTCAAACCAACTTTGATGTTACGTTTCCTCAATTCTTATTGCAAGTTCCAAGTAATGACGCAGGTACTTTACTTTACACCACTTCTACCATTCAAGACACATATGCTATTACTTTTACATCGTTCCTTAATACTCCATTAAGACCTTGACTAGGAGAACCACTTGTACACTTCAAACCCATCATACGTCGAGACAATTTCAAAATAGTTGCACCAATGAATATCCTCTTAACTCTCAACATCTCTATTGTCAATTTTCATCTCATTCAATAGTTCATTGTCATCTGGAGTAGGTTATCCACATATGGTGTTACTTAGAGAATCTCTCCACAAATCCGGTAATGAGCAGCACATCCAAGGAAACTTGTAACTTCTTCCACGTGCTTCAGGGGTTGCCATCCCGAGACAACTTGTCATACAACTTTTTCTCTTCTTTTCGAGTAGATCCAAATATCTTATCCAAGCATTAGTAAGCCCATATGGAATCACTAAAACTCGTAGTGACCATAGCTGTCCGGAATGCCATATTTGCAATATCCGAGTCTTGAATTCTCAATTGGTTCTTCATGGTTATCTTGCTCGGCTCACTGTAATCGGTGTACAAACAGAGATTACCGCCTCTATTTTCGCAAACCGGTGTTCTCCATAGAAACTTTTGACCAAGAGTTTAAGATATACTCCAATATGAACTTGAAATCAAGAGTTTCAAGATATATTCCAATAAGAACTTCAAATCAAGAGTTCAAGATAAGATTCGGAGTTCTCTATAACATTTCACTAATTCTAATGAGCTTTTATCAATAAGTTCTTACAATTGCTCCTTCACTTGCTTCCCCAACTCATGACTCTTCATAAGTGTCATTCCATACGGTGCCTTGGATATCGGAATTGAGTCGAGCTTGACCTTTGTGGAAAAATCCACATTCTGACGTATCTGGACTCCGGGGTGTCTCGGGTTTCGTCTTTTTTTCTCCGTTACACAACTTAATAATCGACACAACCTTGTCTTAACACTTCACGGGTGGTCATGATACCAAAAATCTACCCCTATCTGGTTAGGTGACGTCCCTCTTACACGTGTATTGATCCATCTTTAACTACAATGTTGACCGACCTCTTTTAAAGATCCTTCATCCCCTGAACTCGAGAGACTTGCTTGACTCTTCTGACTTTTGAAGCCTTGGTTAAGTAATATGTCTGTGTTCGCTCGGAAGTGTGCGTGCAAATAAGCTTTAAATTTATAAAACTGAAATCAAAGCAAGCGAACCCGCAGTGTATGGATCGGCGTAGTAAAGCAAGAATTCCAGAGTATCGAACTCAGGGATTTGGGGGATCAAATTTAGTTCACAAATTATCGAGAAATTAAAATATAGAAGCTTTGCAAATATTGGGAAAACAACAACCCTAAAGATCTAGGTATTCAATTGTGGCAATCGATTCAAGATATTTTATAGATATAAGGACAGAGTCGAGATTGCAAAGGTATAACTAATGTAAGGTTATGTACGGTGAAGTTCCAAAACCCTATATGTCTCACCCAAAGACTCTCTCTATAAAGGTTATTGAGGCTGCAATATAGAAAGGGTCAAAGGATAAGAATTACTCTCAAATACCCATGCCCAAACCCAAGGAATCAAAGATAAGCCAAAACGGTTAAGGTTGTAACACTCGAAACCGAAATAGTGGATGTTGAGTCTCACTACTACCTAGGAAAGGCAAACCAAGGTGTCACACTAGGAAATAGCACAAAAAGCTTTACATTTATAAACTCGAACTAAAATCCTAATCTGCCTAGCGAAACCCGCAGTGTACGGGACGTTTGTAGTAGGGATAGTATTCCGAGGTCGAACACAAGGACTGAGGCATAATCAAGTCATTCAATGATCAAAGATAGTGCAAATCTAGCCTAAGAAAAGAGAAAGAAATAAAGAAATGAAAATCTAAATGTTTTTGGTGGATTTTTAGGTGATCAATCAAGGATCACAATTCATGCAAAATGAACAATCAACTATGCTAACAAATCAACAAAAACAAACAAGTAACGCAAGCACAAACTATGTGATCAAAGAGAGAAAAGTGGATTCTAGAGGTCAAGATTTCCGGTTATGGAATTTGACTCAAGGTTCTAAAGATTCTAAGGACAAGGCTGCGGTGTTGGGAAAGGGTGTTTCTCTAATGGAAGCAATTACCGGGTAAGTCTCATGCTTCACTAATCCCGCCCCAAACTCCTATTACCGGGTAAGTCTCAAGGAGGTAAAGTTGAGAATTCTACACAAACCGGACACTACTTAAGGGGCAAACCTCTCCTTACCGGGTAAGTCTCGAAAAAGGTAAGTCTCAAGCAATAATCCTAGCACACTCAATCCAATAGCGGCTTGTGAGGCTCACTACTACCTAGAATTCATCATCTTAGGTATCTAAGATTGGAAATCACCTGGTAGGTCTCTTTCCTCACTTAGTTTGCTAGCATTAGGTCACCCTAAGCTATATCATGCTCAACAAACACTAGGATTTCAACAATCTAACATCCTAACATACAGATTCATCAATTAAAGAGCAACAGAAGGAAAAATCGGGCTGATCATAGCAAAAATCGGCCGATTTACTATGAAGAACAGGTCGATTTTTATGTCTGAGTTAGGTTTCGTGCATATAAATCATCCTAAACTAACATATAAGTCCATTCTATCATCACCCAAGCTATAACCATCAATCCATCACTCCAGAATCACAATAAACTAGCCAATAACACGCATTTCAAGATCTAAAATCATCATACAAGCATACATGGAATCCATAGCAAGAAGATGAAGTAAGGAAATGAAAGCAATGAAACTTAGCTAGATTTGAGCTCAAAACAAGTCTTTCAACACACCAAATGTAGCTCCAAGTCGGATCTTACAACCTTCAACAAGCTTCTTCACAAAAATCACTCAAATCTCACTATGAAATTGAAATCTACACTAATCTCCCTCAAGAACACCCACAAGGGTGTCTTGAAGAGAGCTCCCAATTGGAAGAGTCTTTGGGAAGATGCTAGAAGATGTGGGAGAGGAGGAGAATGGATGGGATATTCAGCAACAACTTTGAAGGACCACTTATATTCTCCACCAAGAGCAAGGCCGGACAAGAGATCGTGGGACACGTGGCTTAAGCTGTCAAAGGCCCAAAAATCGACCCAGTAGGAAAAATCGGCCGATTTTCCTGGGTGTAGGTCGATTTTCTTCAACAGAAACATGCTATGATCGTCTAGCCATGAGTTGCTCCATTGCTTGCACCAACAAGGGTCCTTGTGTCCTTCATTGCTCCAATTATGCTCCTTAAAGGCCTTGGATATGTACCACCATGAGGCTTGACCCTCAAATGTATCGATTAATGCCCAAAAGATCCCCGAAATACCTACAAAACCGACAAAAGCTCGTGTAGACGTCTTTTCTAGAAATATGCATGAATTGAGCGAAGACGTCATGAACCAATGCCAAAACGTGCATGAATGAGGGAGAAATCTATCTAAATGATTACCTAAATCTAAGTAATAAATCGTGTTATCAAAAATACCCCATACTTAAGGTTTGCTCGTCCCCGAGCAAATTCTCAACTATAGACTAAGAGATGACATGATTTATGTATGCAGAAAAATGGCAAAATCTTTTTGGAGTTGTGCTTCTAATATTGGATCACCTTCATAGTCATGTTTCATGGCAATGGACAAGCAATTATGTATCAAATAAATGAAAGCATGGAAAGACAATTGCACTTAACTTGATAGCATGCAATGAAATGTAAAGATGAAGAAGTCAAGATGATCATGAGTATATCCAATCTAAATCACTTAGCCTCACACACATGCAAGTAGGTCAAAAGGACTTGTAAAATAGAAGGCCAAGAAACGTTGTGATTAGGCGGGAATTTTCTAGGCTATGTGATGCTAATCCGGGAAAGGAACTAAACAACACAACTTCAAATTTTCTTATCAACTTCCCTCAAGTGTATATTTTTTTTCTTCATTTTCTTTTCTTTCTTTTCTTTCTTTTATTTTTTGAGACAATGGCATTGGTGTGCAAAAGCCGAAACCTTGGTGATTAGCCATTCTCGGGCTTTTTCTAATTTTTCGCGATGCATCCACACCGGGCACACATACCAAAACTCGTTAGGACTATTGGTTTATTTGACTTTGGCAAGGCACCAACACCCGATTATGTGAAGTGTACCGAGTTACTTGTCATTTAAGCCAATGTCCCCAAGCCTATATTTTTGGCTACACTTTCACAACAATTTCAGCACTTCATTCATGACATTCTTTTCATCAACAATTTCACCCCACACTTGCTTTTTACACACTTCAACACACTAGCATGCTCCTAGTCCCGGATGGGTCAAAAGAGGTCAAATTTATCTCAATTGAGGTGCTCAAGCAACATGATCAAGATGAGAAGTAGAGGAAGATGAATTGCCTCATTTATTCCTAAATGATGTGCAAGAACTAGTATGTAATTTCGACTTTCAATCCTCAATTCAATCAAGGCAAACATTCATGATCACAAATCATTCATGGGATTCAAGATAAGTATTTCAAGTCCACATATGCATTCATCAATTTAACACATAAGGCCATCCATAGCCAATCCACAAAACAAGATTCATCATTAGGGTCATATCCAAGCCTTAGAAGCACTAAAAAATTTTAAAATTTTCTGAAATTTTTTGAATTTTCTGAATGCAAGACATAATGAAACATGTGACAAAATTAAACTATCCTAGATGCTAATCATGCAAGTGATCATGAAAACCCCACCCCATACTTAGAAACACATTGTCCCTAATGTGTAAACTAAATAAAGAAGTGAAAGAGAGTCCTCACAATGTAAAATTGGTGATGCTTTGGTATTTCGGTTCACATTGGATGATGATGGTGGATGATCGATCAAGGATGGTAGAGAGCTCTTGATGTTCATTATGGTGTCGGAACCCGCGCTTGGCACCGCAAGCCGTCCAAGTTCCTCGTCCGCTCCACCCATGCTTGATTGGAGATCATCACTTTCCTTTATACAGAGGAAAAATCTCCCCATAGCCCAGGAAAAATCGGCCGATTTTGTGCATGAACAGGCCGATTTTTCTGGGTGATTTCCTCCTCGTCCATGTGCTCGGATCTTGCACCTTCTTCTCAACAGTTCCATGAGGTTTTCACATGACCTCCAGCATCTCATCACACATGACAACAACAAGATCTAGCACCCAAAAACACAAAAGAAAAACAAAGCACACCAAAAGCAAAATCAAACAAAAACAAGAAAAATAAAAGGGAAAGACATGTACCAATGGGTTGCCTCCCATTAAGCGCTTCTTTAAGGTCATTATCTTGACCAAACTCCGAGGATGTGTCAATCCACTTCGAATACCATGGTTTGCTTGAGGAGTTCAAGCAACCATCGCTTTCCGGCATCCATGATGACAAGCAAGGGCCACTTGATGCCCAAATAAGCTTTAAGTTCTCTCTTCACCGGTGAGTAGTAGACTCCTTCATCACCGCTCCTTTGATGATAGTATGGAGTTGCAACCATAGGTGCCACCCCATACTTAGACAATTGGTACTCCGCGGTCATACCGGTGAGATGCTTGTCATCCTCATCCTCTATGATCCAAAGAAGGCCGGTTTTTGGAAAGAATTCTTCATTAAGGTGCTCCATAACCATCATGGATCCATCATGCTTGCCTCCATCATTCAACATGGGAAACTCCTTAGGAAAGGGGATCCAATCTTCGTGTGTACTCCGGGCAAGCAAGGAGGGATTGGAAGGAGTTGAGGTTAGCTTAGGGCTCTCCCTCGTGAGCTCTTCAAGTGTGGTTCCGGGGTTGATGGCAAGGATGACCGGGGGTGAGAATACTTCATTGCACTCCTCCAAAGGTGAAGGAGGTGGAGGTAAGCCTTGAAGGGTGGTAGGATCTCCTAGCATAAGAGCATTCCTAATCTCCTCAATCTCCCTCCTCATTTGTTCTTCTCTCTCGGTATTCAATCTCCTTTCTTCCTTCAAGGCCAAATCCCTTAGCCACAATTGCTCTCGAGCTTCATTCAACTCTTCCTCAAGGCTTCTATTGGTTATGGTTGAATCGGACAATTCTTGGATCTCCTCATAGTGATCCTCCTCTTGATGACATACTTCCCCTTCAAGCTCCATGTGGGAACTAGAAATGGACGCAAGGTTGCTTTCTAGATCATCCATCTTCCTCAACATTTCTTCTAGCATTGACTCCAATCGATCATTGTGAGGTTGATGGTGAGGTTCCACATAAGGCAATATAGTCATGTGAGCTTGATCATGGGACTCATGATGGGCATTAAACTCCTCCCAATACTCAAACTCATCATGGAGAGGTCCTAGATCTTGGCTTTCCATCCACTCCTCATACTCCATGCTGTCAAGGTCGTCTTGGAAGTACAATCTGTCCATGGCAAACATGAAAAGGCAAAGACAAAAACAACACAAGATCAAAAGTAACAAGAAAGATAAACACTAAAAGCAATCAAAATCAAATGACTTAATCTAGACCTAGTCCCCGGCAACGGCGCCAAAAACTTGTCACGCTAGGAAATAGCACAAAAAGCTTTACATTTATAAACTCGAACTAAAATCCTAATCTACCTAGCGAAACCCGCAGTGTACGGGACGTTTGTAGAAGGAAAGTATTCCGAGGTCGAACACAAGGACTGAGGCAAAATCAAGTCATTCAATGATCAAAGATAGTGCAAATCTAGCCTAAGAAAAGAGAAAGAAATAAAGAAATGAAAATCTAAATGTTTTTGGTTGAGTTTTTAGGTGATCAATCAAGGATCACAATTCATGCAAAATGAATAAAACAAGCTAACAAATCAACAAAAACAAACAAGTAACGCAAGCACAAACTATGTGATCAAAGAGAGAAAAGTGGATTCTAGAGGTCAAGATTTCCGGTTATGGAATTTGACTTAAGGTTCTAAAGATTCTAAGGACAAGGCTGCGGTGTTGGGAAAGGGTGTTTCTCTAATGGAAGCAATTACCGGGTAAGTCTCATGCTTCACTAATCCCGCCCCAAACTCCTATTACCGGGTAAGTCTCAAGGAGGTAAAGTTGGGAATTCTACACAAACCGGACACTACTTAAGGGGCAAACCTCTCCTTACCGGGTAAGTCTCGGAAAAGGTAAGTCTCAAGCAATAATCCTAGCACACTCAATCCAATAGCGGCTTGTGAGGCTCACTACTACCTAGAATTCATCATCTTAGGTATCTAAGATTGGAAATCACCTGGTAGGTCTCTTTCCTCACTTAGTTTGCTAGCATTAGGTCACCCTAAGCTATATCATGCTCAACAAACACTAGGATTTCAACAATCTAACATCCTAACATACAGATTCATCAATTAAAGAGCAACAGAAGGAAAAATCGGGCTGATCATAGCAAAAATCGGCCGATTTACTATGAAGAACAGGTCGATTTTTATGTCTGAGTTAGGTTTCGTGCATATAAATCATCCTAAACTAACATATAAGTCCATTCTATCATCACCCAAGCTATAACCATCAATCCATCACTCCAGAATCACAACAAACTAGCCAATAACATGCATTTCAAGATCTAAAATCATCATACAAGCATACATGGAATCCATAGCAAGAAGATGAAGTAAGGAAATGAAAGCAATGAAACTTAGCTAGATTTGAGCTCAAAACAAGTCTTTCAACACACCAAATGTAGCTCCAAGTCGGATCTTACAACCTTCAACAAGCTTCTTCACAAAAATCACTCAAATCTCACTATGAAATTGAAATCTACACTAATCTCCCTCAAGAACACCCACAAGGGTGTCTTGAAGAGAGCTCCCAATTGGAAGAGTCTTTGGGAAGATGCTAGAAGATGTGGGAGAGGAGGAGAATGGATGGGATATTCAGCAACAACTTTGAAGGACCACTTATATTCTCCACCAAGAGCAAGGCCGGACAAGAGATCGTGGGACACGTGGCTTAAGCTGTCAAAGGCCCAAAAATCGACCCAGTAGGAAAAATCGGCCGATTTTCCTGGGTGTAGGTCGATTTTCTTCAACAGAAACATGCTATGATCGTCTAGCCATGAGTTGCTCCATTGCTTGCACCAACAAGGGTCCTTGTGTCCTTCATTGCTCCAATTATGCTCCTTAAAGGCCTTGGATATGTACCACCATGAGGCTTGACCCTCAAATGTATCGATTAATGCCCAAAAGATCCCCGAAATACCTACAAAACCGACAAAAGCTCGTGTAGACGTCTTTTCTAGAAATATGCATGAATTGAGCGAAGACGTCATGAACCAATGCCAAAACGTGCATGAATGAGGGAGAAATCTATCTAAATGATTACCTAAATCTAAGTAATAAATCGTGTTATCAAAAATACCCCATACTTAAGGTTTGCTCGTCCCCGAGCAAATTCTCAACTATAGACTAAGAGATGACATGATTTATGTATGCAGAAAAATGGCAAAATCTTTTTGGAGTTGTGCTTCTAATATTGGATCACCTTCATAGTCATGTTTCATGGCAATGGACAAGCAATTATGTATCAAATAAATGAAAGCATGGAAAGACAATTGCACTTAACTTGATAGCATGCAATGAAATGTAAAGATGAAGAAGTCAAGATGATCATGAGTATATCCAATCTAAATCACTTAGCCTCACACACATGCAAGTAGGTCAAAAGGACTTGTAAAATAGAAGGCCAAGAAACGTTGTGATTAGGCGGGAATTTTCTAGGCTATGTGATGCTAATCCGGGAAAGGAACTAAACAACACAACTTCAAATTTTCTTATCAACTTCCCTCAAGTGTATATTTTTTTTCTTCATTTTCTTTTCTTTCTTTTCTTTCTTTTATTTTTTGAGACAATGGCATTGGTGTGCAAAAGCCGAAACCTTGGTGATTAGCCATTCTCGGGCTTTTTCTAATTTTTCGCGATGCATCCACACCGGGCACACATACCAAAACTCGTTAGGACTATTGGTTTATTTGACTTTGGCAAGGCACCAACACCCGATTATGTGAAGTGTACCGAGTTACTTGTCATTTAAGCCAATGTCCCCAAGCCTATATTTTTGGCTACACTTTCACAACAATTTCAGCACTTCATTCATGACATTCTTTTCATCAACAATTTCACCCCACACTTGCTTTTTACACACTTCAACACACTAGCATGCTCCTAGTCCCGGATGGGTCAAAAGAGGTCAAATTTATCTCAATTGAGGTGCTCAAGCAACATGATCAAGATGAGAAGTAGAGGAAGATGAATTGCCTCATTTATTCCTAAATGATGTGCAAGAACTAGTATGTAATTTCGACTTTCAATCCTCAATTCAATCAAGGCAAACATTCATGATCACAAATCATTCATGGGATTCAAGATAAGTATTTCAAGTCCACATATGCATTCATCAATTTAACACATAAGGCCATCCATAGCCAATCCACAAAACAAGATTCATCATTAGGGTCATATCCAAGCCTTAGAAGCACTAAAAAATTTTAAAATTTTCTGAAATTTTTTGAATTTTCTGAATGCAAGACATAATGAAACATGTGACAAAATTAAACTATCCTAGATGCTAATCATGCAAGTGATCATGAAAACCCCACCCCATACTTAGAAACACATTGTCCCTAATGTGTAAACTAAATAAAGAAGTGAAAGAGAGTCCTCACAATGTAAAATTGGTGATGCTTTGGTATTTCGGTTCACATTGGATGATGATGGTGGATGATCGATCAAGGATGGTAGAGAGCTCTTGATGTTCATTATGGTGTCGGAACCCGCGCTTGGCACCGCAAGCCGTCCAAGTTCCTCGTCCGCTCCACCCATGCTTGATTGGAGATCATCACTTTCCTTTATACAGAGGAAAAATCTCCCCATAGCCCAGGAAAAATCGGCCGATTTTGTGCATGAACAGGCCGATTTTTCTGGGTGATTTCCTCCTCGTCCATGTGCTCGGATCTTGCACCTTCTTCTCAACAGTTCCATGAGGTTTTCACATGACCTCCAGCATCTCATCACACATGACAACAACAAGATCTAGCACCCAAAAACACAAAAGAAAAACAAAGCACACCAAAAGCAAAATCAAACAAAAACAAGAAAAATAAAAGGGAAAGACATGTACCAATGGGTTGCCTCCCATTAAGCGCTTCTTTAAGGTCATTATCTTGACCAAACTCCGAGGATGTGTCAATCCACTTCGAATACCATGGTTTGCTTGAGGAGTTCAAGCAACCATCGCTTTCCGGCATCCATGATGACAAGCAAGGGCCACTTGATGCCCAAATAAGCTTTAAGTTCTCTCTTCACCGGTGAGTAGTAGACTCCTTCATCACCGCTCCTTTGATGATAGTATGGAGTTGCAACCATAGGTGCCACCCCATACTTAGACAATTGGTACTCCGCGGTCATACCGGTGAGATGCTTGTCATCCTCATCCTCTATGATCCAAAGAAGGCCGGTTTTTGGAAAGAATTCTTCATTAAGGTGCTCCATAACCATCATGGATCCATCATGCTTGCCTCCATCATTCAACATGGGAAACTCCTTAGGAAAGGGGATCCAATCTTCGTGTGTACTCCGGGCAAGCAAGGAGGGATTGGAAGGAGTTGAGGTTAGCTTAGGGCTCTCCCTCGTGAGCTCTTCAAGTGTGGTTCCGGGGTTGATGGCAAGGATGACCGGGGGTGAGAATACTTCATTGCACTCCTCCAAAGGTGAAGGAGGTGGAGGTAAGCCTTGAAGGGTGGTAGGATCTCCTAGCATAAGAGCATTCCTAATCTCCTCAATCTCCCTCCTCATTTGTTCTTCTCTCTCGGTATTCAATCTCCTTTCTTCCTTCAAGGCCAAATCCCTTAGCCACAATTGCTCTCGAGCTTCATTCAACTCTTCCTCAAGGCTTCTATTGGTTATGGTTGAATCGGACAATTCTTGGATCTCCTCATAGTGATCCTCCTCTTGATGACATACTTCCCCTTCAAGCTCCATGTGGGAACTAGAAATGGACGCAAGGTTGCTTTCTAGATCATCCATCTTCCTCAACATTTCTTCTAGCATTGACTCCAATCGATCATTGTGAGGTTGATGGTGAGGTTCCACATAAGGCAATATAGTCATGTGAGCTTGATCATGGGACTCATGATGGGCATTAAACTCCTCCCAATACTCAAACTCATCATGGAGAGGTCCTAGATCTTGGCTTTCCATCCACTCCTCATACTCCATGCTGTCAAGGTCGTCTTGGAAGTACAATCTGTCCATGGCAAACATGAAAAGGCAAAGACAAAAACAACACAAGATCAAAAGTAACAAGAAAGATAAACACTAAAAGCAATCAAAATCAAATGACTTAATCTAGACCTAGTCCCCGGCAACGGCGCCAAAAACTTGTCACGCTAGGAAATAGCACAAAAAGCTTTACATTTATAAACTCGAACTAAAATCCTAATCTACCTAGCGAAACCCGCAGTGTACGGGACGTTTGTAGTAGGAATAGTATTCCGAGGTCGAACACAAGGACTGAGGCAAAATCAAGTCATTCAATGATCAAAGATAGTGCAAATCTAGCCTAAGAAAAGAGAAAGAAATAAAGAAATGAAAATCTAAATGTTTTTGGTGGGTTTTTAGGTGATCAATCAAGGATCACAATTCATGCAAAATGAACAATCAACTGTGCTAACAAATCAACGAAAACAAACAAGTAACGCAAGCACAAACTATGTGATCAAAGAGAGAAAAGTGGATTCTAGAGGTCAAGATTTCCGGTTATGGAATTTGACTTAAGGTTCTAAAGATTCTAAGGACAAGGCTGCGGTGTTGGGAAAGGGTGTTTCTCTAATGGAAGCAATTACCGGGTAAGTCTCATGCTTCACTAATCCCGCCCCAAACTCCTATTACCGGGTAAGTCTCAAGGAGGTAAAGTTGGGAATTCTACACAAACCGGACACTACTTAAGGGGCAAACCTCTCCTTACCGGGTAAGTCTCGGAAAAGGTAAGTCTCAAGCAATAATCCTAGCACACTCAATCCAATAGCGGCTTGTGAGGCTCACTACTACCTAGAATTCATCATCTTAGGTATCTAAGATTGGAAATCACCTGGTAGGTCTCTTTCCTCACTTAGTTTGCTAGCATTAGGTCACCCTAAGCTATATCATGCTCAACAAACACTAGGATTTCAACAATCTAACATCCTAACATACAGATTCATCAATTAAAGAGCAATAGAAGGAAAAATCGGGCTGATCATAGCAAAAATCGGCCGATTTACTATGAAGAACAGGTCGATCTTTATGTCTGAGTTAGGTTTCGTGCATATAAATCATCCTAAACTAACATATAAGTCCATTCTATCATCACCCAAGCTATAACCATCAATCCATCACTCCAGAATCACAACAAACTAGCCAATAACATGCATTTCAAGATCTAAAATCATCATACAAGCATACATGGAATCTATAGCAAGAAGATGAAGTAAGGAAATGAAAGCAATGAAACTTAGCTAGATTTGAGCTCAAAACAAGTCTTTCAACACACCAAATGTAGCTCCAAGTCGGATCTTACAACCTTCAACAAGCTTCTTCACAAAAATCACTCAAATCTCACTATGAAATTGAAATCTACACTAATCTCCCTCAAGAACACCCACAAGGGTGTCTTGAAGAGAGCTCCCAATTGGAAGAGTCTTTGGGAAGATGCTAGAAGATGTGGGAGAGGAGGAGAATGGATGGGATATTCAGCAACAACTTTGAAGGACCACTTATATTCTCCACCAAGAGCAAGGCCGGACAAGAGATCGTGGGACACGTGGCTTAAGCTGTCAAAGGCCCAAAAATCGACCCAGTAGGAAAAATCGGCCGATTTTCCTGGGTGTAGGTCGATTTTCTTCAACAGAAACATGCTATGATCGTCTAGCCATGAGTTGCTCCATTGCTTGCACCAACAAGGGTCCTTGTGTCCTTCATTGCTCCAATTATGCTCCTTAAAGGCCTTGGATATGTACCACCATGAGGCTTGACCCTCAAATGTATCGATTAATGCCCAAAAGATCCCCGAAATACCTACAAAATCGACAAAAGCTCGTGTAGACGTCTTTTCTAGAAATATGCATGAATTGAGCGAAGACGTCATGAACCAATGCCAAAACGTGCATGAATGAGGGAGAAATCTATCTAAATGATTACCTAAACCTAAGTCATAAATCGTGTTATCACAAGGCTAGGTTAAAACAAATCTTTAACTTTGAATCAAAGCAAAAGCAAAGGAGGTACAATAGAGGAAACCACGGCTAGATCTTGAAGAACCACGACGGTGGAACTCAAGAACACACCGTGGAAAAGGTTGTCGACGAGGTTTCTCGCAACTTTCAAGGTCCAATCTGCTTACGCTCAATCTATCATTATCTAAGCCACAACTATCAACCCTTCACCTTAGAATTGCTAAAGAGTTTTAGCCAATAACCATCATCATTGATTCAAATATCAAATTAAGAAGAGAAAAAGGTAAAATCCACGAAAACTCAATAAAAACTAAACACTCAATCTCAAATCCAAACAACCAATGTATATGTTTAATGAATGCGGAATAGGGAACAAAAATCCTCACAACAATCTTATGAAACAATGAAGAACGGGATGTCAATCCGTCTCCAAATGTAAACCCTAAGATATTCTCGAAGTACACAATCGCCAAATCGCGTCCTTCTCGGGATCATCCCTAAGCAATCATCCAAAATCTCTCTCTTCGGATGTAAGCGGCCGTCTATGCTAGCGTATGCAGGGGTCCATTTTTCTCCCTCCTTTCAGTATTCTTATAGGGAAAATTAGGGTTACGAGAAAGCCCGATAACTATTGCTGATAGCATGTATTATAGTCTATATTTTGGGGTTGGTTTTGACGTTTTATCTTCAATAATCTGCATGTATGGATGTACATTATGTGATTATATTGTTGTTTCATCTACCTTTACGGGAATCAAGGTCTACACCTAGTTTCGTTGTAATTGTAGGTAAAATGGCACGTTTTGCATCGAAATGGAGCTAAGAAGCTAATGAGTCATTAGAGCTACATTATGGAGCTTAAAGAAGAACTCAAGAAGCATGGAAATGGTCAAGAAGATTGACTTTTGACCAGATTCTAGAGATTTCACATTCAGTTAAGATTCACCTCGGTCAGCTACAATGTCACCTCGACCGAGGTGATCTTGAGGAGCGTCCCGACCGAGGCGAATACCCTGCCGCCGACGAGATCCATATTTTTAGCTGAGATCTTTTAATTTTGGAAAGAAGATATCTTATATTTTTGGGCTGGATTTCTGGAAGGAAGATATTATTTTTGGGAGATCTATTTTAGAGATATAGATATAATTTCTAGAAAATTATCTTTTTCAAATATTATTATCTTTGGAAGATAATTTTTCTATATAAAGGGTTGGATTTTCCACAAGTTGAACCATGCTTACATGCTGAGAGCATCCAGCATTTGAGGGATTTTCTGGAAGCTTTGAAGGAAGGATTGAAGGATTGAAGATCAAGGAAGGAAGGATTCATAGTTTGGAGTTAGCTTTTGAAGGAGTTTGTAAGACTTTCTTATATTCCTTTTGGTTTGTTGTCTTTGCTGATTTGTTATTTGAGGAACGCTTGTTGTTTGATATTTCATTCAGTTATTGAGACTTTTTTCTTAAGATTTTCTTGTTAAAATATTGATTCCCTTTTCATTAAATTGATTATTGTTATCATGATGATTGTTGGCTAAGTTTCTTATGCGATTCTAGGGTGAATGGATGAAAGTTGTGGGAAAGACGATGATAGAATGATCTTAATCCCAACAAGACCCTGAAAGCTCGAGTCTTTAACTTTAACCCTAGAACACCTCGCTCATTCGAAGAACATCTCGGCCGGGGTGGGAACTTGACTGAACGAGGTGAACCTTTCCTGATCCGAAACTGAAGTTAAGTGTTCTAGTTTGCCAAATCCTATTCTAATTACACCTTTCCTGGTTCAATGCAAGCCTAGGATGAGACTTACCCAGTGATTCCTTTGTTTGTTTACCTAAGATCATGAGTGTAGGTAATAAAGGTTTATCCTTTATTGGGGTTTGAGTGTGCCTTCATCCCATCTTTGTGAGTTAGCCTGAGACTTACCCGGTAAAGGTTAATTCTATTCCCTTAGGTGGTGTGTTGGTTTGAGATTATAGTTCCTTTCCTTCGTACCTTGAGACTTACCCGGTGATAGGAGCTTGGGTTCGGGATAGAGAGTAGTGAGACTTACCCGGTAATCTATTCCCATATTAGAAACACCTTCCCTTTGCAAACCTCAGCTTTGTCCGCGTTATCCTTTGAGATCTTGAGTTGGAACCACAACAAGATGCTTTAATCCCTAGAATCCGCATTTCTCCTTACTTGAATTTTATATCATCTTTGATTGCTTTAATTGCTTTTGGTTAATGCAATATTTAACAACCGATTATGTGCATTGTTTCACCTAAGTCCCTGTGATTGATCCCTGGAATTCTTGCTTTTTATTACAATTGACCCGTACACTGCGGGTTCGCATATTTGTTCAAGCATACTTCTTGGGTTATAAATTTAAAGCTTGCACACACCTTTTGGAGTGAACAAGTTTTTGGCGCCGTTGCCGGGGACTTGGTCGAGACCAAGCCGGTTGCGGTTGTCTTTCGGGGCAATTGCCCTTGTTACTATTGACCAATTTACTTGAGGGTTTCCGCAAGATCTTTTCTTAGGTGTATGCGAAGAACTCGTGCTGGAAAGGATATCGTTCCTTACGATCCTGAACCAGAAAAGACCTACAAACGACGATTAAGAGAAGGTAAGATGACCAATCAAGACAATCGCGATCTTGAGGCCGAATTTAAGGAGGCGCTGGAACAGCTACGCCTCAACCAAGAAGAACTGCAACGAGAGAGAAAGAGCAGACTCGCACAAGAATTGAAGAGATTGAAGCATATACGGCCACTCTAAGGGCCCAGTTTCTGCCTCGACCGAACCAAGATCCTTGACCGAGGCAAAACCTAGTCCATGTTTCCCCGGCCGAGATACATCCACCTTGGATGCCTGTCCGAGATGTTCTTTTTACTGGAGTTCCACAAACCCTAGGACAGATGATGGACCCTAATCAGCAAGTGAGGCGTCCAGGAGTCAACCTAGGTGATCCAGTTGAGCATGATTACGAACTTCGACCGCAAGTTCTATCTATGATCCGACAATGTAAATTTGGAGGTTTAGAGAGGGAGTCTCCGCATCAGAATTTGCAAAACTACGAGATTCTGATGTTGACCTTGAGACCTTCAAGGCTGGAAAATAACAACTACAAGTTGAGGCCTGTCTATTTTTCTTTGAAAGATAGAGCACTTGCTTGGTATCAATCTCTTCCACCCGGAAAGATCAACACTTGGGAAGAGATGATGACGGAGTTTCAAACAAAGTTCTTTCCTCCCTCTTAGACCGTTGAAATGAGAGGGAAGATTAATGCATTCATCATGAAGGACAAGGAGAGTTTGTCCAAGTCATGGGAGAGATTCAAAGATGTCCTATTGGATTGCCCACATCATGGGATTTCAAAGATAGAGTTGTTGGAGATATACTTCAAGGGATTTGATAGAGCTACTCAATTCAATCTCCAACTACTTTTTGCCGGCACATTCATAGATATGCCGATAGACGAAGCTTGGGAGTTCATTGAAAAGCAAGCTTTGCATATGGAGATTTACTCCCATCAAGGAGCCGAGAATGGAGCAAGGAGAGTTAGCTTCAAAGACACTTCATCAAATGGAAATTAACTCATCTTGCTTAACAATGATGTGGAGCAATTAAAGGAACTTTTAGTAGCTCATACAAAGAAGGAGCAAGATGGAGGATATCAAGGAAGAAACAACAACCAAGGGTCACGTGATACAAATATGGGGGATCTAGATCGAGGAGAAACTTCAACTACTTCTTCTTGATCGTTTGAATAAGATCAAAAATAGTTTTTGGGTGGCGGAAGCGTTTGGTTGATCCTTCAAAAGGATCATCGAATATGAAGACTTGGATCAAAGACTAGATCCAAGATATAATATTTAGATGATGGAAGAGGAAGTGATGCCTAAACTAAGTAAGAGGGTTTTCCTTCTCAATACTTAGATTTCAACTTAGACATGATCTTACAAATGAGCCAACCCATCCTTATATAGTGGATGGAGGCCATACAAAGAGTCCAAACATAAATGACTGAATTAAAGTCGGAATTAAGTTTCGAATATGAAAAGCCTAAAATATGAAAGGTCGGAACTTAATTCACGGAATTAAGTTCCGGAATTAAAGTTCCGAATATAAAAGGCCTATTATTGAATAGCCGAAAATACTTAGTAGTCTTCATAATGGTGCGGGTCCTTCTAGCCGGAAATACGGATGGCATCGCCATCCGGGGGCGTATCATCACGGAACAACAATTACAACAACAATAGAGGCTCCAACAACAACAATTGGAGATCTAATCAACAAAATTCGGGTAACCCTTATTCTCATGGTAACAATGCCTTTAACCCTTCCTCTTCTTCTTCTACTCCATTAAAGAGCCAGGAGCCTGGATCAAGTTTGTCCCAGCCAGAGAAGAAAGATGCAGTGCTGGAGGCAATCTTGATCAAGCTCAACGCTATGGAGACATCAATGACTTCATTTTCGAAGGCACCAAAAGCCTTAGAGCAACAATTTTTTAATAAGGCAAATGAAGGGCCAAGAGATCTAGGGAAGCTCCCAGAAAGGACAGAGAGCAACCCTAAAGGACATATTATGGCAATAACGACGAGAAGTGGACTAAAAACTGCAGATCCAGTACCTAGGTCGGTGCCAGTGCAAACGAAGAACACCTCGGTCCAGGATCAGACGAGGAACACTTCGGTCGAGGTGCCAACCGAGGTGGAGTCCCATAAAGCGAAGGATAAATCTGAAGTTTATGTTCCACCTCCTACTTATAAACCACAACTTCCATTCCCCCAGTTAAGGGCCAGAGTACATCTAGACAAGCATTTCGGTAAGTTTCTTGACTTAATGAATAAACTACACATTAACATCCCTTTCCTTGATGCTATTCTAGGGATGCCCGCCTATGGGAAGTTTCTGAAAGAGGTTCTATCAAGGAAGAGGAAACTGGAAGACTTTGGAGAAGTTAGGATGACATCTAAGTCCTCGGAACTCATTCAAATCATGAAGGAGAAGATGCCACCCAAATTGAGAGATCCCGACTCATTTTGCATACCCATTCAAGTTGGGGATGCAACTTATGAGGCATTGTGTGACCTAGGAGCCAGCGTGAGTATCATCCCGCTAGAGCTATGTGAGAGGATCGGACTTGGAGAGCCCAATCCGGTGAAGATAAGGCTGTACATGGCGGATCGATCCATTAGCCATCCCGTGGGCATCTTGGAAGACGTTCCCGTCAAGTTAGGTAAATTTTATTTACCTATTGACTTTGTTGTACTTGACATACCCGTAGATTATTCCGTTCCTATCATTCTCGGGAGACCATTTCTAGCAACTTCGGGTTGCAATGTGGATTGTAAGAACGCCAAGTTAAAATTTAACATTATTGGAGATCAAGTGGAGTTTGCATTGCTTGCTGCAATAAAAGGAGAGCCGCTGGAGGATGATATCTTCAACATCTATGATGAAGAAGAATCAAGAGACTTGGTGAACTCTATCCTTATTAATGACCCTCTTGAAAGAGTTCTTAGTTTTAGTTTAATGGAGGAAGGTATAGATGTTTCTTGTGATGCAGATATACGGAGCTTAAAGGCACTGGAAGCAAATCCAGGAGCTAAGATTGAGAAACTAACTCAGGAGAGGAGAAAATCAAGTTTCGGTCCCAATTCCAGTACCTCGACCGAGGCACTTTCTGGATCAAGCGAGGTGTTCTTATCTGAAGAACATCTCGCTCAGCCACCTTGGACCTCGACCAAGGTCGCAATCGAGATGATGTCAACTGAGACTTCTGAAAGTCCAGTTCTTCAATCTAAGTCTACTCTACTGGAAGGAGGAAGCACGAAACCCCCTCAAAAAGCACCCCCGGTTGTGGAGCTTAAACCACTTCCTAGTCACTTGAGGTATACTTTCCTTGGACCAGATTCTACATATCCCGTTATCGTAAGTGCTTCCCTTTCCGAAACTGAATTATCTAAACTGATGCATGTCCTGAGAAAACATCGAAAGCATTTGGGATATACTATTTAAGATCTTATTGGTATTAAGCCTTCTTTCTACATGCATAGAATACTAATGGAATATGATCATAAGACTTCACGGGAACCTCAAAGACGGTTAAATCCGATCATGAAAGAGGTTGTGAATAAGGAGATTCTTAAGTTGTTGGATGCGGGTATCATATTTCCTATCTCGGATTGCAAGTGGGTGAGCCGAGTGCATGTAGTTCCGAAGAAAGGAGGGATGACCGTTGTGACGAATAAGAACAATGAGTTGATTCCAACTAGGACCGTTACGGGCTGGAGGATGTGCATCGATTACAGGAAGCTTAACGTGGCCACTCGGAAGGACCATTTTCCACTTCTCTTCATCGACCAAATGCCTGAACGGTTAGCCCAACATTCCCATTTTTGCTATCTAGATATTATAGTGGCTTCTTTCAGATTTCTATCCATCAGGATGATCAAGAGAAGACCACTTTCACTTGTCCATGGGAGACGTTCGCTTATAGGAGGATGCCATTTGGATTATGTAATGCACCGCTACCTTCCAGCACGGTATGATGGCTATCTTTTCCGAGTACATAGAGGACATCATGGAGGTATTCATGGATGACTTTTTGGTATATGGTTCCTCTTTTGATAATTGCTTTTCTAACCTTTCTCTAGTGCTACAACGTTGTGAAGACACTAATCTCGTCTTGAATTAGGAGAAGTGTCATTTTATGGTTAGTGAAGGAATTGTGCTAGGACACCTCGTTTCCAACCGAGGTATTGAGGTCGATCGAGCTAAGATCGAGACTATTGAAAAACTTCCTTCTCCTTGTTCTATTAAGGGTGTGCGGAGTTTTCTCGGGCATGCAGGTTTCTACAGGAGGTTCATCAAGAATTTCTCGAATATTTATAAACCACTCACTAATCTCTTGAATAAAGATGTTGTTTTTGAGTTTTCGGAGGAATGCCTTGATGCGTTTCACAGGATAAAGGAAGCATTGATAACTGCTCCTATCATTCAACCTCCCGACTGGACTTTGCCCTTTGAGATCATGTGTGATGCGAGTGATGTGGCCGTAGGAGCGGTACTTGGAGAAAAGAAGGATGACCGGACCAACACCATTTACTATGCTAGCAAAAAACTAGATGAAGCTCAACTGAACTACGCCACCACCGAAAAGGAGCTCTTGGCGGTTGTATACGCTTTTGAGAAGTTTCGCTCTTACTTAGTGGGAGCGAAAGCTATTGTTTACACCGACCATGCAGCCATTCGTTACTTGCTTGCTAAGAAGGATGCAAAGCCGCACCTCATTTATTGGATTCTCTTGCTTCAAGAGTTTGACCTAGAGATTCGCGATAGAAGGGGTCTAAGAATTCTGTTGTGGATCACCTCAGTCGGCTCCCTCCCTCTTCGCGCGAGAAGGACGACCTACCCACAGATGATTCATTCCCCGATGAACACTTGTATTTGCTGGAACGTTTGATAGACTTCTTTAACCCGAAACCCCATGATGAAGGTGAAGTATGGGGTGAGGACACCTTCCAACATGTTTAAGGATGAAGTACGGTCCAACTAGCGACCTTAAATCAAGCGCTTCTTGGGAGGCAACCCAAGGTATTGCTTTCTTTTCCCTTTTCTAGCTTAGTTAGGATAGTTTGCTTTTGCTTTGCTTTGTTTTTGGCATCCTCTAGACAAAAACCAGGTACTCTCTAAGGAAGGATTACAACTCAGGAGCTACACTGGAAGGACAGAAATTCGAGAAATTGAGAAGACAGAGCTTGACTGAGACACATCTCGGTTGCTGTCACAACACCTTGACCGAGATATTCTTGGTCAACCGAGGTAACTAGGTCTGACATCCACCACCACCAACTAACGAGGAATAGAGCTGCATGGATTTTATTTCTTTATTATGCAGTTCAGCTAGGTCCAATGAGTTTTCTGTTTCCTGGACTTATATTTGACCCATTGGGACAATGTGTCCTAAGTATGGGGTATTTGGATGTATCTTACTTGACTTATGTGTGTATGCTTGTATGACTCCCGGATATTATGATCTTCTTCTGTTTACTTGGCTTTATGTGCTTATCTGTCATTACATGCATACATATAGGTTTTTGTTTGAGAAAAACGTCGAAAACTGGTTTGAAAAAAAAAAAATTTATGACCTCCACCGGGATGTTCTTGAGTGGACGAGATAGACACCTCAGATGACGTCAGAACACCTCGACCAAGGTGGGTTCTTAACTGATAGTTTTTCGAAATGTTTTGTGCTTCTTCTCTGGATATGACCTCAGTGATGATTTTGTTTGCACATTGGTTTTTGAAATCTTTATATGCTCGAAAGGTTTTATGATATGTTTAAGTTGCAAAATGCTTTGTTTTAAAATGCTAGCATGTTTAATACTTTGTTTTTATCAAAATTTATATTGAATTTGAAGGTTGACACCATATGATGAGTTCTCTCACATTCTTCCTGGAAAGACCAAAGTAATTCATTCTCTTCTCTTCTTCTTCTTGATCATGCTTAGCCCCTCATATACAGATTTGCCTCCCTTTATCTATCCGGGAATTTGGAAGCAAGCAAGTGAAAAGAAAGTGAAAGTGAAGTTGAGATGTTGGCTGAAAGTGTTAGAAAGAAACAAATAGGTTTGGGGAAGTCAATCATGATGATGAGTAACTCGGCACCATTCACATAGCCGGGTGTTTGTGTCTTGCCAAAGTCAGATTGAGCGATATTCCTAACGGGTCATGGTATGTGCATCAAGGGTTTTAGGCATCTCGAGAAATTGATGATTGTTGATCTCCTGGGCTTCGGTTATTGTGCACCTCTGTCCATGCATCCCAAAAAGTAAAGTAAAATAAGCAAACGTTATTGGTGGAAGATGTTTAGTTTCAAAGAAAGTGAAGAAAGATCCTTTTCCCGGATTCTAGCACCACATTCCCTATATACATCCCATCCTGACATGTTTCTTGACCACTTTTGGAAGCCCTTGAGACCTCGAGCTTGTTGATTGACTTGGTAGTTTAAACTGAATTATACATGATTAATTTCGATGATTATGATTTATTATGCATTCTATGATTTTATGCACAGATGAACAACTTTCTTATATTTATAAAATATTTTGATCATGTATTGATTTTATTTGCCATGAAGCATTCTCTTACAGTGATCTATGAGTGGAGCACACTACCGAAAATGTTTTGAAATGCTTTTCATTGATTTTTCTGACTTATAATCCATTATATCTTGTGCTTAAGATTTGGAACTTGCTTGGGGACAAGCA
This sequence comes from Fagopyrum esculentum, assembly GCA_033239045.1. Lineage (NCBI taxonomy): Eukaryota > Viridiplantae > Streptophyta > Magnoliopsida > Caryophyllales > Polygonaceae > Fagopyrum > Fagopyrum esculentum. Next base: position 57,793,940 of record BSUD01000002.1, read on the forward strand.
AGGGACAAGTATGGGGTATTTTGATAGCATGTATTATAGTCTATATTTTGGGGCTGGTTTAGACGTTTTATCTTCAATAATATGCATGTATGGATGTATATTATGTGATTATATTGTTGTTTCATCTACTTTTATGGGAATCGAGGTCTACACCTAGTTTCGTTGTAATTTTAGGTAAAACGGCACGTTTTGCATCGAAATGGAGCTAAGGAGCTAAGGAGTCATTAGAGTTACATTCTGGAGCTTAAAGAAGAACTCAGGAAGCATGGAAATGGTCAAGAAGATTGACTTTTGACCAAATTCGAGAGATTTCACATTCAGTTGAGATTCACCTCGGTCAGCTACAGTGTCACCTCGACCGAGGTGATCTTGAGGAGCGTCCCGACCGAGGCGAATACCTTGCCGTCGGCGAGATCCATATATTTAGCTGAGATCTTTTAATTTTGGAAAGAATATATCTTATATTTTTGGGCTGGATTTTAGGAAGGAAGATATTATTTTTGGCAGATCTATTTTAGAGATATGAATATATTTTCTAAGAAATTATCTTTTTGAGATATTATTATCTTTGAAAGATAATTCTCCTATATTTGAATTTTCCACAAGTTGAAATATGCTTACATGCTCAGAGCATCCAACAATTGAGGGATTTTCTAGAAGCTTTGAAGGAAGGATTGAAGGATTGAAGATCAAGGAAGGAAGGATTCATAGTTTTGAGTTAGCTTTTGAAGGTGTTTGTAAGACTTTCTTAGATTCCTTTTCGTTTGTTGTCTTTGCTGATTTGTGATTTGAGGAACGCTTGTTGTTTGATATTTGATTTAGTTATTGAGACATTTTCCTTAAGGTTTTCTTATTCGAATATTGATTCCCTTTTCATTAAATTGATTATTGTTATCATGATGATTGTTTGCTAAGTTTCTTATGCGATTCTAGGGTGATTGGATGAAAGTTGTGGGAAAGACGATGATATAATGATCTTAATCCCAGTAGGACCCTAAAAGCTCGAGTCTTTAACCTTAACCCTAGAATACCTCACTCAGTCGAAGAACATCTCGGCCGGGGTGGGAACTTGACTGAACGAGGTGAACCTTTCCTGATCCGAAACTGAAGTTAAGTGTTCTAGTTTGCCAAATCCTATTCTTATTACACCTCTACTGGTTCAATGCAAGCCTAGGATGAGGCTTACCCGGTGATTCCTATGTTTGTTTACCTATGATCACGAGTGTAGGTAATAAAGGTTTATCCTTTATTGGGGTTTTAGTGTGCCGTCATCCCATCTTTGTGAGTTAGCCTGAGACTTACCCGGTAAAGGTTGATTCTATTCCCTTAGGTGGTGTGTTGGTTTGAGATTATAGTTCCTTTCTTTAGTACCTTGAGACTTACCCGGTGATAGGAGCTTGGGTTTGGGATAGTGAGTAGTAAGACTTACCTGGTAATCTATTCCCATCTTAGAAACACCTTCCCTTTGCAAACCTTAGCTTTGTCCGCGTTATCCTTTGAGGTCTTGATTCAGAACCACAACTAGATGCTTTAATCCCTAGAATCCGCATTTTCTCTTACTTGATTTTTATATCATCTTTGATTGCTGTAATTGCTTTTGGTTAATTGCAATATTTGACAACCGATTCTGTGCTTTGTTTCACCTAAGTCCCTGTGATCGATCCCTGAAATTCTTGCTTTTTATTACAATTGACCCGTACACTGCGGGTTCGCATATTTGTTCAATCATACTTCTTGGGTTATAAATTTAAAGCTTGCACACACATTTTGGAGCGAACAATTGCTGATGTCGCAAATATGACACGTGACATCATCATGGAAATCACGGTCTAGTATAATAAACCACGGTCGTGGTTTAGGGCGTGGAACTTTCTGTTGCTCTTCAAAATCACCTTCCACGAACTCAATGCATAACCACGGTCGTGGTTTAGGTCGTGGAACTCAAAAGCCTTTGTGAAAGCCTCTGTTTTGTAAAGTTCCCTAATCATGCCCTTCCTTAGCTTCTCCAAAGCATCTCGCATGATCCAATACTCCTATCCCTTTGTATATATTCTCCAATTCAAGCCTTTATGCACCTATAAACATAACAAAGCTTGTGTAGATCTCTATATCGACAAAATAGGTGAATGTGCTCATAAATTCTTCAAACTCATATCCATGTACACATCTAAGAGGGAAAAACAATCAAAACAAGTGCCTAAAATATAGTCATATTTCATGCTATCAGTCCACAACTAGATGCTTTAATCCCTAGAATCCGCATTTCCTCTTACTTGACTTTTATATCATCTTTGATTGCTGTAATTGCTTTTGGTTAATTGCAATATTTGACAACCGATTTTGTGCTTTGTTTCACCTAAGTCCTTGTGATCGATCCATGGAATTCTTACTTTTTATTACAATTGACCCGTACACTGCGGGTTCGCATATTTGTTCAATCATACTTCTTGGGTTATAAATTTAAGGCTTGCACACACCTTTTGGAGCGAACAATTGCTGACGTGGCAAATATGACACGTGGCATCATCATGGAAATCACGGTCTAGTATAATAAACCACGGTCGTGGTTTAGGACGTGGAACTTTCTGTTGCTCTTCAAAATCACCTTCCACGAACTCAATGCATAACCACGGTCGTGGTTTAGGTCGTGGAACTCAAAAGCCTTTGTGAAAGCCTTTGTTTCGTAAAGTTCTCTAATCATGCCCTTCCTTAGCTTCTCCAAAGCATCAAGCATGATCCAATACTCCTATCCCTTTGCATATATGCTCCAATTCAAGCCTTTATGAACCTATAAACATAACAAAGCTTATGTAGATCTCTATATCGACAAAATAGGTAAATGTGCTCATAAATGCTTCAAACTCATATCCATGTACACATCTAAGAGGGAAAAACAATCAAAACAAGTGCCTAAAATATAGTCATATTTCATGCTATCAGTCCGCTTAATCCCTCCTTTTCCTTTTTCTGAAGGAATGGTGATAAGGAAAATCTTCTAAGCTTTCTCACTTATGTGCAACCAGAAGGGTCCAACTGCAGGAGTTAACCGTGCTTCCAAACAATTGACCTTATCTTCTTTGTTTTTCCATGACATCCCAACACATTGGGTGAGTTCTTCGTATTCTTCATACGCTTGTATCATTCCTTCAAGTAGGTGAAACGTCAATCCGACCATAAAGGTTCAAATCTCAATCCTTCATATACTCCCCCGGATATCTCAAGTCGACAAAACAAAACAAAACAAAAAACAATCTTTTCCAAAGCTTTTCAATGCAATGCACCAAAACAAAAAACAATCTTGTCCCCAACTTAGAGCTTTGCTCTTTACTTTTTGCACAAAACAAAACAAAAACAATCTTTTTGGTAATGTGCTTCTAATCAATATATCATCCTCAAATCTTGCTTCATGCTTCCTTGAAAACGTTCATATACACAAACCAAAATTTGTAAAGCGAAGGAAACATCATAAATTGCATAAAATTCAAGACAAACATCATAACCTTCAATTATTGTCAAAATCAAACATGTGAAACTTCAATTTAGATCACCAAGTCAATTAACATTCTTATGATCTCAAGGACTTTTAAGTAAGGTCAAGAATATGGAAAGGGTGGGAAACTTGTAAAGGAATGTGGTGTATGAATCCGGGAAAAAGGAACAACACAAACTCTTTTCTTTTCACCAATTGAACTAGCCACCAACTTAGAGCTTTGCTCTTTACTTTTTGCTCAAAATTTTCCGACTTTACTTTTGGAAATATGGACAGCGGTGCACAAAAACCGAAGCCTAGGGGATTGACGTTTCTCAATTTCAAGATTCCTCAAACCCTTGATGCACATACCATAATCCGTTAGGAATATCGCTCAATCCGATTTTGGCAAGGCACAAACACCCTGCTATGTGAATGGTTTCGGTTACTCATCATCATGATTGACTTTCCCAAACCTATTTTTCTATACTTTGAATTCAAACAATTGCTTTCATGGCCCTCCTACATCAAATATGCCAAAATCAACTCTTCCTAAATCCCGGATAGGTAACGGAGGCAAATATTTTTATTGAGGGGCTAAATGATCTAAGAAAGAAGCAAGAAAATCGAGGTGCCTTAATCATCTTATAAAGAAGTATAAGAACTTATATTTTGATTTCAACCTTCATTCCTCAATATGATTTAGATAAAACTTTCACATTATGAAACTTGCAAGAAAAGGTTAAACAACATACTCAATTTCTTCACAATTCATAATTCAATCCAAGCATACAAAAGTCATCAAAAACTCATTCCACAAGTAGATTCATCATATAAATCATCTCTAATCTTAGAAGCACAATAATTTTTCAAAATTTTTATGGATTTTCCAAAGCTTTTCAATGTAATGCAATAATGAAACGTGTGATAAATAAAAAAAAGATGCAAGTGTTCATGGAATTAAAAGCAAACAAGTGTATCGAGTTATTACAAACAAGAGTCACACCCCACCCATATTTGACATACACATTGTCCTCAATGTTCAAGAAAAAATAAAGAAAAGAATATAAACAAAGAAAACTCACTAATGGTGGTAGAGTGGCTCAAAGCATCCATCAACGATCACTGTGAAGGAGGTGGCGGATATGGAAAGAAGTCGGAGCTGAAGGGACGCCCAAACTACTGGCGGTATACATCACGTAAGATCCTAGCGTTCTCCTGTCGCTCCATATCATGCGTCTGCTGGTGGATCTCAAAGTCTCCCACCCTCCTGGAAAGGTCACTCTCCCATGCCGATTGTTGTCCATACCATGCGGGAGGCTGTTGTAACCACTCCGGCTGCTGCTGCTGAATAGGCGTCGGTGCAATTGGTGGCTGATCATACCAAGGAGGTAGAGCTCCCATCCAAGATGGATTCTGTCCATACAAAATAGGTGGAGCTTCCATCCATGTCGGGCGCTCGCTAACACTAGCTCGGCGTGAGGAAGAAGAATCGGAAGGACTCGACTGGTTGGGGGATCTCCTCGGTGGCTTTGGGAAGTATGCTGGCTGCTCCGGGAATGATCCAAAGTCATGCTCATCCCCTCCTCAATCTGGATGGTCTCCTCCTCCCATCTCCTCATCATCATCAACTGCAGCCTCAACTAGAAACTCATCTGGCATATAAGGAGGAGCTACTAACCTATTAGTATGCATCAGAACAAAGGTCTCCTTCCAGTTATGGAAGCCAAGCATGAGAGAGTACTCCGGAAGCCATGGAATGCCTCTACCACCTCTTTCCTCCCAAGGCATTGCTGCGGTAGGTGGACCACAATAATGAGGAAAGATAAGTCCTCTAGTCATGAGGCTATTGAGACCCAAAGGTCTCGCAGCTATCCTAGTGCAAGCGGAGTAATCAATGTCCAGCTGGTTGGCAATATGTGTCACCATACCTCCATATCCTATGTTCCCTGCCGATTTTTTCTTCACCTTACTAATGGTAGAGGAAAGCAAAGTGGCACAATCCGTGGGATGACCGGTAAGCATGCTATAGAGAATGAAGAGCTCATCGGCTTTGATCTTTTGAGGTGTTTCGGTTCTAGGTAAGAGGCATTCCGATAGGATCCTATGAGCTATCTTTATGGCTAAGAGGTAGATGAGCTTGGCCTTAGAATCGTCCGGTTCCCAACGGTCCTCGGAAGCGTAAATCATGGCTATCTCTCTTCAAAAGTCTTTAGCGTTCACTCCCCTAGGAAACCTTCCATTGAAGCTCTCTTAAAACCCAAACATGGTTCCAAACTGCACTATGGATAACTCGTAGTTACGCTCCATCAACCTAAATGACACCGTTCGGCTAACGGCACTATGCTCGAAGGAAGTTATGAACTCCCTTGTGATCTCTTCATAAGCATCCTCCCTAATGGCGGAGAATATGATCAATCCAACTATATCTAATTGCCAAGTCAAGTCATTAACAACATTCACCTCTTTAAGCTCCTCTAAAGCAATGTACCTAAGTCCTATCACGGCTCTCTTAGAAATCTTATCCATGGCCCTTTCATAATCTTCATGGAATGTGAGAAACCTAGGGGATAGTGGTGATGGTGGTTCATTGGGAGGGGGTTGGGAAGAAGAAGAAGACCCATCACCCTTTTGCTTCTTGTTTCTACTAGACTTCCTCCTAAACATTTTGCACTCAAAACAGAAAAAACCACGGTCTATTCTTGGCAAAACCACGGCCGTGGAACTGTACGGACCCGTAGAATTCCTTGAAATTCCTCAAAATCTCAGGAAATGCACAACAAACTCAGCAATTTCATCCCTAAACTATTTCTAATTTCAATTTCGTTCAGTTCTCCTAAAAATTTGCAAGAAAAACGAACCAAATCAACCAAGAAGAGAAAGAGAGAAAACCGAGGGTTTGGATTTGAAAAAAATCCAAAATCCTTCCCAAATGTTGATTGTTTGCTGAGTTTGTTGATGGGATCTTGTAGGGGATTCGATTTGCTCCACTTTTGGTTGAATAACCGTTTGAATCGGTCTCCGGATGAGGAATTACGAGAAGGGGCGATTTCCGGCGACTAGACGTGGTTTGGGGCGTGGTTTTTGGTAGAAGAGTGAGTTTTTGTGAAGAAGAGGGAAATATATAGTAACCGTAAAATTTTGGAAAACCACGGCCAGTCGGGGTGTTCCACGGCCGTGGTTTTGTACCGACGACCGTGGAACTCTCTGATCTGTGCCAAAAATCCAAGTTTCGTCAAATTTTTTCGGCTTTTCTTCTCTTCTCTTGCCCATTCCTTATTCCTGACATCCAAAAACGCAATATACCGGAAGGTATCAAGGGAAAAACAAACAAAAACGACATTTAACCTAAACTAACCTAAGAAAGAAAGAAAGAAAACCAAAACAAAAATGCAATACCTTGGGTTGCCTCCCAAGAAGCGCTTTGTTTTGGCTCCGTAGCTAGACTGTTCCTATGTTCAAATGAGGACAATCAGAGCGATTTCCTCAGCTTGGAGCTCCGCTGAGTACTTCTTAAGTCGTTGACCATTCACCTTGAAACTTCCGCACTTCTTACCCCATACTTCAAGTGCGCCATGGGGAAAAACACGTATAATCACATAAGGTCCAGTCCAACGAGATTTAAGCTTACCTGGAAAGAGTCGAAGTCGAGAATTGAAGAGGAGAACTTGATCTCCTTCTTTGAGGTCTTTTGGAATGATATGCTTATCATGCCAACGCTTCACCCTTTCCTTGTAGATCTTGGCGTTCTCATAGGCGTTCAAGCGGAGTTCTTCTAGCTTATTAAGGTCTAAGAGGCGCTTCTCGCCCGCTTCTTTCATGCTGAAGTTCAACCCCTTCATAGCCCAATACGCCTTCTGTTCCAGCTCTACCGGGAGATGACAAGAGTTCCCACACACAAGGTTGTATGGTGTTGTGCCGATGGGAGTCTTGTATTCTGTCCTATACGCCCATAATGCGTCATCTAGCTTCAAGGAGCAATCTTTCCTTGTTTTTGACACCGTCTTCTCAGGATTCCTTTGATCTCTCTATTTGAAATCTCCACTTGTCCACTTGTTTGCGGATGGTATGGAGTGGCGATCTTGTGAGTCACCCCATACTTAGCTAGTAGAGCTTCGAATCGTCGGGCTATGGAGTGTGAACCTCCGTCACTAATGATGGTTCATGGTGTCCCAAACCTTGAGAAAATAGTTCTATTAAAGAATTGACAACCACCATAACATCGTTAGTTAGAAAGGCAATAGCTTCAACCTAGACATGGGTCCCAAACCTAAACCTACGGTTTAGGTTTTGGAACTGACAGTTTAGGTTTGGCCTTCGGCCAAACCTAAACCTAAACCGGCCCAACTCAAACCGCCGGTTTTCCAACCGTCTGTAAAAACCGTCAGTTAAACCGTCGGTTTAGTCAAAAAAATTAAAAAAAATAAAAAAAGGTTGACTCCGTCGGTTAACCGCCGGTTTAAACCGTCGGTTAACCGCCGGTTTGAACCGTCGGTTTAGGTTTGGCTCTTGGCCAAACCTAAACCTAAACCGTAAACCTCCGGTTCGACCAAACCGGTGAACCTAAACCAGCGGTTTGGTCAAACCGGCGGTTTACGCCGGTTCGGCGGTTTGGTTTGAACCGGACCCAACTCTACTTCAACCCATCTCGAATCATAATCTACAGCGAGAAGTATGTATTGGTTTCCGCAAGATGATGGGAATGGTCCCATGAAATCAACTCCCCAAACGTCAAAGATTTCCACCTCTTGAATATTGTTGATAGGCATGTCGTTTCTCCTAGAGATATTTCCTGTTCTTTGACAAGCATCGCAGCAAGAAACAAAAGTTTGCACATCCTTAAACAAAGTAGGTCAAAAGAATCCGGATTGCAATACCTTAGTGCTAGTTTTATGGGAACTAGCGTGTCCTCCACAAGGAAGTGAATGACAATGACAAATGACACTTTGCATTTTGTCTTCCGGCACACATCTCCTAATGATGCCGTCGGAACCTCTCTTGAAGAGTAGCTGTTCATTCCAATGGTATTGGCGGACACCCCTAAAGAACTTCTTTCTTTGTACATAGGATAATCCGGGAGGTATTTCTTGATAAACCAAGTAATTTACAAAATCAGCAAACCCAGGTTCGTTACCTCTAGAAATCTTATTGATGCATTCTTCCATGATTTGTAGGTGCTCATCCGGGAAGGAATCATCGATGGGTAGATCGTCACCTTCGGTGTATGATAGACGACTTAAGTGATCCGCAACAGAATTTTCGGAACCTTTCTTGTCGCGACTCTCTAGATCAAATTCTTGAACAACAAGGATCCATCTAATCAGCCTTGGCTTTGCATCCTTCTTGGCGAGCAAATACCGTATTACTGAATGGTCCGTGTATACAATCACCTTCGCTCCTATAAGATAAGAACGAAACTTTTCAAAAGCATATACAACGGCTAAAAATTCTTTTTCAGTTGTGGCGTAGTTGAGCTGCGCTTCATCTATCATCTTGCTAGCATAGTAGATGGCATGAGTGCGGCCTTCCTTCTTTTGTCCAAGCACCGCTCCAACCGCTACGTCAGTCGCATCACACATAACCTCGAATGGAAGATTCCAATCCGGAAGTTTGATTATCGGGGCTGAGATGAGAGCTTCTCTAATCTTATAGAAGGCATCTAAACATTCCTGCGAAAAATTAAATACAACATCCTTCATCAATAGATTAGTTAGTGGTTTCGAAATTTTCGAGAAGTCTTTGATGAATCTCCTATAAAACCCTGCATGTCCTAGGAAACTTCTTATCCCCTCCACCGAAGATGGAGGAGGAAGCTTCTCTATCGTCTCTATCTTAGCCTTGTCAATTTCGATCCCTCTATTAGAGATCAAATGTCCTAGCACAATGCCTTCTTAACCATTAATTGACACTTTTCCTAATTTAGGACAAGGTTAGTGTCTTCACATCTTTGCAAAACAAGAGAAAGGTTAGTAAGACAATTGTCAAATGAGGAACCATAAACTGAAAAATCGTCCATAAAAACCTCCATGATTTCCTCAATATACTCCAAGAAGATGGCCATCATACACCTTTGAAAGGTGGCTAAAGCATTACAAAGTCCGAATTGCATCCTCCTATAAGCAAACGTACCCCATGGGCACGTGAATATGGTCTTCTCTAGATCGTCCGGGTGAATCGGAATCTGAAAGAAACCACTATAACCGTCAAGGTAACAAAAGTAGGAGTGTTGTGCTAACCTTTCAAGCATTTGATCTATGAATGGTAGTGGGAAGTGATCCTTCCTAGTTGCATTGTTCAACTTCTGGTAATCAATGCACATCCTCCAACCCGTCACGGTTCTCGTTGGAATGAGTTCGTTGTTCTTGTTGGTCACAACGGTCATTCCTCCCTTCTTTGGGACGACTTGAACGGGGCTCACCCACTTGCTATCGGAGATAGGATAGATGATACCTGCGTCAAGTAACTTAAGGATTTCCTTCTTCACAACCTCTTTCATGACCGGGTTTAACCGTCTTTGAGGTTGTCGTGAAGGCTTGTAATCCTCCTCCATTAGAATCTTGTGCATGCATAAAGATGGTTTAATTCCTACAAGATCCGCTATGGTATAGTCTAAAGCTTTCCTATGTTTCCTCAAAACATCCATAAGTTTCTCATGTTCATCTTCCTTTAAATCGGAACTAACAATAACGGAAAAGGTAGAATTGGTTCCAAGAAAAGCATACCGAAGATGTGTGGGAAGCGGCTTCAATTCCAAAGCCATTGATGCCTTTGATGTGTCTTGAGGCGTGCTCGATGCTTCCTTAGAAGTCTCTAAGGATGTGGGAGTAGTGGAAGAAGACTCAAGAGTGGTTGTAGGAAAGACGGAATTTTTGTTAGAATTTCCCAAAACCACGGCACACCTGTTACTTTTACGACCGTGATTTAGGGCCTAGAAGTCTCTGATATTCTCAAAATAACACTCTACGGCTGGAATTTGTGGAACCACGGCCGTGGAATAGCACGACTGGCCGTGGTTTCTTCTGTTTTCCGAGCCATCATAGAATTTTTCGAACTCTTCATTATGTACCTCTTTTAGCTCCTCCAAAGCTTCAACCTCATCATTGCAATCTTCTTCTTCTCCCTTTTCCATGATGCTCATGTTTATGACCTTTTGCAATGGATCTTTAAACAGGATCGAACTTACTTCCTCTCTAGATTCTTCTTCGACATAGATGTTGAACATATCCTCTCCAAGTGTAGGCTCTTTCACCAAGGTTGAGAGAAAAAATTCAACATTCTCTTCTCCTATATCGAAAGCTAGTCTAGCGTTCTTGCAATCCACCATACAACCGGAGGTTGCAAGAAATGGTCTCCCGAGTATGATCGGGATCGGACAATCTGCAGGAATGTCAAGCATAACAAAATCTATAGGAATGTAGAACTTACCAAGCTTGACTGGGACGTCTTCAATGATACCTACGGGTTGAGTTATTGATCGATCCGCCTTGTACAACGTCATCTTCACCGGTTTAGGTTCACCTAAACTGATCTTCCTACACAAAACAAGCGGGATGATGCTTACACTTGCTCTCAAGTAACAAAGGGCATCATATGTGACTTCACCAACTCCTATTGGAATACAAAATTACCCCAGATCTCTCAGCTTTGGGGGCATCTTCTCCGTCATTGTTTTGATGAGCTCCGAAGAATCCGAACTCATCTTGACTTCTCCAAAGTCTTCCAGCTTTCTCTTGTTAGAGAGGATCTCTTTTAAGAACTTCCTGTAAGCGGGCATACCTACAATTGCATCATTAAAAGGTATGTTAATATGCAGTTTGCTGATTAGATCAATGAACTTACGAATTGCTTGTCTAGACGCGCTCTTTCTCTAGATTGCGGGAACGGTAGAGGAGGTTTGTAAGTTGGAGGAGGAACATAGACATCTTCCTTCTCCTTATCTTTTCCTTTCTCAGCGGGGACTTCTACAAACTTGGGCTGTGGATCGGTGGTTGTTACACCACTCCTAGTAGTAATCGCCATCACCCTTCCTTTCGGGTTGTCCTCCGTCTTTCCGGGAAGTTTCCCTGATCTCTAGAAACTTCTCCGGCCTTGCTGAACACTTTGTTTTCTAAGGCTTTTTGTGCCTTATCAACCGAAGTGATGTGATTCTCCAATCCTTGGAGCTTTCCTAAGATCGTCTCCATCATAGCATCATGCTTATCCTTCTCCGGCTTGCCCGAGCCATTCGATATTTGACCCTAGCTTTTCAAAGGAGTAGAAGAAGATGGAGGTGTTAGTGAATTGTTATTTTGCGAATAAGAATTACCGGAGTTTTGTTGGTTGGATCTCCAATTGTTGTTGTTGGAGTTCCTATTGGTGTTGTTGTTCCAGTTATTGTTCCGTTTGTTGTTCCTATTGCCATGGTTATTATCTCTCCCTAGGTAGCTAGCTTCTTGCTACTTCATCTTTTAAAGGCCAGCTCTTATGACTTCCTTTAACTTTTTGATCTCATTGTTGAGGGAAAATATTTGAGTTTGTGCAGCTTGAGTCAATTTTTCTCCCGGATCTCCTTGGTTCCGATTACTCGGATCCACTTTCCGGTGGGAATACTTCTCAATCACTTGGGCTTGCTTCTCAATGAAGTCCCATGCGTCATCTTCTCTCATGTCCATGAATGTACCACAAGAAAGAAATTGGAGTTTGAATTGTGTCTCTATATCCAATCCCTTGTAGTAGATCTCCAGCAACTCCAGCTTTGAAATGTCATGGTGTGGGCAATTCAATAGAAGATCCTGAAACCTTTCTCAAGATTGAAACAAACTTTCATTAGGTTTCATAGAAAAAGCATTAATCTTACCTCTAAACTCTGCCGTCTTGGATGGTGGAAAGAACTTGGTGAGGAATTCCGAAGATAAATCCTCCCATGTGTTAAGTCTTCCAGCTGGAAGAGCTTGATACCAAGACAAAGCCTTATCCTTCAAAGAGAAGAAGAACGGTTTTATCTTGTAGTTGTTGTTGACAGCCCTCTTCGGCTTCAATATCTCCATAATAATCTCGAAATTCTGTAAGTGTTGGTGTGGAGACTCAACACTCGTTCCACCAAATTGGCTTTGGTGAACCATGCTAATAACTTGCGGGCTAAACCCGAAATCTTGGACGTCTTCACCTTTGAAATTCACAACTAAACGACGTGGTTGCTGAATCGGATATACTTAAAGAATCTGCAAAAATCACTCAAAAAGACTAATTAAATCACAAGAGTAGAAGCTACCAAGCTCGACAACCGAGAGCCGAATTTGGTCTAGACCAAATTCCCAGAAACGGCGCCAAAAACTTGTTCGCTCGGAACTGTGCGTGCAAATAAGCTTTAAATTTATAAAGCTGAAATCAAAGCAAGCGAACCCGCAGTGTACGGATCGGCGTAATAAAGCAAGAATTCCAAAGTATCGAACTCTGGGATTTGGGGGATCAAATTCAGTTCACAAATTATCGAGCAATTAAAATATAGAAGCTTTGCAAATATTGGGAAAACAGCAACCCTAAAGATCCAGGTATTCAATTGTGGAAATTGATTCAAAATATTCTATAGATATAAAGACAGAGTCGAGATTGCAAAGGTATAACTAATGTAAGGTTATGTACGGTGAAGTTCCAAAACCCTATATGTCTCACCCAAGGACTCTCTCTATAAAGGTTGTTGAGGCTGCAATATAGAAAGGATCAAAGGATAAGAATTACTCTCAAATGCCCATGCCCAAACCCAAGGAATCAAAGATAAGCCAAAACGGTTAAGGTTGTGACACTCGAAACCGAAATAGAGGATGTTGAGTCTCACTACTACCTAGGAAAGGCAAACCAAGGCTAGGTTAAAGCAAATGTTTAACTTTGGATCAAAGCAAAAGAAAATGACGTACAACAGAGGAGACCACGGCTAGATCTTGAAGAACCACGGCCGTGGAACTCAAGAATAGACCGTGGAAAAGGTTTTCGACGAGGTTTCTCGCAACTCTCAAGGTCCAATCTGTTTACGCTCAATCTATAATTATCTAAGCCACAACTATCAACCCTTCACCTTAGAATTGCTAAAGGGTTTTAGACAATAACCATCATCATTGATTCAAATATCAAATTAAGAAGAGAAAAAGGTAAAATCCTCGAAAACTCAATAAAAACTAAACTATCAATCTCAAATCCAAACAACTAATGTATGTGTTTAATGAATGCGGAATAGGGAACAAAAATCCTCACAACAATCTTAAGAAACAATGAAGAACGGGATGTCAATCCGTCTCCAAATTTAAACCCTAAGATAATCTCGAAGTACACAATCGCCAAATCGCGTCCTTCTCGGGATCTTCCCTAAGTAATGATCCAAAATCTCTCTGTTCGGATGTAAGCGGCCGTCTATGCTAGCGTATGCGGGGATCCATTTTTCTCCCTCCTTTCATTCTTCTTATAGGGAAAATTAGGGTTACGAGACGTGGCAAATATGACACGTGGCATCGTCATGGAAATCACGGTCTAGTATAATAAACCACGGTCGTGGTTTAGGGCGTGGAACTTTCTGTTGCTCTTCAAAATCACCTTCCACGAACTCAATGCATAACCACGGTCATGGTTTAGGTCGTGGAACTCAAAAGCCTTTGTGAAAGCCTTTGTTTCGTAAAGTTCTCTAATCATGCCCTTCCTTAGCTTCTCCAAAGCATCTAGCATGATCCACTACTCCTATCCCTTTGCATATATGCTCCAATTCAAGCGGTTATGCACCTATAAACATAACAAAGCTTGTGTAGATCTCTATATCGACAAAATAGGTGAATGTGCTCATAAATGTTTCAAACTCATATCCATGTACACATCTAAGAGGGAAAAACAATCAAAACAAGTGCCTAAAATATAGTCATATTTCATGCTATCAGTCCGCTTAATCCCTCCTGTTCCCTTTTCTGAAGGAATGGTGATAAGGAAAATATTCTAAGCTTTCTCACTTATGTGCAACCAGAAGGGTCCACCTACAGGACTTAACCGTGCTTCCAAACAATTGACCTTATCTTCTTTGTTTTTCCATGACATCCCAACATATAGGGGGAGTTATTCGTATTCTTCATACGCTTGTATCATTCCTTCAAGTAGGTGAAACCTCAATCCGACCATAAGTGTTCAAATCTCAATCCTTCATATACTCCCCCAGATATCTCAAGTCGACATCCGGTTTCATAGCTTCGGTCTTCTCCACTCTTGTTGGTCACCTTGTGCATCTCTTGGTATTCCACGAATAGTGCAGCAAGGGTTCCAACATAACCTACTCCCTCCTCATGTATTCTTTCTTGTGTGACAACAATAGAAGCCTCACTTCCTTATGGTCCCGTCCCGGAAAATCGCCTCAGGTCTCGTTTCGTGGTGACTGTTGTGGTCCTCCGTTTGACGTCCAAACAGCTTGATGGCGGTCATTCCCATCAATCCCTAAGATGACTTCTTCATGCACCAAGTGCATGACATAGAAGTTGGCTACCCCAGTACGGTTTCCCCAAATGAATGGGACAACCGGGTACTTTTCGGGTACCTCTAACCTTACCTCCTATCGGGTAACCCTATGATGAAGGGTCTCCCCTCTACCATAACTAAGAACAACCTAGCTAAAAAGTTATCGAAATAAAAAAGTGCATACCACCCTTATCATATAATACCCTGAAAGGGAAACCATGAGTCCAAATATTACCTATAGCGTCCGGCGCCGCTGGATCAATGACGCTCATTAACTCGAAAACCTTGGCCTAAGTGCCTCTAGTCTCCTGGGTGCCTCCACCACGGCCTCTACTTCAGCCCTGTCCCTGGACTGATCCCTGTGTATGAGTCTGACTCTGACCTCTCTACTGAAAACCTTGAGCCAGAAACTACGGCCTTTGTCCCCCACCTTCCATGCTAGCACGCGAAGACCCCATTTGGGACGACGCCCCACCCCGTCAGCAATAGACTGCCATGTTACCCGTTTGACCACAAGAGCAACAAGTCACAAGAGGCTTCCTACAATCAGGCCTAAGATGTCCATGTTCTCCGCAGTTATAATACTACCCCCCTCTCTTTGACGCCTGAGTAGCAGGTGGATAACTAGAATGCCCCTTCCATGGGCTATGCCCATGTCTTGAGTCTCCTACTCCCATACTAGAAGATCTCGTCCTCGGTCGTTTGTCTGGCCCTCCGGACTGAGTAGCTCTCCTAGGGCCCGGTTGGTACCTCTCGTATGCCGAAGCTCGGTCTTGGTACTCCGTCAGGGAGGCACAACGGAATCCTACAAGGTAAGCACGGGTAGGCTCCCGCAATCTCCGTGAAAATAGATAAACGTGCTGGTCCGCCGGGGGTGCGGTGGGCCCCTATAAAGCTAGCTCCGCCCGAAACCGTCTAATCGCCTCGATAACCGGGACGTCCTCGAATCCTGCCTCCAAAAAGTCCTGGACTCGGTCTCTCCTCGGTATATCCGGGTAAAAGGTCTCCCTGACGAGGCTCAACAGTTGGTCCATCCTGGTCACACCTCCTCTAACTGTCCTCCACCAATACCGGGCCTAATCCCGGAATAGAGTCTAGACTACCTCGACCTGCCTCTCCTCCGGGCAACGGATTACCTCTAAAGCCGACTCCACATGCCCAATTCATTTCTCAAACTCTAATCCTACGCTCCCATCAAAGTAGGTATATGCTGTTGGTGGAAGACTTTAACAATGAATCAGGTCTCGGAGACCTCATCTCGTCTCTCGTCCTAACATCATCCAAAACCGGCTCGGGTGCAAGTACTACTGGTGCAACTACCTCAGGTACAGCCCTAACCGGAGTCACCCTCTGTGAGACCTCAACTGATCTCGCTGGTGCAGGTACAAGTACTGGTGGTACGGGAGGTGGTGCTCCCGTCCTAAACGCCTCCTCAACTCGACGTACATAGTCCTCAAACACATCAGCTCCAATAGATGCTCCATCGGTCCTAGCAGATGGGGAACTACGCGCCTCGGACCTCACAATTGTCCTATCTCTACCCTCACGAATGATGTTGTTCGCTCCAAAAGGTGTGTGCAAGATTTAATATTTGTAACCCGAGAAGTATGCTTGAAAAATATGCAAACCCTCAGTGTACGGATCAATTGTAATAAAAGCAAGAACTCCAGGGTCGAACACAGGGACTATGGTGAAACAAAATACGGAATCGGTTGTCAAATAACTCCTAAAAGCATTTAAAGCAATCAAAGATGATATAAATTCAGATAAAGGAAATGCGGATTCTAGGGATTAAAGCATCTAGTTGTGGTTCCAACTCAAGATCACAAAAGATAATGCCGATAAGGCTGGGGTTTGCAAAGGGAAGGTGTATCTAAGGTGGGAATAGATCACCGGGTAAGTCTCACTACTCACTATCCCAAACCAAAGTTCCTATCACCGGGTAAGTCTCAAGGTACTAAGGAAAGGAACTATAATCTCAAACCAACACACCACTCAAGGGAATAGAATCAACCTTTACCGGGTAAGTCTCAGGCTAACTCACAAAGATGGGATGAAGGCACACTCAAACCCCAATAAAGAATAAACCTTTATTACCGACACTAATGATCTTGGGTATACAAGCAAAGAAATCACCGGGTAAGTCTCATCCTAAGCTTGCGTTGAACAAGGAAAGGTATAATAAGAATAGGATTTGGCAAACTTTGAATCTTAACTCAAATAGGTTCAGGAAAAGGTTCACCTTGTTTAGTTATACTCCACCCCGGCCGAGATGTTCAATAACTGAGCGAGGTGTTCTACGGTTAAGGTAATGCTCGAGCTTTCAAGGTCCTGTTGGGATTAAGATCATTCTATCATCGTCTTTCCCACAACTTTCACCCAATCACCCTAGAATCGCATAAGAAACTTAGCCAACAATCATCATGATTACAATAATCAAATTAATAGGAAATGAATCAATATTCAAACAAGATGACCTTAACACAAAGGTCTCAATAACTCAATCGAACAATCAAACAAACAATCAAACAACGTTCCTCAAGTCACAAATCAGAAAAGACAACAAACCAATAGCAATCTAAGAAGATCTTACAAACTCCTTTAAAATCCAACTCCAACTATGATTCCTTCCTTCCTTGAACCTTCAATTTCCTTCAACTCTTCCTTCAATTCTTCAGAAAATTCTTCAATTGCTGGTTGCCCTCCGCATCGTTGAACTTGTGGAAAATCCAACCCTTTATATAGGAGAATTATCTTCCAAAGATAAGATATCTTAAAAAGATAATTTCCTAGAAAATATATCCATATCTCTTAAAATAAATAAGCCAAATATATATATTCCTTCCAGAAATCCAGCCAAAAATATAAAATATCCTTCCAAAAATAGAAGATCTCAGCCATAAATAAAGATCTCACCGGCGACAAAGTGTTCGCCTCGGTCGGGATGCTCCTCAAGATCACCTCGGTCGAGGTGGTACTGTAGCTGACCGAGGTGAATCTCAACAGAATGTAAATCATCTCGAATATGGTCCAAAATAAATCTTCTTAATCATTTCCATGCTTCCTGAGATCTTCTCAAAGCTCCAGAATGTAGCTCCAATGACTCCTTAGCTTCCTTAGCTCCACTTTGATGCAAAACGTGCCATTTTCCCTACAATTACAACAAAACTAGGGGTAGACCTCGATTCCCGCAAAGGTAGACAAAACAACTGTAACACCCCAAATCCGCGGGATATCGAGATGCTACGGGCGGGGACCTCACAATGGGTCCCGACCCTTAGCCTGACAACAATTTCACCGGATCTTGCAACAAGGCACAAATAAAGGCCAAAACTGAAATACATTTTTATGCAATGTTATGAATCCCGAAAACAAAAGAAAGGAAAGACTTCAACCGTCCTTACAACAACATCAATATAATACGAAAACAACAACAAAACAAGGACTCCAAAACCCAACTCAACCTAAAATGTACGGAACCCCGGCTGGCCACTCCTCCGGATCACTCGGCCACATCCTATCCTGCACATCAACTACAACAATCAGTATAAAACCGTTAGCTCACATTCTAGGCATTAGAAAGATAATATGGCACAAACACACATAGGAGAACACAAGGCACACAACATGAACATTCATTCAATAATATCTTTTTAGGTCATTCCATATCTAATTCATTTGTTTCAAGTGTGACACAAGAGTCTTATAACTCTTGCCTCTGTCCCCGTGTAACCAACAAGAGTGTGGCGGTGCCCAACCCGTATACCCTGAGGGAGTGATGAAGAAGCCCGCCCGTATACCGTGTATGGCCTGGTCGCAGAGATCCCCCCAGTCTCCCTCGGGAAACTGAGCGGTGATGTCACCGCTCGATAATAATAATAGTAGTAACGATGGGCCAATAAATAAGGTCAAGTAAATCCTAATCCATTTTCATGCTTAAAAGCGGTAAACAAACACCACCATATATATCCATATAAGGCATAAAAGTGGCTAAGTAAGTCCGAGGACTTACCTCATCTCAAAGCTAACAAATGACGATCTCAACATCCCGTAGGAATCTAACCAAATCCTGATCAAAACGAAACACATATCAATAACACTCTCATAAGCTAGAAGTCCTTAGATTTCTAGACCCGATGATCTGGCAAGATCATAACCCATAGCATATACTAGGATAAACATACCTAGTCTCGAATCTCACAACCATAAACTCACAATCCCCAACCTCACAAACCTCACAAATACAACTACAATAACATGCTAAGATACTTCCATCCTAACTCCACAATCTCAACAAAGCTCACATGATAATCATACACACCTCAATCCTTCAAATGTTCAAACCATCCTCAAATACCCACCTAAGGTTCCAAGCCACTACTTGACATTTTCCCTAAGTTATGCTAGATTCAACCTAGCATGATTCTACCACTAAACATTACTAGATCGACAATGAAGGTACTCACACACGATCCGAGGTTGAAGATGATCTACGGATGTCGAGATTGGATTCGTTGGTCTTTACCGGGCGCTTCCGGGCCTAAAACCAAAGCTAAGGAAATTTAGCTGTATGCTAAATTTGATTTTAAAATATATATATATATATATATATATATATATATATATATATATATATATATATATATATATATATATATATATATATATACACACACACACAATATACATAACTCAAGGTAAAACTCGATTTCCAAAGGCCAACGTTAAAAACCCAACAATACTTCTTCCGGGGCAAAAATCAAGAACATGGTTGTAAACCTTAATTAAAACTTTGAGCCATAAATCAAAATTAGCCAACAAGGGCACCATCGATAATTTTCTAAAGAGTTGGGTCAAAACTGCAATAAAACTATGGCTCAAATATTAAACAACTTTCTGTAGGGGCATAATTGTTTATTTCCAAAAGTCTAGGTTAACCACTGCAATTATCCAGAAAAATAGGGCACAAGGTGTAATAACAGCAAAGAGAGGGATAAAATTAGAATAAATCAAAGCTTCTTCTTCAACCTACAACACGCTGTAGAGGAGGCAAGGGAAGAGGGCAGCCGGCGGCGGGGCTCCTTGGCGACAAAGGCGGCGTGGCAGCGGCAGCAGGGCGGCAGTGGCCCTTCCTTGGCAACAAGCGGACAACGAAGGGGAAAAAAAAGGCGATTTGCCGGTGCGCTGATGGGGTCGAGGCGGCGGCAGCACTTGCTGGTGGCTCCGGTGGGGTCGAGGTGGTGCGAACTCTCCCCAGATGGTGGTGCAGCCTCCAATCGAAGGCAGGAGTAGTGTATTCCTCCCCCTATTTTCTGTGTTCAAGCAACAAAAATGAAGAGGGGAGACGAGGGTTGCATTGCAGATCCAAACGTGGCTCGAGAGGAAGAGACCATTGCAATTGGAAGGAGAAGAGGGGAGTCTCATTGCAAATCTGGGCAAGGATGCCGTGGCAGGCTAACGGAGGAGAGGGAAACCGGCGGGATTCATTGGAATAGAGGGAGAGGGAAGTGTGGTGGGCTGTTCGTGCAGGAGAGCGGTGGACTAGGAAGCAGCTATCACTACTAACAAGGGTAACGAGGGGTCGGAGTTGTAGGGTAGTCGAGGGGTCGGGGTTGCAGGGTTCACAGAGGGCGGCAATGGCGAAGGGTCGGGGTTGTTCACCAACCAGGGGAGAGAGAAAAGAAGATAGAAGAAAAGGAAAAACAAAGAAAAGGAAGAAAAATAAATAAAAAGAAAATAGAGAACTAAAGTATTCTCGATCGAAAAGTAGTCGGAATGGAAGTTCCGGATCGGAAATTGTTTCCGAACTTTCTTCGAAAAAATACAACACGGAAAATATATGCGGATCTAATAAATAAATAAACTCGCAAAAAAAAAATACTTTAAAATACAAAAACCATTCTCACAATTTATTCCGAGACTATATGATAATTTAAACATGGGAAATAATATTTATATATATATATATATATATATATATATATATATATATATATATATATATATATATATATATATATATATATATATATATATATTAAAACTCGAAAAATTCAAATTACGACTTGAAAATACTCAGAACATATTTCGAGGCCATTAAAATATTTAATAAAATATGGAAAATAAATATCGAAAACGCATCCAATAAACGGGTCGTTACAACAACAATATGATCAAAGAATATACATCCATACATGCACATTTATGAAGATAAAACGTCTAAACCAATCCCAAAATATAGACTATAATACATGCTATCAAAATACCCCATACTTGTCCTTGCTTGTCCCCAAGCAAGTTTCAAATCTTAAATACAAGATAGAATGGATTATAAGTAAAAAAAGATCAATGAAAAGCATTTCAAAACATTTTGGTGGTGTGCTCCACTCATAGATCACTCTAAGAGAATGCTTCACGGCAATTAAAATCAAGACATGATCAAAACATTTTATAAATATAAGAAAGTTGTTCATCTTTGCATAAAATCATAGAATGCATAATAAATCATATTTATCGAAATTAATCATGTATAATCAGTTTAAACCACCAATTCAATCAACAAGCTCGAGGTCTCAAGGGCTTCCAAAAGAGGTCAAGAAACGTATAAGGGTGGGATGTATATAGAGTATGTGGTGCTAGAATCCGGGAAAAGGATCTTACTTCACTTTCTTTTACACAAAATCTTCCACCAATAAGTTTTGCTTATTTTAATTTACTTTTTGGGATGCATGGACAGAGGTGCACAATAACCGAAGCCTAGGAAATTAGCAATCATCAATTTTCAAGATGCCTCAAACCCTTGATGCACATACCATGACCCGTTAGGAAGATCGCTCAATCTGACTTTGGCAAGACACAAACACCCGGCTATGTGAATGGTGCCGAGTTACTCATCATCATGATTGACTTCCCCAAACCTAATTTGTTTCTTTCTAAACCTTCAGCCAACATCTCAACTTCACTTTCACTTTCTTTTCACTTGCTTGCTTCCAAATTTCCAGATAAGTAAAGGGAGGCAAATCTGTATATGAGGGGCTAATCATGATCAAGAAGAAGAAGAGAAGAGAATGAATTGCCTTGGTCTTTCCAAGAAGAATGTGAGAGAACTCATCATGTGGTGTCAACCTTCAAATTCAACATAATTTTGATAAAAACAAAGTATTAAACATGCTAGCATTTTAAAACAAAGCATTTTGCAACTTAAACATATCATAAAACCTTTCGAGCATATAAGATTTTCAAAAACAATCTGCAAACAATATCATCATTGATGTCATATCCAGAGAAGAAGCACAAAATATTTTGAAAACTCTCAATTAAGAACCTACCTCGGTCGAGGTGTTTTGGCGTCATCAGAGGTGTTTGTGTCTTGCCAAATTAAACAATAATATCCATTAAGAGAGTCATACAAACCATAGTAGCACATAAGGTCACATAAATACATCCAAATACCCCATACTTGGGACACATTGTCCCAATGGGTCAAAATAGAAGTCTAAGAAACAGAATACTCACCAGACCTAGCTGAACTGCATAATAAGTAAATAAAGAAAATCCATGCAGCTCTAATCCTCGTCAGCCGGTGGCGGTGGTTTACGTGGAATGTAGGGGTGGTTGGTCGGATCAAAGGGATAACCCAACATCTGCTGGTGCTGGATCTCCATCATACGTCTAGTATAGTGCTGACTCTCCAGCATCTGATGCGTCCAATCCTCAATACCTCTGCGTTGGTCCTCAAAACGCTCATGAATGTCAACGTTCATTGCTGAGTAAGCGTCGATCATGTGATCAGTGAGATCATCAATCCTCTGGTGTGCCTCGGGATATCTAAATCTACGGCGTGATCTGCGCTGAGGTGGTGGTAGTGGTGCCTGTAACACCCCAAATTCTAAGAACTCGGGGAGCTACTGGTTAGGACCTCACAATGGGTCCCGACCTTAGTTTGACAACAATTTAACTTGGATTTTACAACAAGGCACAAAAGTATTTAAATCATTTGAAAACTTTAAACAATATTTACATGAAGAATATGTATCAGCCTTACAAAGCAAAGGTACCAAAACGACACATAAGAAGAACAAAAGACATCCCGTCCCCAACTAAATAAGTACGTGGACCCGGCTGACCATTCCTTTCGGATCTCTCTACAACTGTTTTAACCTGCAAGACATCTACAAGCGGTATAAAACCGTTAGCTAACATTCTATGCATAAGTATAAAGGTAAAAGAACAAACACACAACATACACAATCAACATGCAACACTCAATCCTTTTATTATCTTTAATTAGGTGATAGGTTATTACTAATGATACTTATTTTGTGACACGAGGGATTCCCAAAGCTCGCCCCTATCCCCGTTTACCAACGCGGAATGGTACTAATGCATCTGACCGTCTACCGGACTGGGCTGGTCACAGGGAACCTCCTAGACTCTCGCAAGAGCTAGGTAGATGATGTCACTACCCGTTATCATACACTTGGGTCAATTACGTAAATAATAAAGTCGGCCTAATCCGGTTTTGTTGTTTAGCATAACTAGCAAACACCACTCATACACATTACACTCATACAAGAAAGCCAGCTAAGTGAGTCCATGGACTTACCAGAATCAAATCTCGACTCTCTCTTAACCGCCACTAAATCCGTACGTGCAGAACTCAGTTGCCTGTCAGAGGAGGCACGTGAGTCAACACATTTCCCTGGATACTTATAAGTCTAAAACTCTTAAGATATACGATTCTATGTGCAGAAGTTATTACAGTGTTTATTTAAGGTAAAATGACTATTTTACCCTTAGTCCCGGAACTTCCAAAAACTCGGAATATGTACTTAAATTATAATTTGAGGCTATCTAACCATATTTTACTCCCTATGATGATTTTAGGTAACAACTAGAAAAATTACCCATTTTCTATTTCCCGACAAGTCACTAAAGTCAACTACAACTTCAAATATAAAATTCGAATAATCTTATAAAAATTCCAAAATAATTCCCTAGACCATCTATGATATCCCATCTACTCATAGGAGAAGGAATTTCTTAAAACTGTTAAAGCATCGCTTCTACAAAAATTTCTAAAGTTGGTTACAACACTTAACAAGCAGCACACTGTCTTAACTTTGAAAAATCATAACTCCTAAACTACTCGCTGGATTTATCCCAAATTTTGATATGTTCTACTATAAAATCTTATCTCTAATATATCCAAAATTCAGACGCAAAGGAGATCAGAATCCTATTTAAAACTATCTCACAAAACCGAATTGCAGCACAACAGAAAAACTGCTTACGACTCAATCTTTGAAAAATCGTAAATCCCAAACCACTCGCTGGATTCCTCTCAAATTTTAATATGTTCTACAAAAATATATCAACTATATCATATCCAAAATTCAAGCTCAACGGAGATAAAAAGCCTATTCAAAACTATCTCACAAAACAGCATACCATGCTGTTTTTCTCAACTCAGCACATTTATAAAAACTGTAAGAGGAGTCAACTTTGAAACCCCATATCTCTCAAACCGTAACATGGATTACTCTAAAATTTTAGTATGATTTACTATGCAATACCATCTACAAGGTATCCGAAAATCAGTCAAAAAGAAGGAGTATTTCATACCTAAATCGGATTCTGAAGTTGGGTACAAGAAACAGTTTTGGAAGTTCAAAAAAGTAAATCCTTTTACAGTGCTTCTCCTGCTCGACCTGAGTGAGTTTAGGACAGATTTTGTAGCATCTAATAGCTCATATGTGTGGAGGGAAAGGTAACCAAAAGAGGTATGGGTCTTACTCGATTCTAGGCTTCGACCATTGGAAGTTGCGGCTTGATTGACTCCTCCTGTTGGTTTCGTGATTGCTTGCGTACAGAGAATGATGCAGGAGGAAAGAAAGGACTCCAGTTGTGCAAGGAGGGAGGCTGTACATGTTTATCCTAGGGCTGCTGGTTGTTCGTTCGAGATGAGGATGCATCAAGAGATCCGCCGGTCTGCTTGGTTGACGAAGAGGAAAGGGAAGGCTGGACAATTTCTCGTCCTTGTTGTTGGCGGCAGCGGTGCAGAAGGGTGTGGGAATAGGCAGCAGCGGAGGAGAGCCGGAAAGCAACCCTTGGCTATGACGGCTCGGGATAGAAACGTGCGAAGAGGGGAGGAGGAGTGTGGCGAGATCTGTAGCGTATACCCCGGCATGTATCTGGACACGAAGTGAAGGAGTGTGACAGATCCGGTGCTTAATCAACGAAAGACTCTTCGAGATCCAACAATTACATTCTGATGGAGAGAGAGAGCCTTCCTCCAGCTTGCTAACTAACGTGGGCAAGGCAGTGCTGGGCCGGTCCAAGTGTAGCAGCTGGTCCCTGACATGCATATTGGTCATCTGGGCCTTGTCACTACTTGTCTGGCCTTGTCACTGCTTGTCTGGGCCTTGTCACTGCTTGTCTGGGCCTCGTCACAGCTTTGTCATGGTCTCGTCTCAAGTCGTCGTTAAGGATTAATTATAAGAATTAGGGTTTGATATAATTCTATCATTTTATGTGAATTAAATTCTACATAAAATGATTAAAATTATAAGAATTAGGGTTTGATATATTAGTATCATTTTATGTGAATTAAATTTTACATAAAATGATAAAATTTGTGAAGAAAGAAATACTAGATAGAATGGAAAACCGTCAACGGCTCGAAGTCCGATTTGCTTCGGAATTAAACTGAATAAAAAATTTTTCGGATATTACATCAGTACCCCCTTAAAAGAAGTTTCGTCCCGAAACTTAAAAGAAGGCAACATAATGTCGGAATCCATACTAAAGAACTAAAGCGCCGAAAACGTCATAATCGGTCAAGTTCTTATTGTTTCGGGATTAGTCGGAAGAAAATTTTCGGGTATTACATCAATTCCTCCTTAACAATAAGTTTCGTCCCGAAACTTAGGGTAAGACAATCCTGATCGGCCTTAAAGGCACTAAACGGGTATATCTGATCACTACTCAAAAGTCTCATCGTTTCCACATCTAAGTATCCCGCACATCAAGGTTACCAAAAGAACACATCACTGACTAAACACTCAATCATGAAATAAACAAGTAGTCAAACAATATCACACATACAAGGTCAAGCCCTAACTCGTCACTCCCGAGGTTACAACTATCGCTACATAAGTCTTTGAAATGTTACGTCTCCTACTATCCCCAATATTTAGGTAGCCCTATCGGCTTCTCATAAAACCACTAAATCTTAAATCTTTTCAGGTACTTAGATCACAAGCACTTGTTACCACGTTCTAGAGTGGTTACCGGATATCTCACTGGTATTATCCGGCTCAAATGTTTGACCCTCTAATCTGATGACCTAACTCATGTCTGGTAGGTATCTCTCCAACTGAAATTTTCAAACTCAGTTCCCAAACTTAGTCTCCGTGGAAAACCGAAGCTACACTCTCCAATAGGGTGAGGAAAACTAGTACACCAGTCACTTTTAAACCGCTTTAAAACTTCTAATGGTTTCCTTACTCAAATCACTTCAAGATCCTTTGATGACCCTACGGAAAAATAATCTATTCAACTCCCTTCCCTTCGTTATGACCACTTGCTTCCGGCCTTTTGAAAAGGTTCTGACTACACAATCAGGTCCAAGGACTTGGACATCCACCAACACTTACCAAGTGCTCAATGCTCTTAGTATCACGACCCACTTGGTCTTGTCTTTTAATATTACTCAGTCATCTTATTCCTCATGTAAGGAATCGTCACCTTTACCCTTTTCAGGTCTAACACTCGAGACAACTAAAATAAAATCTAGTGGTCATCCTCTTCGTTCAATTGGCATTGTTATATTATTATAGATCTCTAATATATCGTTAGCTCTAACCTAGGCTTCTCGCGCATTACCCAAGAACTTAAGTGACATAGAATATGTCCGGAATGATGGTATTAGACACAAAGTGATCTTATATCACAGTTATTTGATCATAAATACTCGATAAATGCTAACACACCGTCAACATTGAACTCTTGTATCCTCCACTTTTATCGGACTAGTAATATACCTCTAACTCAAAACGCAACTAGGCTCTGTTCCGACATAATGTTACACATAAAATCTACTCCGAGATTATGGTTTCTTTAAGCACGGTTACTAGGGTGCAAGTATGCCCTTGTCGCTTTTCTTTCTTATGTATCTTCGACTCAGGATGGTAGTTACTCACTTTGAGCTTTCTTGTGCAGGCCATGCACAATATTTTTATTACATCATTAATTCTTTACTAATCCATCCTTAAAACTCACTCTAGAGTATTCCATTTGTATAGAATTCCACACTACTTGTCTGGCAATATGTAACAAAGCCATCACTCTTCACTCGGATCCATCATAGGGTACCAGTCTCCTTCTATTACCTCTACATGCTCATAAGTTTCCGTACGACATTTCTAGTAACTTCACATGTCCTATCTCACGTTCCTTCCAACTAGATTGCATTTCACCAACTATCACCATCTTAAACTCGACACGACATCCATCAGTACCATTGAGCTTCTTGCTCTGTGGGTTAGGACCCACCACGCTTCCGCTGCGCTACTCTGATTATTTTGTTGTTGCCCCTTAATCATAAGGACGTGCTCTGTGAGTCCAAAATGATTAACCGGATGAAGTACCAAGTACTTTCCTTACTTGTTTTCCTGAAATAAAATCATTATTGGAAAGCAACCATCTTCCGTTTACTTCCTTAATTCTTGCAAAACCGATCCAAACTCCCTGACTCGACCAGAGTTTGGTCTTAACCAGACAAGAAATAACCTTTAATGCAATCCTCTCGATATCTTTTGCTCATCCAAGACGGTTGACGTTGCCTACTTGAGGAAATCCTCCAAGGCATCGGTAAAGCTACTCCATAGATCCACCGTCACAATTATCTCTCCTTAACGGCACATAACTCGTCAATACTAAACAATACTTGCCCGTCCTTGGTTGACATCGGACAGTCTATAATTGACTTATCGCCATTTCATACCTCTACTGATATTAAACTTTTGGTGCATACCACCTACTAGATTAATCCTTTTATCCTTCTTTAGTTCGTCTTATCTTTCACTCTTCTGCTTCCTTTGGGACACTATCTTTCTCAAGTCTCATTGTGCCATTCGCCTGACGTTAAAAGTCGTTTCTAACACTCCACGATAGATGGTAAGCGTCTTGTACTTCCGATGACTTTTAATTACCTCCCAATTGTAGTCCCTTTACAGGGACCGTCTATGTTGATGACCTATGTTCTGTTATAAATGGGGGTTACCTTAGACTCTTGAGTCCACCACACAATTCTCACAAGCCCAGGTTCCTTAATCGGCGTTGTTTGTAATATTTCCTTCCAAATCTCTGTTGACTATGTTACAGGGCTTCGATCCTTTCGATATTGGCGTTGTGATTCTTCTTAGAATTATTATCTTGAAAGAAGACACAACGTCTCCAGGCTTGTGAAGTCTACCTTTCGCTCTTACATTAAGTTGTAAGTCTCCATTCCATGTTAATTGTGATCTGTCAAAATTTCCTTAGCTAGTAGGTAAACAGTTGCTCACAACAATCCTTTTATACTTCTTTAGTTCTATCTACCTTCCACCCTTCCGCTTCTTATGGCCTAACTCCATTTCTCTAGTCCGATTGTGTCATTCATCTGACATAAATAGTCATTTTAATTTTTTCCACGATAGCTTGCAAGCGTCTTTGAAATTCTTATGGCCGTAATGATCATCCACTTGCAGTTCCTTTTGCATGGACCATCTGTGTTGATGGCTTAGGTCCCATGATAATTCGGGTTATTCTGGACTCTCAAGTCAAGCAAGGCCGTTTTCCCATACAGATTTCTTCACTGGAGTTAGTGGTAATATCGCTTTCATGAACTCCGTTGCCTGCTACCGGCTTCCGTTCTTTGGATATTGGCGTCGCGGTTTCTTTCCAACTTCTTATATCTTTGAGGAGGTCAAAACCCTCCACGCTTGTGGGGTATGCCTTTTCGCTTTTACACTCAATTGTAAGTCTTCATTCCGTGCACCTTAGATTCTCACACCCGGATTGACACTTTGTCTCTTCTGGTTTCTCATGCCCACAATGGTCTATGCGGTATCCGCCTCAATTATAATGTCCTTGATTCCGCAATCTTGGTTGTACTCAATTCTACTTGTCCCGTTCCAATATTGTTATCTCTACTCCGCACTATTGTAGTCTCTTGCATGGTTCTTCTAATTCCGTCTCTCGGCCTCGTATACCCGAGTTCCATGTACAACCTTCTATTCCTTCTAACTGAACTGGCCCAGCGATTTCTTCCTCATCTGATTGTGCTTGTGGTAAAAATTATCTTCACAACTTTACTTCCTTGCTCACTTGTTCTCTCGATGATTTGTACGGATCACCAAGCGGCCCACCCGAGTATAATACTCAATTCAAGGTCTGATTCCATTGCCTCGTGTTGAAAACTCTTCAAGTTTTCTACCGATTTATCATGAGGCGATAATCGCTTCATGATATCACAACTAAAGGATATAATATATCCTTTAGGATACTAACATACTACACTTATACATATATATAACATACATTAATACTCATCATGGTAAGTCTATATGCTAACTCATATCGATCTAAGTTGTAGAGATTCATGGAGAGCGATGGTGGTCCAACGTACTACTAGTCCAACAACCCGACTATGCGTGTGTGTAAAAACAGAAATCAGTTTTGAAAATTTTAGACCCCTTTCGGGTTCTAGTTATTTTATACATTTGGTCTTTCAGAAGATTTCAAGTGTCATTGTTGCCAACCCAAAGCTCTGATACCATATTGTAACACCCCAAATTCTGAGAACTCGGGGAGCTACTGGTTAGGACCTCACAATAGGTCCCGACCTTAGTTTGACAACAAATTAACTTGGATCTTACAACAAGGCACAAAAGTATTTAAATCATTTGAAAACTTTAAACAATATTTACATGAATAATATGTGTCAGCCTTACAAAGCAAAGGTACCAAAACGACACATAAGAAGAACAAAAGACATCCCGCCCCCAGCTAAATAAGTACGTGGACCCGGCTGACCATTCCCTTCGGATCTCTCTACAACTGTTTTCACCTGCAAGACATCTACAAGCGGTATAAAACCGTTAGCTAACATTCTATGCATAAGTATAAAGGTAAAAGCACAAACACACAACATACACAATCAACATGCAACACATAATCCTTTTATTATCTTTAATTAGGTGATAGGTTATTACTAATGATACTTATTTTATGACACGAGGGATTCCCAAACCTCGCCCCTGTCCCCGTTTACCAACGCGGAATGGTACTAATGCATCTGACCGTCTACCGGACTGGGCTGGTCGCAGGGAACCTCCTAGACTCTCGCAAGAGCTAGGCAGATGATGTCACGACCCATTATTATACACTTGGGTCAATTACGTAAATAATAAAGTCGGCCTAATCTGGTTTCGTTGTTTAGCATAACTAGCAAACACCACTCATACACATTACACTCATACAAGAAAGCCAGCTAAGTGTGTCCGTGGACTTACCAGAATCAAATCTCGACTATCTCTTAACCGCCACTAAATCCGTACGTGCAGAACTCAGTTGCCTGTCAGAGGAGGCACGTGAGTCAACACATTTCCCTGGATACTTATAAGTCTAAAACTCTTAAGATATACGATTCTATGTGCAGAAGTTATTACAGTGTTTATTTAAGGTAAAATGACTATTTTACCCTTAGTCCCGGAACTTCCAAAAACTCGGAATATGTACTTAAATTATAATTTGAGGCTATCTAACCATATTTTACTCCCTATGATGATTTTAGGTAACAACTAGAAAAATTACCCATTTTCTATTTCCCGACAAGTCACTAAAGTCAACTACAACTTCAAATATAAAATTCGAATAATCTTATAAAAATTCCAAAATAATTCCCTAGACCATCTATGATATCCCATCTACTCATAGGAGAAGGAATTTCTTAAAACTGTTAAAGCATCGCTTCTACAAAAATTTCTAAAGTTGGTTACAACACTTAACAAGCAGCACACTGTCTTAACTTTGAAAAATCATAACTCCTAAACTACTCGCTGGATTTATCCCAAATTTTGATATGTTCTACTATAAAATCTTATCTCTAATATATCCAAAATTCAGACGCAAAGGAGATCAGAATCCTATTTAAAACTATCTCACAAAACCGAATTTCAGCACAACAGAAAAACTGCTTGCGACTTAATCTTTGAAAAATCGTAAATCCCAAACCACTCGCTGGATTCCTCTCAAATTTCAATATGTTCTACAACAATATGTCAACTATATCATTACCAAAATTCAAGCTCAACGGAGATCAAAAGCCTATTCAAAACTATCTCACAAAACAGCATACCATGCTGTTTTTCTCAACTCAACACATTTATAAAAACTGTAAGAGGAGTCAGCTTTGAAACCCCATATCTCTCAAACCGCAACATGGATTACTCTAAAATTTTAGTATGATTTAATATGCAATACCATCTACAAAGTATCCAAAAATCAGCCAAAAAGAAGGAGTATTTCATACCTAAATCGGATTCTGAAGTTGGGTATTGGACACAGTTTTGGAAGTTCAGAAAAGTAAATCCTTTTACAGTTCTTCTCCTGCTCGACCTGAGTGAGTTTAGGACAGATTTTGTAGCATCTAATAGCTCATATGTGTGGAGGGAAAGGTAACCAAAAGAGGTATGAGTCTTACTCGATTCTAGGGTTCTACCATTGGAAGTTGCGGCTTGCTTGACTCCTCCTGTTGGTTTTGTGATTGCTTGCGTACAGAGAATGATGCAGCAGGATAGAAAAGACTCCAGTTGTGCAAGGAGGGAGGTTGTACATGTTTATCCTAGGGCTGCTGGTTGTTGGTTCGAGATGAGGATGCGTCAAGAGATCTGCCTTTCTGCTTGGTTGACGAAGAGGAAAGGGAAGGGTGGACAATTTCTCGTCCTTCTTGTTGGCGGCAGTGGTGCAGAAGGGTGTGGGAATAGGCAGCAGCGGAGGAGAGCCGGAAAGCAACCCTTGGCTATGGCAGCTCGGGATAGAAACGTGAGAAGAGGGGAGGAGGAGTGTGGCGTGATTTGCAGCGTATACCCCGGCATGTATCTGGACACGAAGTGAAGGAGTGTGACAGATCCGGTGCTTAATCAACGAAAGACTCTTCAAGATCCAACAGTTACGTTCTGATGGAGAGAGAGAGCCTTCCTCCAGCTTGCTAACTAATGTGGGCAAGGCAGTGCTGGGCCGGTCCAAGTGTAGCAGCTGGTCCTTGACGTGCAGATTGGCCATCTGGGCCTTGTCACTACTTGTCTGGCCTTGTCACTGCTTATCTGGGCCTTGTCATTGCTTGTTTGGGCCTTGTCACTGCTTGTCTGGGCCTCGTCACAGCTTTGTCATGGTCTCGTCTCAAGTCGTCGTTAAGGATTAAGTATAAGAATTAGGGTTTGATATAATTCTATCATTTTATGTGAATTAAATTCTACATAAAATGATAAAAATTATAAGAATTAGGGTTTGATATATTAGTATCATTTTATGTGAATTAAATTTTACATAAAATGATAAAATTTGTGAAGAAAGAAATACTAGATAGAATGGAAAACCGTCAACGGCTCGAAGTCCGATTTGCTTCGGAATTAAACTGAATAAATAAAATTTCGGATATTACAGTACCGGTCTCCATGGCAGCTCCTTCATCAAACTCCTCCTCATCATTAGTTGTAGAGTCTCTGGCATCCTGCATGTAAGGAAACTAAGCGGTGGACCAGTACTGGCGGTCAAATACTAAGAATTGAGATGAACATAGAATCCCTTGTGGAGCCGTCGTCTCCCGTGGCATAACGACGTATGGCGTGGTAAGACCACGAGGAACTAGAATACGCCTCATGATCATCTCCTGAAGTCCCAGCGGCTTTGCAGCCGCAACAAGTGTACACGTAGTCAGATCTAGACCCATGGAAGTAGCAATGTAGGTCACCAAGCCTCCACAACAGATATCTCCCTTGGACTGGCCCTTGATCCTATGCAAGTCCTCCGCTAACATCCCAGCAAAATCAGGAAATCCCCTTGTGACCATACAAAATAAACTCAAAAGCTCCCCATGTCTGATCTTCTGGGGCGTCTCAATACGCGCCAAAAGAGTCTCACTGAATATCCTATGAGCAAGGCGGAAGGCCAAGTGGAATATGATGCGCTCTCTGAAATCTCCAGGTCTCCACCTATCACTGTGCTGAACCACGTGGGTTATGTCGCCCCAAAAATCTCGAGCTACGGCTCGGGAAGGAAAGTCAGAGACGGTGGGAGTAGGGAAACCAAA
Organism: Fagopyrum esculentum; assembly: GCA_033239045.1. Lineage (NCBI taxonomy): Eukaryota > Viridiplantae > Streptophyta > Magnoliopsida > Caryophyllales > Polygonaceae > Fagopyrum > Fagopyrum esculentum. Next base: position 57,827,227 of record BSUD01000002.1, read on the forward strand.
AGCCTCCCTAAAATGGTCCATGGCCACGATGTAGTTCTGGTTCAGCAACCAGTACTTGATACTACTGCATTCCGGCTCGTAAGTGCCGGAACTGACAAACTCCATAGTCGGCTCTAAGTAAGTCGGTGCTCGAACCTCCATAAACTCCTCCAGTCCCACCATGGATATCATCTTCCTCAAGTCCTCCGTCACATGGAGGCACTCGAAGGAAGCAACGTCGAGGAAGTGCGGGGCAACAATAGGACGCCCGCAAATACGATCAAAATCAGCCTGGTGTCTCTCATGGAACACCGGAATAGTACGCTGAGATGCAGAAGAAGGAGAGGAACTACTGGGTCTATCTCTCAAGACCAGTTGGCGATTAGACCTACTACTCATGATTTTTTTTTAATTTTTTTTTCTAACAGATCACCTCGGTTGCCTGAAGAACACCTCGGCCAAGACACAGCCGACCGGACCGAGGCGAAGGGCTGTTCGTTCGTAACTCTAAAATTTGTAATTTATTTTACCCCAAATCACTACCAAATGCTTCCTAAGGGGTACTTATATCTTTTCCAACAAGAGATAGTGGCAACCAAAGCCAGATCTATCCTAAATAATTAGAAGAAAAAGAGTTAGAGTTTTCAAACGAAATACTCAGATTCTGCAGATTCGGAGTGTTTTTCTCGCTGTTTGATGTTTGAAAACCGATCCTCTTGCTTCCTCCGGTGTAATCGAACCAAAAATCGCATGAAACGAGCAAGAATAGAAGATTTGAGGAGTAGGGCACGCCACGGTCGATGTAAGAGCCTTCACCTTTCGAGCCTAGGAACCATAGATGATCCCTAGTTGGTCCTTGTCAGCCGCCCCAGCGGATCCTGTGAGCCGCCCTTGCGCCTCAGGAGGGCCGCCCCTGCGCCTCAGGAGGGCCGCCCCTGCGCCTTGATTGATCCGCCCCTGCAGTTTTGTGCGGCTGCAACCACCTTTGTTGACCTCTTGACTTGCTTTTGGTTAGCTTCTTATATAAGCTTCCCTTAGCTTAAGAGGAGGGGTTTCTTCATCTCTCCAGCTCCTCACGTTCATCTTCTCCTCTCTTCTTCTTTGATCTTCTTTGATCTCTCTTTGATCTTGCGTGTGTGAGTTTTGAGAGTTGTTTGTGGTTTGAGACTTGGATGATCATGAGGATGATGTTGTGTGTTGTTGTTGATGTGCTGAGGATGTGAGAGGTGTTGATGCTCTTGGTTGCTGGTTAGGGTTGTTGTGGTAAGGTTCTATCTTCCATCTTCTTTCTTTCTTCACTCTTGCTTCCTTCTTTCTTCTTAGCTTAGAATAACAAGTTAGACTTGTGTTGGATCCTTTCCTGGATGTTTGATGTTCATACATGTGCATATATCTATGTGTGTTGTTGTTGTGTGACGAAGAAGTGAAGAGGGTCGAGAAAGAGATCGAAGAGGAGTCGGGCCAACTCTCTGCATAGTTGGCCGCCCCTTCCCCTGAACCAAGCCGCCCCTGTGCCTGGTGTGTGAACCGCCCCTGCGCCTTGAGTGAGCCGCCCCTGCGCCTTGAGTGAGCCGCCCCTGTGCCTCATTGGCTCAGCTTGGAGTTCCTTGCTTCTGTTGGTGCATCCAGGGCATACCTTGTTGGTATGTTTCCTTCCTTCCTTTCCTTTGGCCTTGGCTTAGATGTTGGCTAGGTTAGCATGGTTAGGATGAGTGGTATGATAGAGATGTGCCTTAGGCACTCGTGTTTATGTTGAGGTTATGCCTTAGGCATTTGTGAGCATGTTATGATCTTGAGGTTTAGATTAAGGTTGTAGGTTGGTTATGGTTATGGAGACGAGTCTCCTAACCCTTGTAGTATGTGATGTTTTGTGCCTTGCTATTGCAGGTGTTGGTTTCTTCCCCAAGGGGAAGATGTGATGTGGTATTGGATACGAGTGTTGCATGTAAGTCCATAGGACTTACTTAGTGTACAGTTGTGGATTGGTATGAATGTGATGGTTGTGTGTGTTCATATGATTGTGCATTTATAACCTAAACCGGACTAGGATGACCATTTATTATATTAAATGGTCCAAGTGTATTATAACGGGTCGTGACCACTTGCCTCCGCCTGCGGGTAGGAGGAGGTGCCCTGAAGATGATCTCACAGGAGGGGACGAGTGATGATCACCCCTATGCAAAACTCCCATGTTACGTTGGATGAGACGGGGTTCTTGAGGCTCCTCGTGTTGCAAAAGAAGTTGAATTAGTAATGGAATAACCTAAATGAAAGATAATAAATGAATGTGTGTAGCATTGCATGTATGAGATGTTGATGTGTGTTTGTGCTATTACCTTCATACTTATTCTTTATTGTAGCTAACGGTGTATACCATGTTGTAGATGATCTGCAGGTTAGGAGGACTACAGAGTGAGCCAGATGGTGAGACTAGCCGAGAACTTCTGTACATTAGGATGCGTGGGATATGGGGACCTTTTGTATCAGATGTTTATGGTTGATGTTTTGTATTCGGCTTTGTGTTTGTAAATCTTTTTTTGTATCTTATACAGTTTAATGTATTTGGTTATAATCTACCTGTGCCTTTTGTTGTAAGATCCAGTGAACTTGTTGTCAGGCTAGGGTCAGAATCTACTGTGAGATCCTAGCCCAATGTAGCACTCTGAGTCCTATGGATTTGGGGTGTTACAGTCGAAGCTTGCTGTGGGAGGGAAAATGGAAAGAGAGAAAAACTGTCTCGCCTTTTATACCATTCTCTGATTTTGATTTCACCTCGGTCGAGGTGGTCCCGACCGGACCGAGGTGTCTGACTGGATGTCAGACCTAGTTGCCTCGGTTTCCCCAACAACATCTTGGTCGAGGTGTTGTGACAGCAACCGAGATGTGTCTCAATCAAACTTCGTCTTCTCAATTTCTCGAACTTCTGTCCTTCCAGTGTAGCTCCTAAGATGTAATCCTTCCTTAGAAAGTACCTGGTTTCTGTCTAGAGACGCCAAAAATAAAGCAAAGGAAACTATCTAAAACTAAGCTAGAAAAGGGGAAAAGAAAGCAATACCTTGGGTTACCTCCCAAGAAGCACTTGGTTTAAGGTGTCCTCACCCCATACTTTACCTTCATCGTGGGGTGAGATAAAGGAGTCTATCAAACGTTCCATTAAATGCAAGTGCTCATCGGGAAATGAATCATCTATGGGTAGGTAATCCTTCTCGGTCGAGGAGGAAGGTAGCCAGCTGAGGTGATCCGCTACAGAATTTTCGGATCCCTTCTTATCGCGAATCTCTAGGTCAAACTCTTGAAGCAAGAGAATCCAACGAATAAGATGCGGCTTCGCATCTTTCTTTGCGAGCAAGTAACGGACGGTTGCATGGTCGGTGTAAACAATAACCATCGCTCCCAGCAAGTAAGAACGAAACTTCTCACAAGTATATACAACCGCCAAGAGCTCCTTTTCGGCAGTGGCGTAGTTTAGTTGAGCTTCATCTAGCGTCATCCTAGCATAGTAAATGGCGTTGGTCCGGCCATCCTTCTTTTGTCCAAGTACCGCTCCTACGGCCACATCACTAGTGTCGCACATGATCTCAAAGGGAAAGGTCCAATCGGGAGGTTGAATGATGGGAGCGGTGATCAACGCTTCCTTTATCCTGTAAAAAGCATCAAGGCATTCCTGCAAAAAGTCAAAAACAACATCCTTATTCAAAAGATTGGTGAGTGGTTTAGAGATTTTTGGGAAATCCTTGATGAACCTCTTGTAGAAACTTGCATGCCCGAGAAAACTCCGCAAACCCTTAACAGAACAAGGGGAAGGAAGTTTCTCAATAGTCTTGATCTTAGCTCGATCGACCTCAATACCTCGATTGGGAACGAGGTGTCTCAGAACAATTCCTTCACTAACCATAAAGTGACACTTCTCCCAATTCAGAACAAGATTAGTGTCTTCACAACGTTGTAGCACTAGAGAAAGGTTAGCTAAACAATCATCAAAAGAGGAACCATATACCGAAAAGTCATCCATGAATACCTCCATGATCTCTTTAATGTATTTGGAATAGATGGCCATCAGACAACGCTGGAAGGTTGCAGGTGCATTACACAATCCAAATGGCATTCTCCTATAAGCGAATGTCCCCCATGGACAAGTGAAAGTGGTCTTCTCTTGATCATCCGGATGGATATGAATCTTAAATAAGCCACTATAACCATCTAGATAGAAAAAATGGGAGTGTTGAGCTAACCGTTCGAGCATTTGGTCGATGAAGGAAAGCGGGAAATGGTCCTTCCGAGTGGCCACATTCAGCTTCCTATAATCGATACACATCCTCCAGCCTGTAACGGTCCTAGTTGGAATCAACTCATTGTTCTTATTCGTCACAACGGTCATCCCTCCTTTCTTCGGACCTACATGCACCAGGCTCACCCACTTGCTATCTGATAACACGATTTATGATCTAGATTTAGACACTCATTTAGATAGATTTTCCGCTCATTCATGCATGGTTTAGCATTAGTTCACGGCGTTTGCACTCAAATCACGTATTTTGTCAAGATAGACGTCTACTCGGACTTTTGCTTGCTTTGCAGGTATTTTGGGAGATTTAAGAGCCTAATCGATACATCCGAGGATCATTCCTCGAGATGACACACTTCCGGACTCATTGGAATGTAAGATAAGGGCTAAGGAGGACTCATGGAACCTTGCCAACACAAGCCATGCACCGAATCATGGCTTAACGAGCCTAGGAGAGGCTTCTGGACAAAACCACGGTCTAAGCCCTTTCCACGGCCGTGATTATGACCGTGATTCTTGCCAGGACCACATTGACAGCTGGCCACGATCTCTTCCATTGCTCTTGCATCTTAGTGGGTATTTAAAGGATTTTGCAGGCTGTAATTGGGGATCCTTCTCTTCTCTTTTGACCTACCTTTCTTCCCCAAAACACTTCTCCATTGTTGCCTCTTTTCCAAGCACCCATTAGGGGTGTTCTTGGAAGAGATTAGTGTAGATTCTTGTTTTAGAGTGACATTAGATTGGATTCGAGTGAAGTTTCGATTGTTGTCAAGTTGGATTAGCTCTTGGAGCCTTGTAAGGATTTGGTAATTTCTATTCTATGCTTTTAATGTCTTTTCTTTGGATTGTTCTTCATCATTTTACCATGACTTGAAAGCATGCTTTATTTGTGGAGATTGATCTTGAAATGAATGTTGTTGGCTAGATAGATTGCGATTCTAGGGTGAGGAAAGAAAGGTTATGGCTAGAAGCATGATAGGATGAACCTAGATTTTTACCCTTGGATGACTTGTGTTGTTGAAATCCTAGTGTTTGTTGAGCTTAATTTAGCTTAGGATCACCTAATGCTATCAACCTAAGTGAGGGAAGAGATCTACCCGATGATTTCCGATCTTAGATACCTAAGATGACAAACCCTAGGTAGTGGTGAGCCTCACAAGCCGCCATTGGACTAAGTGTGCTAGGATAGTTGATTAGGACTTCCCTTTCTGAGACTTACCCGGTAAGGATAGGTTAGACTCCAAGGTAACAATCCGGTTTGTGTAGAATTCCTTCCTTAGGTTCTTAGAGACTTACCCGGTGATGAGACCTTAGGAATGGACTAGTGGACCATGAGACCTACCCGGTAATTGATCCCAATCTAGAAACGCTAAATACCGACATATCATAGTTAATCCGAGAAATGAATAGATAGCTTGAGTCTATGCCATACCCGGACTTCCAAACTCTAGAATCCGTTTTGTTACTTCCACTCTCCTATCTTTTGTGTTAGTGTGTGTTTGTGTTGCTTGATTGTGTTCACATATTTGTGATCTTTGTTTGATCACCCAAAACCCTCCAAAAATATTGTGTCTTCCATTTTCTTTATTTCTCATCTTATCTTAGTCTAGATTCACACCATCTTCGATCATTGAATGACTTAGTTTCACCTCAGTCCTTGTGTTCGACCTCGGAATACTTTCCTTTCAACAAAACGACCCGTACACTGCGGGTTTCGCTAGGTAGTTTAGGATTTAGTTTGAGTTTATAAATGCAAAGCTTTTTGTGCTAATTCCTAGCGTAACACTATCCGATATGGGAAATATGATGCCTGCATCCAACAACTTAAGAATTTCCTTCTTTACAACCTCTTTCATGATCGGATTTAACCGTCTTTGAGGTTACCGTGAAGTCTTATGATCGTCTTCCATTAGTATCTTATGCATGTAAAAAGAAGGCTTAATACCAACAAGATCATCAATAGTATAACCCAAAGCCTTTCGATGTTTCCTCAAAACATGCATCAGTTTAGACAATTCAGTTTTAGAAAGGGAAGCACTAACGATAACGAGATAAGTAGAATCCGGTCCAAGGAAAGCATACCTCAAGTGACTCGGAAGTGGTTTAAGCTCCACAACTGGGGGTGCTTTTTGAGGTGGATCTCTGCCTTCTCCTTCTAGTGAAGTAGACTTAGATCGAAGAACTAGACTTTGAGAAGTCTCAGTTGATATAATCTCGCTTGTGACCTCATTCGAGGCGCAAGGTGGGTGACCGAGATGTTCTTCAGATAAGAACACCTCGCTTGGTCCAGGAAGTGTCTCGGTCGAGGTACTGGAACTGGGACCTAAACCTAAATTGCTTCTCTTCTCTTGGGTTAGTTTTCAATCTTAGCTCCTGGATCTGCTTCCAATGCTTTTAAGCTCCGTATATCTACATCTCAAGAGACATCTATACCTTCCTCCATTAAACTAAAACTAAGAACTCTTTCAAGAGGATCATTAATAAGGATAGAACTCACCAATTCTCTTGATTCTTCTTCATCATAGATGTTGAAGATATCATCCTCAAGCGGCTCTCCCTTCATTGCAGCAAGTAATGCAAACTCCACATGATCACCGCCAATGTTGAATTTCAACTTGGTGTTCTTACAATCCACATTCCAACCCGAAGTTGCTAGAAATGGTCTCCCGAGAATGATAGGAACGGAATAATCTACGGGTATGTCAAGTAAAACAAAATCTATAGGTAAGTAGAAATTACCTAAGTTGACAGGAACTATTCGCCTCAAAGCGTGCGTGCAAATAAGTTTTAATTATAAAACTGAAACAAAAGCAAGCGAACCCGCAGTGTACAGATGGCGTGGTTAAGCAAGTATTCTAGAGTATCGAACTCAGTGATTTGGGAAGTCAAATTCAGTTTCGAATAATCGAGCAAGTAAAAGTATAAAAGCTTTGCAAATATTGGGGAAAACAGCAACCCTAAAGATCCAGGTATCCAATTGTGACAATCGATTCAAGATATACTATAGATATAAGGACAAAGTTGAGATTGCAAAGGTATAACTAAGGTAAGATAATGTACGGTGAAGTTCCAAAACCCTATATGTCTAACCCAAAGACTGACTCTATAAAGGTTGTTGAGGCTGTAGTATAGAAAGGATCTAAAGGTAAGAATTAATCTCAAATACCCATACCCAAACCCAAGGAATCAAAGATTGACTAGAACGGTTAAGGTTGTGACACTCGAAACCGAAATAGAGGATGTTAAGTCTCACTACTACCTAGAAAAGGCAAGCCAGGGCTAGGTTAAAGCTAATCTTTAACTTCGGATTAAAGCAAAAGCAAAGGTCGTAAAACAGAGAAAATCATGGCTGGATCTTGAGATTCCACGGCCGTGGAACTCAAGAATAGACCGTGGTTTAGGGTGTCGACGATGCTTCTCACACTCTCAGGGTCCAATCTGTTTATTATCGATCTATCATCATCTAAGCCACAACTATCAACCCTTCACCTTAGAATTGCTAAAAGGTTTTAGCCAATAACCATCATCATGATATCAAAAATCAATTTTAGAAGAAAGAAAGATGAAAACCCTCGAAAAATCAATAACAAAACAAAGTCAATCTCGAATCCGAATAACAAAAGTAGTATGTGTATGAATTCAGAATATAGAACAAGAATCTCCACAACGATCTCAGGGAACAATGAAGAACGGAATGGCAATCCGTCTCCAAAAGTGAAAACCCTAAGAAAATCTCCAAAGTACGTAATCTCCAATGTCGCATCTTTCACCAATCTCCAGTCCTCCAGGTCCATTGAACCCTAAATAGCCATCTTCAAAGCCCTAAGCGAAGATGTAAGTGAAGGTCCTCGAAACTCTTTTCTCAAGCCTACTTATAGACGAAAATAGGGTTACGAGAAAGCCCAATGACGTTGCTGACGTGGCAAATATGACACGTCACAAAATCATGGAAATCACGGTCATGAAAAAATTTCCACGGCCATGGTTTAGGCCGTGTAACTTTCTGTTGTGCTTCAAACTCAATTCCACGATCCAATTGCCAAGTCCATGGCCGTAATTTAGGGCGTGGTTCTCCAAACTCTTGTGAAAGCCTTTATTTCGTGATGTTCTTCACTCATGCTCCTTCCTTCGCCTCTCCAAAGCATCTCCTTGCCATCAAGCATGATCAAATACTCATTTTCTTCCACATTTTGCTCCAATCCAGCCTTTATTCACCTAAAAACAAAACAAAGCTAGTGAAGATCTCTATATCGACAAAGTGGGTAAATGAGCTCACAAATGCTTCAAACTCATATCTATGTACACATAAAAGAGGCAAAAACAACTAAAACAAGTGCCTAAAATATAGTCATATTTCATGCTAACAAAATACTCAATACTTGTCACTTGTTTGTCCCCAAGCAAGGTTTTCAAAAGCTTAGAACATATGGTAGAATGAAATATGAATGCATAAAAAAACCAAACTATCCTTTTGGTAATGTGCTTCGAATCAATAGATCATCCTCAAACCTTGCTTCATTCATCCTTGAAAATGTTCATACACATAAACCAAAATATGCAAAGCAAAGGAACTTCATAAATTGCCTAAACTTCAAGACAAACATCATAACCTTCTAGCGTTGTCAAAATCAAGCATGTGAAACTTCAATTTAGATCATCAAATCAAATAACACTCTTATGATCTCAAGGACTTTTAAGTAAGGCCAAGAATGCAGAAAAGGTGGGAAACTTGTAAAGGAATATGGTGTATGAATCCGGGAAGAAGGAACAACACAAACTCTTTTCTTTTCACCATTTGAACTAACCACCAACTTAGAGCTTTGCTCTAGACTTTTTGCACATAATGTTTGGACTTTACTTTTGGAGTTATGGACAGCGGTGCACAAAAACCGAAGCCTAGGAGATTGGCGTTTCTCAATTTTAAGATGCCTCAAACCCTTGATGCACATACCATAATTTGTTAGGAATATCGCTCAATCCGACTTTGGCAAGACACAAACACCCAGCTATGTGAATGGTGCCGAGTTACTCATCGTCATGATTGACTTCCCCAAACCTATATTTTCCTACAATTTGACTTCAAAAAATTGCTTTCATGGCCCTCCCACATCAAACATGCCAAAATCAACTCTTCCTAAATCCCGGATTGGTAAAGGAGGCAATTATTTTCATTGAGGGGCTAAATGATCAAAGAAAGAAGCAACAAAATCGAGGTGCCTTAATCATTTCATAAAGAAGTATGAGAACTTATATTGTGATTTCAACCTTCGTTTCTCAATATGATTTAGATAAAAACCTTCACATTAAGAAACTTGCAAGAAAGGATAAACAACATACTCAATCTCTTCACAATTCATAATTCAATTCAAGCATACAATTGTCATCAAAAACTCATTCCACAAGTAGTTTTCATCATAGAAATCATCTCTAATCTTAGAAGCACAAAATCTTTTCAAATTTTTCAAATTTTTATGGGTTTTTCAAGGCCTTTTTCATGCAATGCAATAATGAAATGTGTGACAATGAAAGGAAACATGCAAGTGTTCATAGTCATAAGCGAAGCAAAGTGAGTAGAGTTATTACAAACGATAGTCACACCCCACCCCATACTTGAAACATACATTGTCCTCAATGTTCAAGGGAAATAAAGAAAAGAAAAGAAACAAGGGAAACTCACTAATGGCGGTGGAGTGGCTCTAACCGGAGGTCATCTCAACATCATCACTGGGAAGGCGGCGGTGTGAATGGATAGAAGTCCGAGCTGAAGTTCCGCCCGAACCGCTGGCGGTAGACGTCCCTCAAGATACGGGCATTCTACTGGCGCTCTACATCATGAGACTCTTGTCGGACCTCCAAGTCTCCTACTCTCCTCGAAAGATCATCGGCCCAACTTGGAAGCTGCGAATACCAAGGTGGCGGCTGGCTATACCATGAAGGTGTGTCCTGAGGAGGGATCAGTGCCACCGGTGGATGATCATACCATGGAGGAGGAGCTCCCATCCATGATGGCTTATCTCCATACTAGGCGGGTGGAGTCTCCATCCAAGTCGGCCTCTCACTCACACTAGCCCTGCGTGAAGAAGAGGAACCGGAAGGTCTAGAAGGGCGGGGAGATCGCCTAGGAGGCTCCGGGAAGTCGGTCGGCTGGTCCGGGAATGTACCAAAATCATGCTCATCACCTCCTACATCATGATCATCTCCTCCTCCTATCTCCTCATCATCGTTCCCAGCTGGGACCTCATCCGGCACATATGGAGGGGCTACAAGTCTATTCGCATGCATGGATGTGAAGGTCTCCTTCCAATTTTGGTGGCCTAGCATGATGGAGTACTCGGGAAGCCATTGGATACCTCTACCACCTCTCTTCTCCCATGGCATGGCTGCGGTAGGTGGAGCTTGGTGGCGGGGAAAGATAATACCTCTAGTCATAAGCCCATTGAGACCTAAAGGTCTCGCCGTTATCCTAGTACAAGCGGAGTAGTCTATCCCCAACTGAGTGGCTATGTGAGTCACCATACCCCCATAACCTATGTTCCCGGCCCGCTTGTTCTTCAGTTTGCTAATGGTGGACGCAAGGAGGGAGGCACAATTGGCGGATCTACCAGTAAGCATACAATAGAGGAGGAATAGCTCATCGGTTTTGATCTTTTGTGGGGTCTCGGTCCTAGGGAAAAGACACTCCGAAAGGACTCTATGAGCTATCTTCAAGGCTAAATGGTAGATGAGCTTAGCCTTGGTGTCGGCCGGTTGCCAACGGTCCTCATTAGCATAAATCATGGCTATATCCTCCCAAAACTCCTTAGCATACACTCCCCCGGAAAATCTACCATTGAAGCTCTCATGGAACCCAAAGAAGGCTCCAAACTGAATGATGGAGAACTCATAGTTTTGCTCCATTAGCCTAAAGGAGACCGTTCGGTTCATGTGGCTATGCTTAAAGGAAGTTACAAACTCCCTTGTTATCTCCTCATAGGCATCCTCTCTAATAGCGGAGAAGATGATCAATCCGGCTCTATCCAAGAGCCAAGTCAAGTCGTTCACAAATTGAGCTCCCCAAGCTCCTCTAGGACAAGGTATATAGGTCCTATGATTGCACTTTTTTCAATCTTTTCCAAGGCTCCTAGGTATTCCTCTAAATTGTGGGGATTCTAGGAGGTGGTGGTGATGGTGGTTCACTAGGAGGGGGTTGGGAAGAGGAGGAACTATCATCCTTTCGCTTCTTGTTCCTACTAGACTTCTTCCTAAACTTTTTTCTCAGCAACAGAGAAACCACGGTCTGTTCTTGATTTTCCACGGCCATGGAAACATACGGAGATTGTGGAATTTGTCTATCCCTCTCAAATCTCAGCAAATCCAAACCAAAATCAACAATCACTGTCCTAGACTAATTCCAATTCCAATTTCGTTCAATTCTCCTCAAAATTTGCGAAGAAATTGAACCAAATTGACAAAGAAGAGAAAAGGGGGTAAAACCTAGGTTTTAGATTTGAAAAATCCAAATTCCTTCTCCAAGGTGGATTATTTACTCAGTTTTGCTTGGATCTTGTAGATGATTGAAAATGCTCCAATTTAGGTTAAAGAATCGATCGAATCGGACTCCGAACGAAGAATTATGGGATGATGAAGGTGCTCGGCGATTCTGTGCGTGGTTTTGGGCGTGGAAAGGGGTTTTGGTTGTGTTTTTGTGAAGGAAGGTGGTTTATATAGTGGCCATAAAATTTTTGAAAATCACGGTCACTCGAGGCATTCCACGGCCATGGAAATGTACGGAACCCGTGGAATTTTTGATTTGTGTCAGATTTTTGGAAAATTACGGCCATCTGTTACTTCCACGACCGTGGTTTAGGGCGTGGAACTCTCTGTTGTTTGCCAAAATCCAAGTTTCGTGAATTCCTTCCAACTTTTTGTTCCTTCCTTTGCCCATTCCTTATTCCTACGTCCAACAACATAACATACCGGGAGGTATCGAGGGAAAAACAAAGCAAAAACAACTAAACGAAACTAATCTAAGAAAGAAAAACAAAAACGTAAGTACAATACCTTGGGTTGCCTCCCAAGAAGTGCTTGTTTTGGGTCCGCAGCTAGACTGTTCCTACGTTTATTCGAGGACAATCGGAGCGATTTCCTCAACTGGGAGCTCCGGTGAATACTTCTTAAGACGTTGGTCATTCACCTTGAAACTTCCGCTCTTTTCACCCCATACTTCAACTGCGCCATATGGAAAAACACGTTTGATTAGATAAGGTCCAGTCCAACGAGATTTAAGCTTACTTGGAAAGAGACGAAGTCTCGAATTGAAGAGGAGAACTTGATCTCCTTCTTTGAGGTCCTTTGGAATGATATGCTTATCATACCAACGCTTCGCCCTTTCTTTGTAAATCTTGGCGTTCTCATAGGCATTCAAGCGGAGTTCTTCAAGCTCATTAAGGTCCACGAGGCGCTTCTCGCCCGCTTCCTTCATACCGAAGTTCAACCACTTCACAACCTAGTACGCCTTGTGATAGCATGAATTATAGTCTATATTTTGGGGTTTGTTTGGACGTTTTATCTTTCATAATCTGCATGTTTGTATGTATATTATGTGATTTTACTACCATTTCATCTACCTTTGCGAGAATCGAGGTCTACACCTAGTTTTGTTGTAATTGCAGGTAATATGGTACGTTTTGCATCAAAAAGGAGCAAAAGGAGTCATGAGTCATTTGGAGCTACATCCAGGGAGCATAGCCATGGATTAAAGATTTACTTTGGACCAGTTTTGAGAGCTTTCGCATTCAGTTGTGACTCACCTCGGTTGACCAGAGATTCATCTCGACCGAGGTGATCTAGAGACGCCGACTCGACTGAGGCGAACACCTAGGACGCGGCGAGAATATTTTATTCATGGATAAGATCTTTTAAAATTGGAAAGTGATCTTATATTTTTGGGCTTGACTCCTGAAAGGAAGGAGATATGCAGAATCATATATTTTACCTATATTTATGGGAAAATATCTTTTTGAAGATTTATTATCTTTGGAGGGTTATTTTCTTATAAAAGGGGTTGGATTTCCACAAATCCATCATCTTGCTTACGAGGAGATCTCACTTATCTAGCACGCAGCAGCAGCAACATACTCCAGTTGGGAGAGATTCGAAGAACCTTTTTGAAGGTTGAAGGAAGATTGAAGTTTATAGCTTTTATAGCTTTTTGGAGGGTTTTGTAAGATTGTCTTCAATTCCCTCACTTGTTGTCTTGTCTTGTTGGATTGCTATCCAAGGAACACTTTTGTTGTGATATTTGATTCAGTTATTGAAGTCTTTTCCTTAAATTCTTCTTTGTTCAAATATTCACCTTCTTCCCATATATTTTAATACTTTCATAATGATGATGAGTGGCTAATTTCCTTGTGTGATTCTAGGGTGATTGGCTAAAGGTTGTGGGAAAAACAATGATAGAATAATCTTATATTCCAGTAGGATCCTGAAAGTTCGAGTCTTTAACCTTAACCCTAAGCATCTCGTTCGGTTGATGAACATCTCGGCCGGGGTGGAATTCTTCTGACCGAGGTGACTTATCTGATCCATAACTGAGAGTTAAGTGTTAGAGTTTGCCAAATGCTATCCTTATTACACCTTTTCTGGTTCAATGCAAGCTTAGGATCAGACTTACCCGGTAATTCCTTAGTTTGTATACCAACGATCATAAGTATAGGTAATAAAGGTTTATCCTTTATTGGGGTTTGAGTGTGCTTCCATCCCATCTTTGTGAGTTAGCCTGAGACTTACCCGGTAAAGGTTGATTCTATTCCCTTAGATGGTGTGTTAGTTTGAGGTTATAGTTCTTTATCTTGATTCCTTGAGACTTACCCGGTAATAAGAGTTACGGTTTAGGATTAGTGTGTAGTGAGACTTACCCGGTGATCTACTCCACTTTAGTAACACCTTCCCCTAGCAAAAATCTCAGCTTTGTCCGCTTATCTTTAGATCTTGAGTTGGAACCACAACTAGATGCTTTAATCCCTAGAATTGCATGTTTGCTTTATTGACTTCTTATTCATCTTTGATTGTTTTAATTGCTCTTTGTGGTTAGTATTCACGAAGCTTACCGTATTGACTTTGTTTCACCGAGTCCCTGTGATCGACCTATGGAATTTCTTGCTTTTTACTACGATTGACCCGTACACTGCGGGTTCGCATCCTTGTTTTAAGCTTAAGTCTAGGGTTATAAATTTAAAGCTTGCATACACCGTTTGGAGCGAACAAGTTTTTGGCGCCGTTGCCGGGGACTTGGTCTAGACCGAGCCGGTACGGTTTGCTCTTGGGGCACTTGCCCCGTGTCATTTAACCACTCTACTTGAGTGACTTTTGCAGGTTCTTTCTTAGGTATATGCGAAGAACCCGCACTGGGAAGGAAATCGTTCCTTACGATCCCGAACCAGAAAAGACATACAAGCGACGCTTAAGAGAAGCAAAGATGGTCCAACAAGACGATCGCGATCTTGCGGCTGAATTGAAAGAGGCGTTAGAGCTGCTACGCCTCAGCAAGGAAGAACTTAGGCAAGAGAAGGAAGAGAATCGCACCAAGACTGCAGCAATCGAAGCTGAGATAGCAGTCATACGAGACCAGATTCTACTTCGACCGAGGGAAGATCCCCTTGTTGATCCTCGACCGATGCAGGATCCAGTGGCTGATCTTCGACCGAGGCAGATTCCAGTACCTGACGCCCCGGCCGATGTACTTCCACCTTGTATGCCAGTCCGAGATGTTCTTCTTGCAGGAATCCCACAAACCCTAGGTCAAAGGATGGACCCTAATCAACAACTGAGGCATCCAGGGGTGAACCTAGGAGATCCAGCGGATCATGACTACGAACTTCGACCGCAAGTTCTATCCATGATTCGCCAATGCCAATTCGGAGGGCTAGAGAAGGAGTCGCCGCATCAACATCTTCAAAACTACGAGATCATGATGGAAACCTTGCGACCTTCCAGAATTGAAAATAACAACTACAAGCTAAGACCTTTTTAGTTTTCTTTAAAAGATAGAGCTCTTACTTGGTATCAATCTCTTCCTCCAGGAAAAATTAGCACATGGGAGGAGATGACTACGGAATTCTTGACCAAATTCTTTCCCCCCTCAAAGACCGCTGAAATGAGAGGGAAGATCAATGCTTTCATTATGAAGGACAAGGAGAGCTTGTCCAAATCTTGGGAGCGGTTCAAGGATATCCTTTTGGATTGCCCACATCATGGGATTCCAAAGATCGAGTTGTTGGAGATCTACTTCAAAGGACTGGACGGAAGCACCCAGTTCAATCTCCAACTACTCTCCGCCGGTACCTTCATGGACATGGCGATTGATGAGGCTTGGGACTTCATTGAGAAGCAAGCCTTGCACATGGAGAAATATACCCACCAAGGAGCTGAAGGTGGCGTTAAAGAGTCAACTTTCAAGAGACTCAATCCAACAACAATCAACTCACGTCTTTGAAGAATAACGTGAAGCAATTGAAGGAACTCCTGATGGCTCAAACTAAGGAGGAAGAGCAAGGACAAAGGAACAACAACAACAACAACAACAACGAGTACCGTAACAACAACAACGGTCCCCGAAACAACAACTACAACAACAACAATAGAGGATCCAATAGCAACAACTGGAGGGCGAATAACCAAAATCACGGTAACAATCATTCAAACTCCAACTCTAACGATTCCTCTAACCCTTTCCTCTCTTCCCCTTCTTCTTCTTCTTCTACTCCATTAAAGAGCCAAGGGCAAGGATCAAGTTCGTCTCAACCAGAAAAGAATGACGCAGTTCTGGAGGCTATCTTGATCAAGCTTAGCGCTATGGAGAATTCCATGACTTCATTTTCGAGGGCCCAAAAGTCCTTCAAACAACAACTTGCTAGTAGGGCGAATGAAGCGCCAAGAGATCCAGGGAAGCTTCCAGCAAAGACGGAAACTAACCCTAAGGGCCAGTGCATGGCCATAACGACGAGGAGTGGACTTAAAACTGCAGATCCAGTACCTCGCTCAACGCAGACCACCTCGGTCCAGATCCAGTCGAAGAACACCTCGACCGAGATGCCAACCGAGGTGGAGCAACAGAAAGCAGGAGGGACGACTGAAACTTATACTCCACCTCCTGCATACAAACCACCACTTCCATTCCCTCAGTCCAGAGCCAGAGCACATCTAGACAAGCACTTTGGTAAGTTTCTTGACTTGATGAATAAGCTACATATTAATATTCCTTTCCTTGATGCTATTTTAGGTATGCCCGCCTATGGGAAGTTCTTAAAAGAAATCTTATCAAGGAAGAGGAACCTGGAGGATGTTGGTGAAGTTAGGATGACATCTAAATCTTCGGAGCTTATCAAGATCATGAAGGAAAAGATGCCACCTAAGTTGAGAGATCCCGGCTCGTTTTGCATTCCCATTCAAGTTGGGGATGTCACTTGCGAAGCCCTTTGTGATCTAGGAGCCAGCGTGAGCATCATCCCGCTAGAACTATGCACGAAGATCGGTCTTGGAGAGCCCAAGCCGGTCAAGATTCGACTTTATATGGCGGATCGCTCCATTACCCATCCCGTGGGCATCTTGGAGGACGTTCCGGTCAAGTTAGGTAACTTCTATCTACCTATAGATTTTGTTGTACTTGACATTCCCGCAGATTATCCTGTTCCTATTATTCTCGGGAGGCCATTTCTAGCAACTTCGGGTTGCAACGTGGATTGCAAGAACGCCAAGTTAAAATTCAACGTTGGTGGCGATGAGGTGGAGTTCGCATTACTTGCAGCCATGGAAGGGGAGCAGCTAACTGATGATATCTTCAACATCTACGATGAGGAAGAATCAAGAGAATTGGTGAGCTCTATCCTTATTAACGATCCACTCGAAAGAGTTATTAGCTTCAGTTTAATGGAGGAAGGTATAGATGCTTCTTGTGATGCAGATATACGGAGCTTGAAGGCACTGGAAGAGGATCCAGGAGCAAAAACTGAGAAGCTAACCCAGGATACGAAGATCTCCAGTCTCGGTCCCAGTAGCAGCACCTCGACCGAGGCACTTTCTAGACTAAGCGAGGCGACTGAAGAACATCTCGGTCAACGCCTCTGCGCCTCGACCGAGATCGATGGCGAGATGATGTCAACTGAGATTACTGAGAATAATAATCTTCTTGCTCACTTCTCTGACATTCATCCTTAGTTGATGGAACATTCTATCCACCAACTTTCTGATAAGAACGGACCTTGGTATGCTGACATTGTAAATTATCTTGTTTGCCAGGAAACACCGCCCGGATTGACGTACTCTCAAAAGAAGAAATTCTTCAAGGAGGTACGACATTATTACTGGGACGAGCCGCTGCTATTCAAGCGCGGACCGGATGGGATGCTTCGAAGGTGCATTCCGGAGGATGAATTTAATAGCGTCATAAGGCATTGTCATTCACTTCCTTGTGGGGGACATGCTAGCACCGATAAGACATGCGCTAAGGTATTGCGTTCCGGTTTCTTTTGGCCCACATTATTTAAAGATGTACAAGCTTTTGTTGTCTCTTGTGATGCATGCCAAAGAACAGGGAACTTATCAAGGAGGAACGAGATGCCACTTAATAACATCCAAGAAGTGGAAATCTTTGATGCATGAGGGATTGACTTCATGGGACCTTTCCCATCCTCCGGAGGAAACCTCTATATTCTCCTTGCAGTTGATTACGTCTCTAGATGGGTTGAAGCCATTGCTTCTCCCACTAACGACGCCAAGGTGGTTGTGAAGTTCTTGAATAGAACTATCTTTCCACGATTTGGAACTCCACGCATCATCATTAGCGATGGAGGAACGCATTTCATCAACCGAAAGTTCAAGGCACTTCTATCGAAGTATGGGGTAACCCACAAGGTATCAACTGCTTATCACCCTCAAACTAGTGGACAGGTCGAGATCTCGAATAGAGAAATCAAGGCAATTTTGGAGAAGACCGTCTCTAGAACGAGGAAGGATTGGTCCATGAAGTTGGACGATGCTCTTTGGGCGTACAGGACCGCATTCAAGACTCCTATAGGTACCACTCCTTATAATTTGGTATATGGGAAGTCTTGCCTTTTGCCCGTTGAATTGGAACACAAGGCGTATTGGGCGATGTTCGCCCCTAGAGGTGTGTGCAAATAAGCTTTAAATTTATAAAACTAGAATCAAGCAGCGAACCCGCAGTGTACGGATCGACGTAGCTAAGCAAGAATTCCAGAGTATCGAACACAGGGATTTGGGTGGGAACGAACTCGATTGCAGGTTATCAAGCAAGTAAATATGAGAGTTTTGCAAATATTGGGAAAATAACAATCCTAAAGATCCAAGTATCCAGCTGTGGCAATCGATTCAAGATATACTTAATGATGTAAAGACAGAGTTGAGATATGCAAAGGTATACTAATGTAAGGTAATCGTACGGTGAAGTTCCAAAAACCTTATATAACTCACCTACAAGGCACTCTCTATACAGGTTGTTGAGGCTCAATATAGAAAGATTCTAAAGATGAGAATTAGTGTCAAATACCCAAACTTGTAACCCAAGGATCAAGACTAACTTAACCGATTGAGGTTGTGACACTCACAATCGAGGTAGAGGTTGTTGAGGCTTCACTACCACCTAGAAAAGACAAGTCTAAACTAAGTTAAAGCAAATCTTTAACTTTAGATTAAAGTAAAATCATGTTCGTAGACTTAAGGGAAATTACGGTTAGTTCTTGAGGTTCCACGGCCGTGGACTCAAGAACAGGCCGTAATTTAGGGTTGTCGGCGATTCTCTCTAACTCTCAGGGTCTAATCTGTTTGCGATCGATCTATCATCATCTAAGCCACAACTATCAACCCTTCACCTTAGTATTAATAAGGGTTTTTAGCCAATAACAGTCATGTTGATATCAATTCAAGAATTAGAAGATAGAAAGATGAAAACTTTCCAGAACTTTCAATAATCTTCAAATCAATCTCAAAGTCACAATCAAGAACGAATGTTATCAAAAGACTTATAGTAAAACAAACAATCGTAACTCTAGGAAAGAAGGGAAAACGGGATGTCAATCCGTTTCCCGAATCGAACATAAACAAGAAGAGAGATTTTCTTGCAAAATCTTCCAAAAACTTCGATCTTCCGCCAATCCGGAGATCTCAACAGCAATCTCCACCAAAAGTGCGAGATTAGGGCAATTCCCAGACACGAACTTCGATCTCCAATGAGATGTCAATGCAAAACGATCCTTAACGCGGATGTCGGGTGAAAGTGTCGATTAAGCGATCGTAAGCGGTGATGAGCGATGTGTGTAAGCGAGCATAAGCGATCATAAGCGGTCATAAGCGGTCATGACAGATTCTTGCTTCGTCCGTCTTTTTATAGGGCAAGATAGAATATCGGCCCAGCCCAATCTTCAAAAGATCGTGGCTTCAAAGTGTGGCGAAAAGATTCGCCAAGATCACGGTCGTGGAAGTGTTCCACGACCGTAATTTAGAGCGTGGAAACAAATACGGTTTGCACCATATATTCCACGGCCGTAATATCCTCTGGAATGAACATCAATTTCTGACTATGAATCCACGGTCGTGGAATTGATCGTGGAACGTGATACGCTCGTCATTTTAGAGCGTGGTTTAGGGCAAGAACGTGATTCTTCCCTAGCCTCGTGCATTCCTCAAGCTAAAACTCCAATTTGCTTCCAAAGATTGTCCTTAATCCATGGACAACCCAATCAACTCTTCTCTTTCTCGATTCCGTTCGGAAATAGCTCCAAATCACCTATAATCAACATAGAACTAGTGTAGACATCCATATCGACAATATAGGTAATACTAGCTCACATATGCACAAAGTTCAATCAAAGACTATCAATATGAATCAAATACGTTTAGAAAACGTGCCTAAAATATTACAATATTTAATGCTAACAAATAACCCCATACTTAACACTTGCTTGTCCCTAAGCAAGGTCTTTCAAAAAGCTTTAAACAAGAGTTAGGATGAAATATGTGTACCTTCTTTTGGGTGAATGTGACTTCTAAAGAATAGATCATTCTCAAACCTTGCTTCAATCGTTCTTCAAACTTTCACACACTCAATCAAAGAGTAAAAAGCAAAGAAAATTCATGAACCAACTTAACTTCTAAACAAGCATTATAACCTTCAAACATTATCAAAATCAATCACAAGAAACTTCAATTTAGATCACCAAGTCATATAACATTCTTTTGATCTTAAGGACTTTCAAAGAAAAGGTCTAGAATACGGAAGGGGAGGGAAAACTTTAATGGAAAGTGGTGCATAAATCCGGAAAAGTGGACAACTACCTTCTTCTTCTTATGCGGTTCCCGCAACACTTCAACTTAGAGCTTCACTCTCTTCCTTTCATTTTTTTTTCGACTTTAATTTTGGAGTTATGGACAGAGGTGCACAAAAACCGAAGCCTAGGAAATCGGCGTTTCTCAATTTTTCAAGAGATGCCTCAAACCCTTAGCGCACATACCATAATCCGCTAGGAATATCGCTCAATCCGACTTTGGCAAGACACAAACACCCGGCTATGTGAATGGTGCCGAGTTACTCATCATCATGATTGACTTCCCCAAACCTACAACTTCTTTCTATTCAATTGATTGCAAATAATTGCTCTCATGGCCCTCCCACATCAAACATGCCTTTTTCTCATTCACTTCTCCAAATTCCCGGATAGGTAAGGGAGGCTAATATTTCAATGAGGAGTTAGATGATCAAAGAAAGAGGAAAGAAAGTATCGAATTGCCTTAATCATTTCAACAAGAAGTAGAGGAACTTATAATGTGATTTCAACTTCAATTTCCTAGCATGATTTAGGTAACATTTTCACATTATAAAACTTGCAAAAGAGGTAAAAGTCATTCATTCAAATTCTTTTCAATTCACAATCTTTTTAAGCATGCAATTGTCATCAAACTCAATTCACAAGTAGTGATTATCATGGAAATCATCTCAATTCATTAGAAGCACAAAATTTTCAAAATTTTTCAATTTTTATGGGTTTTTAAAGTTCTTTTTCATGCAATGTGAAAATGAAACGTGTAACACATAATGAACATGCAACGATAGTCTCGAATGAAAGCAAACATAGAGAGTAGAGTTATTACAAACTTTTAGTACATCCCACCCCATACTTAGGACGAACATTGTCCCTAATGTTCAAAAGAAAGAACGAAAGAAAGAAAAGAAAAAGAAACTCACAAGTGGTGGCGGGAATGTCTAAAACAAACGATCATGCGTCCAATCACTGCGGCGGCGGTGGAGGTGGGAATGGAGAGAAACTCGGATCATAAAACCGCCCAAAATGCTGGCGGTAGACGTCCCTCATCATGTGGTCAAGGTCGTCTAAGCGTCCGTCTCTAGCGTCCGCCCGGATCTCTAGCGCTCCTACTCTCTCTGAAAGTCCGGTAGCCCAATCCGGCATCTGCTTGTACCATCCCGGGGCGTGACTGTACCATGCGGGGGCGTCGGATGGTGCTGGTGCTGGTGGTGGTGGTGGTGCTGTTGGCTGCTCCGTGGACCAAGGAGGGGGGGTGTCATACCAAGTGAGAGGTGTAGTCATCCACGTGGGCCTCTTACTCACGCTAGCGCGGCGAGATGACGAGCCTGAGGCTCTAGCTGGGCGTGGAGAGCGTCTAGGTACATCTGGGGCCGCCTCCGGCTGGTCCGGAAACGTGCCAAACTCCTGCTCCGCTCCTCCACCACTCTCGTACCGATCTCCCATCTCCTCCTCCTCCACAATCGGTGGTGGGACGTAAGGGGGAGCTACTAACCTGTTCGCATGCATCGCAGCGAACGTCTCCTTCCAATTGTGGCGTCCCGCCACAATGGAATACTCCGGCAGCCACTCTATACCCCTGCCTGTCCTACTCTCCCAAGGCATGCCCGCATAAGGCGGACCTCCATGTGTGGGGAAAATGAGTCCCCTAACCATGAATGCGTGTAGCCATAAAGGAACCGCCGGTATACGGGTGCAAGCAGAAAAATCCACACCAAAACTCCTAGCAATGTGGGTAACTATCCCACCATATCCAATGTTCCCCTTCTTCTTGTTGTTGAGCTTGCTCATCGTAGCAGCCAAGAGAGTAGCACAATCTGCACGGCGTCCATAGAGCATGCAATAGAGCAAGAATAGCTCATCCGTCTTGATCTTTTGGGGCGTCTCCGTCCTAGGAAAGAGACACTCCGAAAGAACACGGTGAGCTATCTTCAAGGCTAGATGGTACATCAATCTAGCCTTGGTATCGGCGGGTTGCCAACGGTCCTCGTCGGCTTAAATCATCGCAACTTCCTTCCAGAAATCCTTAGGGTAAATACCACTCGGGAATCGACCATTGTAGGTCTCATGGAACCCGAAAATGGTCCCAAACTCAACAATACTCAAATGGTAGTCTCGTTCCATGAGACGGAAAGAGACGGTCCTATCTACGTGGCTGTGCTCGAAGGACGTCACAACCTCCCGGGTGATCTCCTCATAGGCGTCTTCACGAATGTTCGTGAAGACAAGTAATCCGGCTCTATCCAAGAGCCATGTAAGGTCATCAACTATGTTGAGAGGATGTAGATCCTCCAACAACAAATACCTAGGACCAATCACTGTCCTCTCCGTGATCCTCTCAAATGCAGCAAGGTGGTTCTCATGTATGGTCGGGATGCTAGGGTGAGGAGGTGAGGATGGAGGTGAAGGTGAGGATGGTAGTGAGGGAGATGAGGGTGGTGGTGCCCTACAGGTGGAGGGATTGCCTTTCTTTTTCTTATTCTGCTCTCCCTTCTTTTCTTTTATCCTTCCTGACACTCTCCTTACAAAATCCATTTTTCTCCAAAATTACGGTCTGTTCTTCAGGTTCCACGGCCGTGGTTTACCCAGAGACCGTGATTCGTCTCAGAATCTCGCGAATCTCAGCAAATTCACCAACAATCACCACAACAAGCAGTCATAATCTAATTCCTTCCAGTCTTTGTCAGTTCTTCCTAAAAATCTATAGCAAAAACGAACCAAATCCGCGAAAATCAAGACGAAAGAATAAACCTCTTTTTCGGATTGAAAAATCCGAAATGCGCATTCGTTGATGGATTTCCGCTCGGTTTGTCGCTTGGATCTTGTTCGTGGTTGGATTTGCTGCAGTTTAGGATGAAGAATCGTTAAAAACGATTAAAGAACGAAGAATTGGAGGAGGTCGTGGGGTTTCGGCGTTTAGGTCGTGGAAAGGAAATTTTTGGGGAAAATTTGTGAAGAATGTGGCTTATATAGTCGCAGGCAAAATTTTGAAAATCACGGTCTGTCGGGGTGTTCCACGGCCGTGGAAGTGTACGAACCCGTGGTTTTGGTGATTTTTCAAAGGATTTTGAGAATTACGGCCACTGTAGCTATGACGACCGTAATTTAGACCGTGGAATCTTCTATAAAGCTTCAAAGTCCAAATTTCGTCACTCTTCTTCGACATTATTCTCCCTTTTTCCTTTTCCATTGATCCTACAACCAAAAACACGAACATACCGGAAGAAATCGAGGCAAAACAAAGCAAAAACTTCTATTCTAAGCTAAACTATGAATCGAAAACAAAAACGAAAATGCAATACATTGGGTTGCCTCCCAAGAAGTGCTTTGTTTAAGGTCCGTAGCTAGACCAATCTCGCACTTATTCGAGCGCGGTAGGCGCAAACTCCTCAGCTTGGAGTTCCGGCGTATACTTCTTGAGTCGTTGGCCGTTCACCTTAAAACTTCCGCTAGCTTCACCCCATACTTCAACTGCACCATGGGGGAAAATACGCTTAATTAGAAAAGGTCCGGTCCAACGGGATTTAAGCTTACCTGGAAAGAGGCGAAGTCTTGAATTAAAGAGGAGAACTTGATCTCCTTCTTTGAAGTCCTTTGGAATGATATGCTTATCATGCCAACGCTTTGCTCTTTCCTTGTAGATCTTAGCGTTTTCATAGGCATTCAAGCGAAGTTCGTCCAGCTTGTTGATGTCTAGGAGACGCTTCTCTCCCGCTTCCTTCATGCCGAAATTCAGTCACTTGATAGCCCAAAACGCTTTGTGCTCCAGCTCCACCGGCAAGTGACAAGACTTCCCATACACAAGGTTGTATGGTGTGGTTCCTATGGGAGTCTTGTACGCAGTCCGGTATGCCCATAATGCATCATCTAGTTTCAAGGACCAATCCTTCCTAGTCCTTGAAACCGTCTTCTCTAGAATTCCTTTGATCTCCCTATTTGAGATCTCAACTTGTCCACTTGTTTGTGGATGGTAAGGGGTAACGATCTTGTGAGTAACCCCATACTTAGCTAGAAGAGCTTCAAAGCGACGGGCTATGAAGTGAGAACCTCCATCACTAATGATCGTCCTTGGTGTTCCAAATCACGGAAAGATGCTCTTGTTTAAGAACTTAACCACCACCATGGCATCATTTGTGGGAGAGGCAATTGCTTCCACCCATCTAGAAACGTAATCTACCGCCAATAGTATGTATTAGTTTCCACAAGAGGATGGGAATGGTCCCATGAAATCGACTCCCCAAACGTCGAAAATCTCCACCTCTTGGATGTTGTTGAGGGGCATTTCGTTCCTTCTAGAAATATTGCCTGTTCTTTGACAAGCATCGCAACAAGAAACAAAGGATTGCACATCTCTAAATAAAGTAGGCCAATAGAATCCAGATTGCAATACCTTTGCGCTAGTCTTGTTCGAACTAGCGTGTCCTCCACAAGGTAGTGAATGACAATGGCGGATGACACTTTGCATCTCATCTTCCGGCACACATCGCCGAATGATGCCATCCGGACCTCTCTTGAAGAGGAGAGGCTCGTTCCAATAGTATTCCCGGACGTCCTTAAAGAACTTCTTCCTTTGTGCGTAGGATAGTCCGGGCGGTGTCTCCTGGCAAACCAAATAGTTAACAAAATCAGCAAACCATGGTTCGTTACCTTTGGAGATCACGTTGATGCACTCCTCTATGATGTGTAGGTTTTCGTCCGGAAAGGAGTCATCAATGGGTAGGTGGTCGTCCTCTAGATGTGTTAGACGACTCAAATGATCCGCAACAGAATTTTCTGATCCTTTCTTGTCGCGGATTTCAAGATCGAATTCTTGTAGGAGAAGAATCCATCTAATCAGCCTTGGTTTCGTGTCTTTCTTCGCAAGGAGGTATCGGATCGCAGCATGATCCGTGTAGACAATCACCTTTGCACCTACAAGATAAGAGCGAAACTTGTCAATAGCATAGACAATGGCTAAGAACTCTTTCTCTGTAGTGGCGTAGTTGAGCTGCGCTTCGTCTAGCGTCTTGCTAGCGTAGTATATGGCATGGGTTCGCCCTTCCTTTCGTTGTCCAAGAACAGCTCCAATAGCTACGTCACTTGCATCGCACATAATCTCGAAGGGGAGAGTCCAATCCGGGGGTTGGATAATAGGTGCTGAAATTAGAGCTTGCCGAATGGTGTTAAACGCATCCAAACATTCCTGCGAAAACTCAAAAACCGCATCCTTCATCAATAGATTAGTGAGAGGTTTTGTTATCTTAGAAAAGTCCTTAATGAAACGTCTATAAAATCCAGCATGTCCTAGGAAACTCCTTATAACTTTCACCGAAATTGGGGGAGGAAGTTTCTCTATGGTCTCTATTTTAGCCTTGTCTACCTCTATCCCTCTACTAGAGACTAAGTGACCTAATACGATTCCTTCCTTAACCATGAATTGACAGTTCTCCCAATTAAGAACTAGGTTAGTGTCTTCACAACGTTGTAAAACAAGAGAAAGGTTAGAAAGGCAATCGTTAAAAGAGGAACCGTATACGGAGAAGTCGTCCGTGAAGACTTCCATGATTTCTTCTACGTATTCGGAGAAGATGGCCATCATGCACCGTTGAAAGGTGGTTGGGGCATTGCAAAGCCCGAACGGCATTCTCCTATAGGCGAATGTATCCCAAGGGCACGTGAATGTGGTCTTCTCTTGATCATCCGGATGTATCGGAATCTGAAAGAAACCACTATAACCGTCAAGGTAGCAAAAATGTGAATGTTGTGCTAACCTTTCAAGCATTTGATCGATGAATGGCAATGGAAAGTGATCCTTCCGCGTTACGTTGTTGAGCTTGCGGTAGTCTATGCACATTCGCCATCCAGTTACGGTTCGGGTAGGAATGAGTTCGTTGTTCTTGTTGGTGATGACCGTCATTCCTCCCTTCTTCGGAACTACTTGAACTGGACTCACCCACTTGCTATCGGAGATAGGATAGATGATACCTGCATCAAGAAGTTTAAGAATTTCCTTCTTGACAACCTCCTTCATGGTCGGATTCAACCGCCTTTGAGGTTGTCTTGAAGTTCTAAAGTCTTCCTCCATTAGTATCTTATGCATACATAGGGAGGGTTTAATTCCTACTAAGTCCTCAATAGTGTAGCCTATGGCTCTCCTATGTTTTCTAAGGACAATCATGAGCTGCTCATGTTCATCTATGCTTAATTCGGAGCTAACAATAACCGGAAAGGTAGAATTAGATCCAAGAAAAGCGTACCTTAGATGAGTAGGAAGTGGTTTGAGTTCCATCACTTTCGGAGCTTCCAACGATCCTTGAGAAGCATCCGGCATCTCCTTAGAAGTTTCTAAGGGTGTTGAGTGAGTTGGAGAAGAATCAAAGGAAGTTGAAGAAGTATGCCGATCACCTTCTTCCACGGTCAGAATTACGGCCTCTCCATGTGTTTCACGGCCGTGTAATCCCCTTGAATGGAGGTCGATTTTGGTTGTGAAATCCACGGTCGTGGAATACAGGGTATGACCGTGGATTCTTACATTCTTAGCCTCATCGTGGAGTTTCTCAAACTCCAATTCATACATCTCTTCTTGTGCTTCTAAGGCTTCAATTTCCTCTTTGCACTCTTCTTCTTCCCCTACATTGGTTAGACTCATAGTGATAACCTTTTGTAAAGGATCGTTAAAGAGAATCGCACTTACCTCCTCCCTAGACAAACCTTCTTCGTCTTGGATATCGTAAATATCCTCGTCAAAGATTGGCTCCTTCACTAGAGTGGAAAGAACGAACTCTACTTTCTCTTCTCCAATATCAAAAGCGAGTCTTCCATTCTTGCAATCGACCATGCAGCCGGAAGTTGCAAGAAACGGTCTTCCGAGTATGATCGGGACCGGACTATCTGCAGGAATGTCAAGCACGACAAAATCAATGGGAACGAAGAATTTACCTAGCTTGACCGGGACGTCTTCTACAATACCGACGGGGCAAGTGATGGATCGATCCGCCATGTATAACGTCATCTTTACTGGTTTAGGATCGCCTAAACCGATCTTCCTACATAATGCAAGTGGTATGATGCTCACACTTGCTCCTAAGTCACATAAGGCGTCATATGTGACATCTCCCACTCCAATGGGAATGCAAAATAACCCCGGATCCTTCAACTTTGGGGGCATTTTCTCCTTCATGGTCTTGATGAGATCCGAAGAATCCGAACTCATCTTGACCTCTCCGAAATCTTCTAGCTTCCTCTTGTTAGAGAGAAGCTCTTTCAGGAACTTGCCATAAGCCGGCATACCTACAATAGCATCAATGAAGGGTATATTAATATGCAGCTTGCTCATGAGTTCTATGAACTTACCGAATGGTTTGTCTAGGCGCGCTCGCGCTCTAGATTGAGGGAATGGTAGGGGAGGTTTGTAAGTTGGAGGAGGAACATAGACATCTTCCTTCTCCTTCCCCTTTTCTTTGTCCTTCTCTACGGGGACTTCAACGAACGTAGGCTGCGGATCGGTAGTAGTCACTCCGCTCCTAGTTGTAATCGCCATCACCCTTCCCTTAGGGTTGTCCTTCGTCTTTCCTGGAAGTTTCCCTTGATTTCTAGGAACTTCCTCCGCGTGGTTGAACATTTGGTTTTCCAAAACTTTTTGAGCTTTGTCAACCTTAGAAACTTGATCATCAACCTTGATGAGGCGGTTCTCCAACCCTTCAAGCTTTCCCAAGATCGTTTCCAACATGGGATCGGGCTTCTCCTTTCCCGTATTGTTTCCTCCATTAGATGATTGCCCCTGGCTTTTCAAAGGAGTAGAGGAAGACGAAGGTGGAGTTAGTGAATTAGAATTGGAAGGATAAGAGTTACCGGAATTTTGTTGATTGGAGCGCCAATTGTTGTTGTTTGAACCCCTATTGTTGTTCCAATTGTTGTTACGGTTGTTGTTGTTTCCATTCCAATTGTTATTCTGGTTATTGTTCCGGTTATTGTTGTTGCGGTTGGTGGTATCACCGCCATTGTTGTTGCCCAAATAGCCAACATCCTTCACTTGTTGCTTTGGGAAGTTGGTCTTGATAGCCTCCTTCAACTCCTTGATCTCATTGTTGAGGGAGAAAATCTGATTATGAGCTTCATGTGTGAGCTTCGCTCCTTGCTCCACACGATTTCCCTCCACTTTCCGGTGGGAATACTTCTCTATGACTCTTGCTTGCTTCTTGATGAAGTCCCAAGCGTCATCTTCTCTCATGTCCATGAATGTTCCACATGAGAGGGATTGGAGGTTGAATTGCGTTCCCGCATCCAGCCCCTTGAAGTAAATTTCCAGCAAGGCAAGTTTGGATATGCCATGGTGAGGGAAATCCAAGAGTAAATCCTGAAACCTTTCCCAAGATTGAAACAAACTTTCGTTAGGTCTCATGGAAAAAGCATTAATCTTACCTCTAAGTTCCGCCGTTTTGGAGGGCGGAAAGAATTTGGTGAGAAACTCCGCGGAAAGGTCTTCCCACGTGTCTAGTTTCCCATTAGGAAGAGCTTGGTACCAAGATAACGCTTTCCCTTTCAAAGAGAAAAAGAAAGGCTTGAGCTTATAGCTGTTGGTAGTAGCGTTCTTCGGTCTCATCGTCTCCATCATACACTCAAAGTTTTGCAAGTGTTGGTGTGGAGATTCAGCACTTGTACCGCCAAATTGGCTTTGGCGAACAAGAGGGATAACTTGAGGGTTAAAGCTAAACCCTTGCACATCTTCAGCATCAAAATTCACACCCAAACGGCGTGGTTGTTGTGTTGGATCCATCCGCTGGCCAAGAGTTCTTGGCTCATTATCCACACGTTCGATCCTTGCATTCCTAGGTGGAATGTGGCGATTAGCAGCTCCTTGTGGATGGAAAGGATTCAGATTGATCGTGGGATCAATCTCCTCTAACGGTGGCATGGAAGAGTCACTATCATCAGCGGATGAGTGACTTTTTCTTCTAGACCTTGATCTCCTTCTTGAGGATTTCTTGCTTCCCTTATTCTTAAGGTCGCTCATCTCTACCCTCATCTGGAAGATCATGTCTTGTAGATTGTTAACTTGAGATTGATGACGATCCATCTCATCCTGGCGGAGAGTTTCATTCCATCGAAGTTGAGCTTCCTTTTCCGCCAACTCCGTTTGAAGATTACGTTCGTGTTCTTCAGCCATCTTCTTTTCCTTGCGCTTTTGCCTTAAGGTTTTCTCTAGCTCTTGATCAAGAGGCAAGAGATCTTCGGTGTTCCTAGACCTGCACTTGCACTTAAAGTAATATCAAATAACGAGAGCAAGCTCCCAAGCTTGACAACCGGCTACCGGATTCGGCCGAAACCAAATCCCCGGCAACGGCGCCAAAAACTTGTTCGCCCCTAGAGGTGTGTGCAAATAAGCTTTAAATTTATAAAACTAGAATCAAGCAGCGAACCCGCAGTGTACGGATCGACGTAGCTAAGCAAGAATTTCAGAGTATCGAACACAGGGATTTGGGTGGGAACGAACTCGATTGCAGGTTATCAAGCAAGTAAATATGAGAGTTTTGCAAATATTGGGAAAATAACAATCCTAAAGATCCAAGTATCCAGCTGTGGCAATCGATTCAAGATATACTTAATGATGTAAAGACAGAGTTGAGATATGCAAAGGTATACTAATGTAAGGTAATCGTACGGTGAAGTTCCAAAAACCTTATATAACTCACCTACAAGGCACTCTCTATACAGGTTGTTGAGGCTCGATATAGAAAGATTCTAAAGATGAGAATTAGTGTCAAATACCCAAACTTGTAACCCAAGGATCAAGACTAACTTAACCGATTGAGGTTGTGACACTCACAATCGAGGTAGAGGTTGTTGAGGCTTCACTACCACCTAGAAAAGACAAGTCTAAACTAAGTTAAAGCAAATCTTTAACTTTGGATTAAAGTAAAAGCAGGTTCGTAGACTTAAGGGAAATTACGGTTAGTTCTTGAGGTTCCACGGCCGTGGACTCAAGAACAGGCCGTAATTTAGGGTTGTCGGCGATTCTCTCTAACTCTCAGGGTCTAATCTGTTTGCGATCGATCTATCATCATCTAAGCCACAACTATCAACCCTTCACCTTAGTATTGTTAAGGGTTTTTAGCCAATAACAGTCATGTTGATATCAATTCAAGAATTAGAAGATAGAAAGATGAAAACTTTCAATAATCTTCACATCAATCTCAAAGTCACAATCAAGAACGAATGTTATCAAAAGACTTACAGTAAAACAAACAATCGTAACTCTAGGAAAGAAGGGAAAACGGGATGTCAATCCGTTTCCCGAATCGAACCTAAACAAGAAGAGAGATTTTCTTGCAAAATCTTCCAAAAACTTCGATCTTCCGCCAATCCGGAGATCTCAACAGCAATCTCCACCAAAAGTGCGAGATTAGGGCAATTCCCAGACACGAACTTCGATCTCCAATGAGATGTCAATGCCAAACGATCCTTAACGCGGATGTCGGGTGAAAGCGTCGATTAAGCGATCGTAAGCGGTGATGAGCGATGTGTGTAAGCGAGCATAAGCAATCATAAGCGGTCATAAGCGGTCATAAGCGGTCATGACGGATTCTTGCTTCGTCCGTCTTTTTATAGGGCAAGATAGAATATCGGCCCGGCCCAATCTTCAAAAGATCGTGGCTTCAAAGTGTGGCGAAAAGATTCGCCAAGATCACGGTCGTGGAAGTGTTCCACGACCGTAATTTAGAGCGTGGAAACAAATACGGTTTGCACCATATATTCCACGGCCGTAATATCCTCTGGAATGAACATCAATTTCTGACTATGAATCCACGGTCGTGGAATTGATCGTGGAACGTGATACGCTCGTCATTTTAGAGCGTGGTTTAGGGCAAGAACGTGATTCTTCCCTAGCCTCGTGCATTCCTCAAGCTAAAACTCCAATTTGCTTCCAAAGATTGTCCTTAATCCATGGACAACCCAATCAACTCTTCTCTTTCTCGATTCTGTTCGGAAATAGCTCCAAATCACCTATAATCAACATAGAACTAGTGTAGACATCCATATCGACAATATAGGTAATACTAGCTCACATATGCACAAAGTTCAATCAAAGACTATCAATATGAATCAAATACGTTTAGAAAACGTGCCTAAAATATTACAATATTTCATGCTAACAGGCGATCAAATGGTTGAATTTCGACATCAAGGAGGCTGGAGAGAAGCGACTATTGGAACTCAACGAGCTGGAGGAGCTGCGTTTGAACGCTTATGAGAATGCCAAAATCTACAAGGAAAGGACGAAGAGATGGCATGACAAGCGTATCGTCCCAAAGAAGCTTAACGAAGGAGACTTAGTTCTACTCTTCAACTCCCGCCTCCGCCTTTTTCCAGGTAAGTTGAAATCTAGATGGACCGGACCTTATGTTATGAAACATGTTTTCCCTCATGGTGCAGTTGAGATATGGGGCGAAACTAGCGGAAGCTTCAAGGTCAACGGTCATAGACTTAAGAAATACCAGCCGGAAACGCCGGTTGAGGAGGTTGCACCAATATACCTCGTTTGAGACGCAACATGGTCCAGCTAGCGACTTTAAACCAAGCGCTTCTTGGGAGGCAACCCAAGGTATTGCTTTCTTTTTCCCGTTTTCTAGTCTAGCTTAGATAGTTTTTGTTTTTGCTTTGCTTTGCTTTGTTTTTGGCGTTCTGGACAGACAACAGGGAATATCTAAGGAAGGAGCATAACTGGAGGGACAGAAGTTCGAGATTTTGAAAAGACAGAAGCATCTCGGTCACCGTTAGAGCACCTCGACCGAGTTGATTCTTGAGCAACCGAGGCGACTAGGGTATCTGCAGAACCACCTCGGTCCGTACCACCTTGGTCCAGTCGAGACCATCTCGACCGAGGTGACAGCAGATCCAGGAACAGTATAAAAAGGAAAAAAAATTTATTTTTCACTTTTTTACTTTACCCACCTCGACCGCGGCGACAGTCCACTTTGCTCTCTCTCAGATCTTGCTCGTTTTCGAAGATTTTCGCTTCAAAACTGAGATTGAAGGGTAGAGGAACTGGTTGCAACAACAGATCTGCAAAGAAATCGAGCGAATCGACCGAAACGAGGTAAAAACAGTCGAAACCCTAACTCGTTCATTCGCTTCGATTTGGCTTTGGTTGCCCCTGATTTTGCTGAGGAAAGGCTTAAGTACCCCTTAGGAAGCAATTGTAGTGATTTTTGGGGGAAAAGAACTGAATTTCTGAGAATTGGAATCGTAACTGTTGCGCCTCGGTCCGGTCGAACTGCATCTCGACCGAGGTGATTCTTGAGGCTTGTCAATGACCGAGGTGGTCTGACAGTGTTGAGTGAAAATGAGTTCCGATCGTCGCCTAGCCCTGAGAGACAGATCCTCACCCTCCCCTTCCTCTTCTTCTTCCCGTCCTTACCGCCCGGTTATCCACGAGAGATGCCGGGTAGACTATGAGCGCATAGCTAGCCGTCTAGTTATCGCAACACGTTTTCTGGACGTGTCGGATTTTGATTGCCTAGGGTTAGATGCTGACCTTAGGAGGATCATTGCCACAGTAGGGCTGGATCAGTTTACTGAGATCCGAGCCCCAGCTTATTTGGAGCCGACCTTAGAGTTCGTTAGCTCCTTCTCCTACCTCCCCACAGACCAGTCTGTAAAGTACCGGTTGATGAACCGGAACTTCATAGTTCCTTTAGAGATTTGGAGAGAGATTTTTGGCTTCTTTGAGCCCACCGCCACCGACTTCCCCTCCCGATCCGTAGCTAGGGAGTTCTAGGGGCAGATTGCCCATATTACTGAGCATGCAGACAGATGGCGCACTGGAGATTTCAGGGAGAAGGTCATCTTCCACCCGGCCTTCAGATTGGCCCACAGGATATTCAGCGAGACACTTCTGGCGCGTACTGAGACGCCCCAGAAGATCCGACAGGGCGAGCTCTTCAGCCTCTACTGCATGGTTACAGGAGGTTTCCCAGACTTTGGCTTGCTCTTGGCAGAGGACCTGCACAAGATCAAGGCTAAGGCGAAGGGAGACATTTGTTGCGGAGGTCTAGTCACCCATATTGCTACCTATCACGGGATGGACCTTAGTGTTTGTACGATGGCGGCGGCTCCGAAGCCGCTTGGGTTACAGGAGATGATCACACGGAGGATTTTGGTTCCCCGTGGTTTGACCACTCCATATGTTGCTATGCCTTGGGAGCGGACTGCACCGCAAGGGATCCGCTGGTCTGCTCAGTTCACAGTCTTTGATCCACATTACTGGCAGACAGCTTGGGCTCCACTGATGGAGGACCATAGAGAGGCAGCAGCTGCCCCGGCTGAGGAGGAGGAGGAGGACGACGACAAGGAGACGGTAGATGAGAGAGATGGTGGAGTCCCGATGGATACAGGGACGGATACTGCAGGGATGAGCGCGCCACCGATCATCGACTTGGATGATGAGGAGGAGACGGAGCCTGCACCAGCTGAGACTTCTCCAGTCAGACCTGCTATACGCAGGAGGCGTGGAGTGAGAGATCGAGTTGCCCATCGACGGATCGATGACCTGACAGATCAGGTTATTGACTCGTATGCTGCATTATCGTTGGATATCCGCGAGATGCAGGAGCGGCAGCACTATCAGCACGTCATGGCCCAGCTTCAGTTCGAGCGTGTCATGGGGTATCCGTTCGACCCGACTCAGTATCCGTACGTACCACCACCACCACCGCCGGATCAGGATTATTGAGGAGCTGCAGGATTTTCTTATTATTATTTTTATGCAGTTCAGCTATTTATCCGGTGAGTACTCTCATTTTCTAAACTTTTATTTGACCCACTGGGACAGTGTGTCCCAAGTATGGGGTGTTTGTATTTATTATGACTATTTGATGTATTTGACTACTTTTGATGTATTACATTCTATCGGATATTTTATTTATGCTTCACTTCTACATTTATATGATTATCTGATAGTACATGCATACCTACAGGTTATTTGATTGAGAAAAACGTCAAAACTGAAAAAAAATGGTTTTAAAAAAAAAATTTTTTTTTGACCTCGACCGAGTCAGTCTTGGCCAAACGAGGCGTTTCACCTCGGTTGAACCAAGAACATCTCGACCGAGGTGTGTTAACAGAGAGTTTTCGAAAAACAATTTTTGTGTTACTTATCTGGATATGATCTCAGTGAAGATCTTGTTTACTGACTGGTTTTAAATTCTTTATGTGTTTGAAAGGTTTTATAATATGTTTAAGTTGCTAAATGCTTTGTTTGAAATTATTAGCATGTTTAATACTTTGTTTTTATCCAAATTATGTTGAATTTGAAGGTTGACACCGCAGGTTAAGTTCTCTCACTTTCTTCTTGGAAAGACCAAGGCAATTCATTCTCTTCTTCTTCTTCTTCTTGATCATGCTTAGCCCCTCATATACATTTTGCCTCCCTTTACCTATCCGGGAATTTGGAAGCAAGCGAAGTGGTGAAAGCAAGTGGAGTTAAAGTTGAGAAGTGGCTGGAAGTGAAAGTGTTAGAAAGCAATAATAGGTTTGGGGAAGTCAATCATGAAGATGAGTAACTCGGCACTATTCACATAGCCGGGTGTTTGTGTCTTGCCAAAGTCGGATTGAGCGATATTCCTAACGGGTCATGGTATGTGCATCAAGGGTTTGATGCATCTCGAAAAATTGATGATTGCTGATTTCCTAGGCTTCGGTTATTGTGCACCTCTGTCCATGCATTCCAAAAAGAAAAGTAAAAGAAAAAGTGTGAAATAAGCAAAGCTTATTGGTGGAAGATGTTGCAAGTCAAAGTGAAAGTGAAGTTCATCCTTTTCCCGGATTCCAGCACCACATTACCTTACATACATCCCTACCCTACACGTTTCTTGACCTTTCCTTTGGGAAGCCCTTGAGACCTTGAGCTTGTTGATTGACTTAGCGGTTTAAACTGGATTATACATGATTAATTTTGATAATTATGATTTATTATGCATTCTATGATTTTATGCAAAGATGAACAACTTTCCTATATTTATAAAGTGTTTTGAGCATATTGAGTTTTAATTTCCAGGAAGTACTCTCTTAGAGTGATCTATGATAGTTGCACACCATAAAATATTTTTGAAAGACTTTTTCATTGATTTTATTGATTTATAATACATTCTATCTTGTCTTCTATATGCGGAACTTGCTTGGGGACAAGCAAGGGCTAAGTATGGGGTACTTTGATAGCATGAATTATAGTCTATATTTTGGGGTTTGTTTGGACGTTTTATCTTTCATAATCTGCATGTTTGTATGTATATTATGTGATTTTACTACCATTTCATCTACCTTTGCGAGAATCGAGGTCTACACCTAGTTTTGTTGTAATTGCAGGTAATATGGTACGTTTTGCATCAAAAAGGAGCAAAAGGAGTCATGAGTCATTTGGAGCTACATCCAGGGAGCATAGCCATGGATTAAAGATTTACTTTGGACCAGTTTTGAGAGATTTCGCATTCAGTTGTGACTCACCTCGGTTGACCAGAGATTCATCTCGACCGAGGTGATCCACAGACGCCGACTCGACCGAGGCGAACACCTAGGACGCGGCGAGAATATTTTATTCATGGATAAGATCTTTTAAAATTGGAAAGTGATCTTATATTTTTGGGCTTGACTCCTGGAAGGAAGGAGATATGCAGAATCATATATTTTACCTATATTTATGGGAAAATATCTTTCTAAGATTTATTATCTTTGGAGGATTATTTTCTTATAAAAGGGGTTGGATTTCCACAAATCCATCATCTTGCTTACGAGGAGATCTCGCATATCTAGCACGCAGCAGAAGCATACTCCAGTTGGGAGAGATTCGAAGAACCTTTTTGAAGGTTGAAGGAAGATTGAAGTTTATAGCTTTTATAGCTTTTTGGAGGATTTTGTAAGATTGTCTTCAATTCCCTCACTTGTTGTCTTGTCTTGTTGGATTGCTATCCAAGGAACGCTTTTGTTGTGATATTTGATTCAGTTATTGAAGTCTTTTCCTTAAATTCTTCTTTGTTCAAATATTCACCTTCTTCCCATATATTTTAATACTTTCATAATGATGATGAGTGGCTAATTTCCTTGTGTGATTCTAGGGTGATTGGCTGAAGGTTGTGGGAAAAACAATGATAGAATAATCTTAGATTCCAGTAGGATCCTGAAAGTTCGAGTCTTTAACCTTAACCCTAAGCATCTCATTCGGTTGATGAACATCTCGGCCGGGGTGGAATTCTTCTGACCGAGGTGACTTATCTGATCCATAACTGAGAGTTAAGTGTTAGAGTTTGCCAAATGCTATCCTTATTACACCTTTTCTGGTTCAATGCAAGCTTAGGATGAGACTTACCCGATAATTCCTTAGTTTGTATACCAACGATCATAAGTATAGGTAATAAAGGTTTATCCTTTATTGGGGTTTGAGTGTGCTTCCATCCCATCTTTGTGAGTTAGCCTGAGACTTACCCGGTAAAGGTTGATTCTATTCCCTTAGATGGTATGTTAGTTTGAGGTTATAGTTCTTTATCTTGATTCCTTGAGACTTACCCGGTAATAGGAGTTACGGTTTAGGATTAGTGTGTAGTGAGACTTACCCGGTGATCTACTCCACTTTAGTAACACCTTCCCCTAGCAAAAATCTCAGCTTTGTCCGCTTATCTTTAGATCTTGAGTTGGAACCACAACTAGATGCTTTAATCCCTAGAATTGCATGTTTGCTTTATTGACTTCTTATTCATCTTTGATTGTGTTAATTGCTCTTTGTGGTTAGTATTCACGAAGCTTACCGTATTGACTTTGTTTCACCGAGTCCCTGTGATCGACCCCTGGAATTTCTTGCTTTTTACTACGATTGACCCGTACACTGCGGGTTCGCATCCTTGTTTTAAGCTTAAGTCTAGGGTTATAAATTTAAAGCTTGCACACACCGTTTGGAGCGAACACCTTGTGTTCTAGCTCCACCGGGAGATGACAAGACTTCCCATACACTAAGTTGTATGGTGTTGTACCTATGGGAGTCTTGTATGTAGTTCTATACGCCATAATTAGCTAGTAGGGCTTTGAATCGTCGGGCAATGAAGTGTGAACCTCCGTCACAAATGATGGTCCGTGGTGTCCCAAACCTTGGAAAATAGTTCTATTAAAGAACTTGACAACAACCATGGCATAATTAGTTGGAGAGTCAATAGCTTCAACCCATCTCGAAACATAATCTACAGCTAGAAGTATGTATTGGTTTCCACAAGATGATGGGAAAGGTGCCATGAAGTCGACTCCCCAAACGTCGAAGATTTCCACCTCCTGAATGTTATTAAGAGGCATCTCATTTCTCCTAGAGATATTTCCTGTTCTTTGACAAGCATCGCAACAAGAAACAAAGGTTTGCACATCCTTAAATAAAGTAGGTCAAAAGAATCCGGATTGCAATACCTTAGCGCTAGTTTTATTGGAACTAGCGTGTCCTCCACAAGGTAGTGAATGACAATGACGAATGACACTTTGCATTTCTTCTTCCGGCACACATCTCCTAATGATGCCATCGGGACCTCTCTTGAAGAGTAGAGGTTCATTCCAAAAATATTTCCGGACATCCCTAAAGAACTTCTTCTTTTGTGCATAGGATAACTGGGAGGTATTTCCTCACAAACCAAGTAATTTACAAAATCAACAAACCAAGGTTCGTTACCTCTAGATATCTTGTGGATGCGCTCCTCTATGATGTGTAAATGCTCATCCGGGAAGGAGTCATCAATAGGTAGATCGTCGTCTTCAATGTGTAGTAGACGACTCAAATGATCCGCAACAGAATTTTCCGAGCCTTTCTTATCGCGGATCTCTAGATCGAATTCTTGTAGGAGAAGAAT
The DNA here is from genome assembly GCA_033239045.1 of Fagopyrum esculentum. NCBI lineage: Eukaryota > Viridiplantae > Streptophyta > Magnoliopsida > Caryophyllales > Polygonaceae > Fagopyrum > Fagopyrum esculentum. The sequence continues at coordinate 57,865,656 of BSUD01000002.1, forward strand.
CCATCTAATCAGCCTCGGTTTTGCATCCTTCTTGGCGAGTAAATACCGGATCGATGAATGGTCCGTGTATACAATCAGCTTCGTACCTACAAGATAAGAACGAAACTTTTCAAATGCGTATACAATAGCTAAAAAGTTATTTCTCCGTTGTGGCGTAGTTGAGCTGCGCTTCATCTAGCGTCTTGCTAGCGTAATAGATAGCATGGGTTTGGCCTTCCTTCTTTTGCCCCAGCACAGCTCCAATAGCTACGTCAATTGCGTCACACATAACCTCGAACGGGAGATTCTAGTCCGGAGGTTGGATAATCGGGGTTGAGATGAGAGCTTCCCGGATCTTATAGAAAGCATCTAAACAATCCTGCGAAAAATCAGAAAATGCATCCTTCATCAATATATTAGTTAGCGGTTTTGAAATCTTAGAAAAGTCTTTGATAAATCTCTTGTAAAATCCAGCATGTCCTAAAAAACTTCTTATCCCCTTCACCGAAGATGGAGGAGGAAGTTTCTCTATAGTCTCTATCTTCGCCTTGTCTACTTCGATCCCTCTACTGGAGATCAAGTGTCCTAATACAATGCCTTCCCTAACCATGAATTGACACTTCTCCCAATTAAGAACTAGGTTAGTGTCTTCACACCTTTGCAACACAAGAGAAAGGTTTGAAAGACAATTATCGAATGAGGAACCATAAACAGAAAAATCATACATAAAAACCTCCATGGTTTCCTCAATATACTCCGAGAAGATGGCCATCATGCACCTTTGAAAGGTGGTTGGGGCATTGCAAAGCCCGAATGGCATCCTTATATATGCAAACGTCCCCCACGGGCACGTGAATGTGGTCTTCTCTTGATCGTCTAGATGGATCGGAATCTGGAAGAAACCACTATAACCGTCAAGATAACAGAAATAAGAGTGTTGTGCTAACCTCTCAAGCATTTGGTCTATGAATGGTAGCGGGAAGTGATCCTTCCTTGTTGCATTGTTCAGCTTGCGGTAGTCAATGCACATCCTCCATCCCGTCACGGTTCTTGTAGGAATGAGCTCATTGTTCTTGTTAGTGATAACCGTCATTCCTCCTTTCTTTGGGACAACTTGAATGGGGCTCACCCACTTGCTATCGGAGATAGGATAGATAATACCTGCATCAAGTAACTTAAGAATTTCCTTCTTGACAACTTCCTTCATGATCGGATTTAACCGTCTTTGAGGTTGTCGCGAAGGCTTAAAATCTTCCTCCATTAGAATCTTGTGCATGCATAATGATGGTTTAATTCCTACAAGATCCTCTATAGTATAACCTAAGGTTTTCCTATGTTTCCTTAGAACAACCATTAGTTTCTCATGTTCATCTTCCTTTATTCGGAACTAACAATTACAGGAAAAGTAGAATTAGTTCCAAGAAATGCATACCGAAGATGTGTGGGAAGTGGCATCAATTCCATTGCTATTGATGCCTTTGATGAGTCTTGAGGTGTGTCAGACGCTTCCTTAGAAGTCTCTAAGGGTGTAGGAGTGATGGAAGAAGACTCAAGAGCATTTGCGGAAAGAACGGAATTGTTCTCAGAAATACCCAAAATTACGGCACCATTATTACTTCCACGGCTGTGGTTTAGGGCGTGGAACTCAATTACGGCACCACTGTTACTTCCACGGTCGTTGTTTAGACCGTGTAACTTATTGTTGCTCTCAAAATAGCAGTTTACGGACAGCTTGGGTGAAACCACGGCCGTGGAATAGCACGACTGACCGTGGTTCCTCACGTTTTCTGAGCCATCGTGATGTTTTTCAAACTTTTCCTCTTGTGCTTCCTTTAGCTCTTCCAAGGCTTCAATCTCCTCATTGCAATCCTCTTCCTCTCCCTTTTCCATGATGCTCATGGTTATGACTTTTTACAATGGATCCTTGAATAGAATCGAGCTCACTTCCTCTCTAGACGCTTCCTCGCCATAGATGTTAAACATGTCCTCTCTAAGAGTTGGCTCTTTCACCAACGTTGAGAGAACAAACTCAACCTTCCTCTCCCTTTTCCATGAGTGTTTTATTCCCTTTCTTTGACATCTTTATCATATACTACTTGATTGATTTGAGCATGATGATTGTTGGCTATAACCCTTGCGATTCTAGGGTGATTAGTTGAAGGTTGTGGTATAGATGATAAAAGAATAGACCTTTCTCGTGAGTGCACCCTGAAAGCTTGAGTTAACCCTAAACCGAAACCCATCTCGGGTTGTTCTTGGAGTCATCTCAACCGAGATCGATAATAACTGCACGAGATTGGCCAAGGTTTGTCCGATCTTGAGTTTAGGTTATAGTTTGCCAAAAGCTATCCTTGTTGCACCTTTCCTGGTTTATATTCAAGCCTAAGAAGAGACTTACCCGGTGATTCCTTTGCTTGTTTACCGATGATGATGAGTGTTAGGTTACAAAGGTATATCGTTTGTTAGGGTTTTGAGTGAGGCTTCATCCTACCTTTGGGAGTTAACATGAGACTTACCCGTTGATGGTTAGTTGTGTTCCCTTAGGTAGTCTGTTGGTTTGAGAGTAGTACCCTTTCCTTAGTTCCTTGAGACTTACCCGGTAATAGGATCTTTGGTTTGGGATAGTGGATGGTGAGACTTGCTTGGTGATCTATCCCCATGTAGAAATACATTCCCTTTGCAGCCTCACCTTTGTCCACATTTATCCTTGATAAATCTTGAGTCGAAACCACAACTGGATATCTTGATCTCTAGAATATGCATTCCCTTATCTGATTTATATCATTCATTGTTCTTTGTTGCTCGAGTTTTGCATCTACAACCTGAAGTTATATATTGTGCTTGATTTCACCATAGTCCATGTGATCGACCTTGGAATATTTGCTAATACTGCGATTGATCCGTACACTGTGGGTTCGCTTTTGCTTTATTCTTGGTTATAAATTTAAGCTTATTTTGCACACACTTTGGAGCGAACAATTGTGGATCTCTTTCCTCCTTGATGTAACAGTTGGATAATGATACATTTGATCCAAATCTTGTGTTATATTCGAGTACTATGGTTTTCCCAAGAATCATTATCGTTATGGAGGAGACTTGATGGCCAAGCAAAATATATCGGCACGGAAGCAACAGTCTCGTTGCGAGATTCTTCAGTGATGGGTGATATCTGCGTTAGGGTTCTGGCACCAAGGTAAGACTGGCTTGTGTTTGGGTTAGGGACATTCTCTCTTCTCCAAGTGACACAAGAACAAAGCAAATTAAACTCAAATAGATTCTTAAGCGAAAGAATGAAAACAAAAAAGACTCAATTTTTTACAAGAATCAAAATAAAATACTCAAACCGTTGATGTGTTGGTTGAGTTGGACTTCAATCGACAAGCTCTGATACCACTTTGATGCGGGTTAAGGCCGCAATGATGAATCTGGATTAGAAGTCCACGAAAACCCTTAAATTGGAAATCTCAGTTAAGAATCTCGGCCGAGATGAATAACCTAGATAGCAAGATTTCACAAAAATAAAAAAAAGAAATGAAGAAGGAGAGATATGGATGGTTGATGGCGAGATTAGATATGAATATGGGATTGACGAATTGATGGAAATATAGGTCAAGAAGAACCAAGATATACTTACAAGAACCTTGATCGATTGGATCAAAACTTAAGCAATGAATTACCTTAACCCTTCCTTTTACAATATTACACAAGTCCTCAAATCGAGACAAACACAAGGAGGGACTATAATCGTCTAGGAGCATCAACCTCTGAGGAGATTAACACACAAAAGAACAACCTAGCAAGAACTCACAACGATTATAGATAGATAGATAGACAGATAGACAGATAGACAGATAGACAGATAGACAGATAGACAGATAGACAGATAGACAGATAGACAGATAGACAGATAGACAGATAGACAGATAGACAGATAGACAGATAGACAGATAGACAGATAGACAGATAGACAGATAGACAGATAGACAGATAGACAGATAGACAGATAGACAGATAGACAGATAGACAGATAGACAGATAGACAGATAGACAGATAGACAGATAGACAGATAGACAGATAGACAGA
>BSUD01000002.1:57870349-57911124 GCA_033239045.1 Fagopyrum esculentum
AGACAGACAGACAGACAGACAGACAGACAGACAGACAGACAGACAGACAGACAGACAGACAGACAGACAGACAGACAGACAGACAGACAGACAGACAGACAGACAGACAGACAGACAGACAGACAGACAGACAGACAGACAGACAGATAGATAGATAGATAGATAGATAGATAGATAGATAGATAGATAGATAGATAGATAGATAGATAGATAGATAGATAGATAGATAGATAGATAGATAGATAGATAGATAGACAGATAGATAGATAGATATCACCATGAGGCTTTGTGTCCTTTGTTGCTCCAATTATGTTCCTTCAAGGCCTTGGATATGTACCACCATGAGGCTTGACCCTCGAATGTATCGATTAATGCCCAAAAGATCCCCGAAATACCTAAAAAACCGACAAAAGCTCGTGTAGACGTCTTTTCTAGAAATATGCATGGAATGAGTGTAAACGTCGTGAACTAGTGCCAAACCGTGCATGAATAACGGGAAAAACTATCTAAATGTATGCCTATACTAACGTCATAAATCACGTTATCAAAATACCCCATACTTAAGATTTGCTCGTCCCCGAGCAAGATCCAACTATAGACTAAGAGAATGACGTGATTTATGCATGCAGAAAAACAACAAAATCTTTTTGGAATTGTGCTTCTAATATTGGATCACCTTCATAGTCATGTTTCATGGCAATGGACAAGCAATTATGAATCAAATAAATGAAAGCATGGAAAGACAATTACACTTAACTTGATAGCATGCAATGAAATGTAAAGATGAAGAAGTCAAGATGATCATGAGTATATCCAATCTAAATCACTTAGCCTCACACACATGCAAGTAGGTCAAAAGGACTTGTAAAATAGAAGGCCAAGAAACGTTGTGATTAGGTGGGAATTTTTCTAGGCTATGTGATGCTAATCCGGGAAAGGAACTAAACAACCACAACTTCACATTTCTTATCAACTTCCCTCAAGTGTATATTTTTCATTTTCTTTTCTTTCTTTTCTTTCTTTTCTTTTATTTTTGAGACAATGGCATTGGTGTACAAAAGCCGAAACCTTGGTGATTAGCCATCCTCAAGCTTTTTCTATTTTTCGAGGTGCATCCACACCGGGCACACATACCAAAGCTCGTTAGGACTATTGGTTTATTTGACTTTGGCAAGGCACCAACACCCGATTATGTGAAGTGTACCGAGTTACTTGTCATTTAAGCTAACGTCCCCAAACCTATATTTTTTGCTACACTTTCGCAACAATTTCAGCACTTCATTCATGACATTCCTTTCATCAGCAACTTCACCCCACACTTGCTTTTCATACACATCAACACACTATCATGCTCCTATTCCCGGATGGGTCAAAAGAGGTCAATTTTTCATCAATTGAGGTGCTCAAGCAACATGATCAAGATGAGAAGTAGAGAAAGATGAATTGCCTTAATCACTCCTAGATGGTGTGCAAGAACTATCATGTAATTTCGACCTTCAATACTCAATTAAATCAAGACAAGCATCATAATCACAAGTCATTCATGGAATTCAAGATAAGTATTTCAAGTCCACATATGCATCATCAATTAAACACACAAGGCCATCCATAGCCATTCTACAAGACAAGATTCATCATTAGGGTCATATCCAAGCCTTAGAAGCACTAAAAATATTTAAAATTTTCTGAATTTTTTTATTTTTCGAAATATGTATGTGCAATGCAAGACATAATGAAACGTGTGACAAAATTAAACTATCCTAGGTCCTAATCATGCAAGTGATCATGAAAACCCCACCCCATACTTAGAAACACATTGTCCCCAATGTGGAAACTAAATAAAGAAGTGAAAGAGAGTCCTCACAATGTAAAATTGGTGATGCTTTGGTATTTCGGTTCACATTGGATGATGATGGTGGATGATTGATCAAGGATGGTAGAGAGCTCTTGATGTTCATTATGGCATCGGAACCCGCGCTTGGCACCGCAAGCCGTCCAAGTTCCACGTTTGCTCCACCCATGCTTGATTGGAGATCATCACTTTCCTTTACAGAGGAAAAATCGCCCCAACTGCCCAGGAAAATCGGCCGATTTGCTGAAGAACAGGCCGATTTTTCTGGGTGATTTCCTCTCGTCCATGTGCTTGGATCTTGTACCTTCAACAGTTCCATGAGGCCTTCACATGACCTCTAACATCTCGTCACACACGACAACCAACAAGATCTAGCACCCAAAAACACAAAAGAAAAACAAAGCACACCAAGAGTGAGATCAAACAAGAGCAAGAAAAAGAAAGGAAAATGTATATACCAATGGGTTGCCTCCCATTAAGCGCTTCTTTAAGGTCATTAGCTTGACCAAACTCCGAGGATGTGTCAATCCACCTCGAATACCATGGTTTGCTTGAGGAGTCCAAGCAACCATCGCTTTCCGGCATCAATGATGACAAGCAAGGGCCACTTGATGCCCAAATAAGCTTTAAGTTCTCTCTTCACCGGTGAGTAGTAGACTCCTTCATCACCGCTTCTTTGATCATAGTATGGAGTTGCAACCATAGGTGCCACCCATACTTAGACAATTGGTACTCCGCGGTCATACCGGTGAGATGCTTGTCATCCTCATCCTCTATGATCCAAAGAAGGCCGGTTCTTGGAAAGAATTCTTCATTGAGGTGCTCCATTACCGTCATGGATCCATCATGCTTGCCTCCGTCATTCAACATGGGAAACTCCTTAGGAAAGGGGCTCCAATCTTCGTGTGTACTCCGGGCAAGCAAGAAAGGATTGGAAGGAGTTGAAGTTAACTTAGGGCTCTCCCTCGTGAGCTCTTCAAGTGTGGTTCCGGGGTTGATGGCAAGGATGTCCGGGGGTGAGAATACTTCATTGCACTCCTCCAAAGGTGAAGGAGGTGGAGGTAAGCCTTGAAGGATGGTAGGATCTCCTAGCATAAGATCATGCCTAATCTCCTCAATCTCCATCCTCATTTGTTCTTCTCTCTCAAAATTCAATCTTCTTGCATCCTCCAGGGCCAAATCCCTTAGCCATAATTGCTTCCGAGCTTCATTCAACTCTTCCTCAAGGTCTCTATTTGTTATGGTTGAATCGGGTAATTCTTGGATCTCCTCATGGTGAACCTCCTCTTGTTGAAATACTTCCGCTTCAAGCACCATGTGGGCACTCGAAATGGAAGCAAGGTTGCTCTCTAGATCATCCATCTTCCTCAACATTTCTTCTAGCATTGATTCCACTCGGTCATTGTGAGGTTGATGGTGAGGTTCTACATAAGGAAATGTAGTCATGTGAGCTTGATCATGGGACTCATGATGGGCATTAAACTCCTCCCAATACTCAAACTCATCATAGAGAGGTCCTAGATCATGGTTTTCCATCCATCCCTCATACTCCATGTCGTCAAGGTCGTCTTGGAAGTACAATCCGTCCATGGCAAACATGAAAAGTCAAAGACAAAAACAACACAAGATCAAAATTAACAAGAAAGATAAACACTAAAAGCAATCAAAATCAAATGACTTAATATAGACCTAGTCCCCGGCAACGGCGCCAAAAACTTGTTACGCTAGGAAATATAGCACAAAAAGCTTTAAATTTATAACTCGAACTAAATCCTAAACTACCTAGAGAAACCCGCAGTGTATGGGTCGTTATGTAGGAAGGAAAGTATTCCGAGGTCGAACACAAGGACTGAGGCGAAATCAAGTCATTCAATGATCAAAGATAGTGCAAATCTAGTCTAAGAAAAGAGAAAGAAATAAAGAAATGAAAATGATGATATTTTTGGTTGAGTTTTTGTGGTGATCAAGCAAGGATCACAAATCAAGCAAGGTAATAAAATAAACTAACAACTCAAGATAGCAAAACAAACAAGTGACACAAACACAAGATATGAGATCAAAGATAGAAAAAAGAGGATTCTAGAGGTCAAGATTTCCGGTTATGGCATTGGACTCAAGCTTCTAAGGATTCTAAGGACAAAGCTGCGGTGTTGGGAAAGGGTGTTTCTCTAATGGAAGCAATTACCGGGTAAGTCTCATGCTTCACTAATCCCACACCAAACTCCTATTACCGGGTAAGTCTCAAGGAGGTAAAGTTGGGAATTCTACACAAACCGGACACTACTTAAGGGGCAAACCTCTCCTTACCGGGTAAGTCTCGGAAAAGGTAAGTCTCAAGCAATAATCCCAGCACACTCAATCCAATAGCGGCTTGTGAGGCTCACTACTACCTAGAATTAATCATCTTAGGTATCTAAGATCGGAAATCACCGGGTAGGTCTCTTTCCTCACTTAGTTTGCTAGCATTAGGTCACCCTAAGCTATATCATGCTCAACAAACACTAGGATTTCAACAATCTAACATCCTAACATACAGATTCATCAATTAAAGAGCAACAGAAGGAAAAATCGGGTGGATCATAGTAAAAATCGGCCGATTTACTATGAAGAACAGGTCGATTTTTATGTCTGAGTTAGGTTTTGTGCATACGAATCATCCTAAACTAACATATAAGTCCATTCTATCATCATCCAAGCAATAACCATCAATCCATCACTCCAAAATCACAACAAACTAGCCAATAACATGCATTTCAAGATCTAAAATCATCATACAAGCATACATGGAATCCATAGCAAGAAGATGAAGTAAGGAGATGAAAGCAATGAAACTTAGCTAGATTTAAGCTCAAAACAAGTCTTTCAACAAACCAAATGTAGCTCCAAGTCGGATCTTACAACCTTCAACAAGCTTCTTCACAAAAATCACTCAAATCTCACTACGAAATTGAAATCTACACTAATCTCTCTCAAGAACACCCACAAGGGTGTCTTGAAGAGAGCTCCCAATTGAAAGATTCTTTGGGAAGATGCTAGAGGATGTGGGAGAGGAGGAGAATGGGAGAGTCAGCAACAGCTTTGAAGGACCACTTATATTCTCCACCAAGAGCAAGGCCGGACAATAGATCGTGGGACACGTGACTTAAGCTGTCAAAGGCCCAAAAATCGACCCAGTAGGAAAAATCGGCCGATTTTCCTAGCACTTGGTCCGATTTTCTTCAACAGAAGCATGCTATGATCGTCTAGCCATGAGTTGCTCCATTGCTTGCACCAATAGTGGTCTTTGTGTCCTTTGTTGCTCCAATTATGTTCCTTCAAGGCCTTGGATATGTACCACCATGAGGCTTGACCCTCGAATGTATCGATTAATGCCCAAAAGATCCCCGAAATACCTAAAAAAACCGACAAAAGCTCGTGTAGACGTCTTTTCTAGAAATATGCATGAAATGAGTGTAAACGTCGTGAACTAGTGCCAAACCGTGGATGAATAACGGGAAAAACTATCTAAATGTATGCCTATACTAACGTCATAAATCACGTTATCATCTATCAATAAAACATAGGTAGGTAACAATCGACATTGCATGCTATCATATCAAGAATATAGCACACACATCACTCATGCAAACACCCAATATAAGGATGGTAAATGATGTGAGCCCGCCGGACTTAAGCAACGAGACAAATGTGACAGCACCGAGGTCAACACCACCTCTGACTCGAGCTAGAGCCCGCATGCTAGGCCAAACCACTAAGACCTACCATCCTTTCGGAGCTTTGGCTTTTGAGGACGTCCATGACTATCACTTGATGAACCTGCTTGAGGCGATTGAGGATTTCGGATCACCCTTAAAAACTTGAACCTTAGTTGTAACCTTTTTTTTTATGTGGTCATTCTTGATTTTATTTCATGATATGATGCCCACTAATGCATGATATTATGGAATAATAAAGGTTGATTAATACAAGTGAAATAAAATGTTCACTTGTACTTAAGCCAACCTTTCAAGAGATTAAAACCACGTTTTTATTTGGATTTATTTTCAGCCACACTTTGGACCCTTGGAGCTCTAATTGGTCGGCCATATTTTTGGTTTTTAGGCCATTTATTTCCTTGAAATAGGTGATTGAAAGTCCCTATGTTTACCCTTTGTTTAATGTCACAACTCTTTAACTTGTAAGCCTTTAATGTTGGGACTAGGTGCTGAATTTTCAGCCTATATAAGGCCTCTTCCACAAACCATTTAAACACAAAATAGAGTTGAATCTTCAATCAAAAGTTGTGTTTTCACTTTGAGAAAAACAAACCTAGAGACTAAGGTGAGAGGCCAAAGTTTCGAAACCCACAAGGTGAGAGGCCGAGTGGTGTCCTTACGGTGAGAGGCTAGGAGGACAAAGGAGATCCAATTTCCGAAGTGAGATTCCATGGAAAGAAGATCTTGAGCCAAGGAGATCCAAGGTGCGAGGCTGGACGATCCTTGCTTGGCATTTCCCATCAATCAAAAATCAAAAAGAAGTGGTCAAAAGGAACAACACCGGTGGATCCTCGCGTTCAACTAACGAAGAGCACATCAGTAGCTAAGTAAGTCCTACGGACTTACATCAACCTCTGATACACTGAACCACGAACAACCTCAATCCAGAGAGGGACAGTGCCTAATAACAAGGCATAGAGATATATCAATCTCCTATAATCAAAGGGTTCACACCTAGACCCAAGCGATCCATAGGATCATCATCAACCTAAGCCTCAAAACCAACTAATCCTCAAAGCCATTGATAGCATGAATTATAGTCTATATTTTGGGGTTTGTTTGGACGTTTTATCTTCAATAATCTGCATGTTTGTATGTATAATATGTGATTATATTACCATTTCATCTACCTTTGCGGGAATCGAGGTCTACACCTAGTTTTGTTGTAATCGTAGGTAAAATGGAACGTTTTGCATCAAAAAGGAGCAAAAGGAGCTAAGGAGTCATTGGAGCTACATTCAGGAACATAAGGAAACATCCAGGAAGCATAGTCATGGATTAAAGATTTACTTTGAACCAGATTTGAGAGATTTCATATTCAGTTGTGACTCACCTCGGTTGAATACAGAGTCACCTCGACCGAGGTGATCCAGAGGAGTCGACTCGACCGAGGCGAACACCTGGGACGCGGCGAGAATATTTTATTCTTGGCTGAGATCTTATATCTTTGGAAAGAGATCTTATATTTTTTGGGCTTGACTCCTGGAAGGAAGAAGATATGCTAGATCATATATTTTACCTATTTTTATGGGAAGAGATCTTTCTAAGGTATCTTATCTTTGGAGAGTAATTTTCCTATAAAAAGGGTTGGATTTTCCACAAATCCATATCATGCGATACCACCGATCATGTTTTATACACCGCAGCAGCCATACTCCAGTTGGGAGATTTGAAGAACCTTGTTGAAGGCTGAAGGAAGAAAGTCTATAGCTTTTATAGCTTTTTGAAGGGTTTTTGTAAGATCATCTTAGATTCCCTTCTTTGTTGTTGTCTTGTGGGATTTCTATCCAAGGAACGCTTGTTGTTTTGATAATTGATTCAGTTATTGAAGCCTTTATCATAAGGTTTTCTTGTTCAATTATTCTCTTTCTTCCCATATATTTGATTAATACTTTCATGATGATGAGTGGCTAATCTCTTTGTGTGATTCTAGGGTGATTGGCTGAAGGTTGTGGGAAAAACAATGATAGAATGATCTTAATCACAGTAAGACCCTGAAAGTTCGAGTCTTTACCTTAACTCTAAGCATCTCGCTCAGTCGATGAACATCTCGGCCGGGGTGGAATTCATCTGGCCGAGGTGACTTATCTGATCCGAAACTGAGAGTTAAGTGTTAGAGTTTACCAAATCCTATTCTTGTTACACCTTTCCTGGTCCAATGCAAGCCTAGGATGAGACTTACCCGGTAATTCCTTTGTTTGTTTACCTAAGATCATAAGTGTAGGTAATAAAGGTTTGTCCTTTATTGGGGTTTGAGTGTGCTTTCATCCCATCTTTGTGAGTTAGCATGAGACTTACCCGGTAAAGGTTGATTCTATTCCCTTAGATGGTGTGTTTGTTTGAGGTTATAGTTCTTTATCTTAATTCCTTGAGACTTACCCGGTAATAGGAGTTACGGTTTGGGATTAGTGAGTAGTGAGACTTACCCGGTGATCTATTCCACTTTAGTAACACCTTCCCTATGCAAAAACCTCAGCTTTGTCCGCTTATCTTTAGATCTTGAGTTGGAACCACAACTAGATGCTTTAATCCCTAGAATTGTATATTTCCTTTATTGACTTTTTATCATCTTTGATTGTTTTAATTGCTTGTGGTTAGTGATTGCTAAAGCTTACCGATATCGACTTTGTTTCAGTGAGTCCCTGTGATCGACCCCAGGAATTCCTTGCTTTTACTACGATTGACCCGTACACTGTGGGTTCGCATCCTTGTTTTAAGCTTACATCTAGGGTTATAAATTTAAAGCTTGCACACACCGTTTGGAGCGAACAAGTTTTTGGCGCCGTTACCGGGGACTTGGTCTAGACCGAGCCGGTTACGGTTTGCTTTTGGGGCACTTGCCCCCGTGTCTACTAACCACTCTACTTGAGTGACTTTTGCAGGTTCTTTCTTAGGTTTATGCGAAGAACCCGCACTGGGAAGAATATCGTTCCTTACGATCCCGAACCAGAAAAGACATACAAACGATGCTTAAGAGAAGCGAAGATGGTCAACCAAGACAATCGCGATCTTGTGGCCGAGTTTAAAGAGGCGTTAGAACTGTTACGCCTCAGCAGGGAAGAACTAAGCCAAGAGAAAGAAGAAACTCGCACTAGGACTGAAGCAATCGAAGCAGATATGGCAGCCCTACGAGACTAGTATCTACTTCGACCGAGGGAAGATCCAGTTCCCAATGCTGGACCGATGCAGGTCCCAGTTGCAGACCCTCGACCGAGGCAGATCACAATACCTGACGCCCCGGCCGAGGTACTTCCACCTCGGATGCCAGTCCGAGGCGCTCTTTTTGCAGGAATCCCACAAACCCTAGGTCAAAGGATGGACCCCATCAACAACTGAGGCGTCCAGGAGTTAACCTAGGATATCCAGCGGACCATGACTACGAACTTCGACCGCAAGTTCTTTCCATGATTCGCCAATGCCAGTTCGGAGGGCTAGAGAAGGAATCTCCGCATCAACATCTTCAAAACTATGAGATCTTGATGGAGACCTTGAGACCCTCAAGGATTGAAACAACAACTACAAGCTAAGACCTTTTTACTTTTCTTTAAAAGATAGAACTCTTACTTGGTATCAATCTTTTCCTCCAGGAAAAATTAGCACTTGGGAGGAGATGACTACGGAATTCTTGACGAAATTCTTTTCGCCTCTAAGACCGTTGAAATGAGAGGGAAGATTAATGCATTCATTATGAAGGACAAGGAGAGCTTGTCCAAGTCATGGGAAAGGGTTAAGGACATTCTTTGGATTGCCCACATCATGGGATTCCAAAGATAGAATTGTTGGAGATGTACTTCAAGGGACTGGACGGAAGCACCCAGTTCAACCTCCAACTACTCTCCGCCGGTACCTTTATGGACATGGCAATTGACGAAGCTTGGGACTTTATCGAGAAGCAAGCTTTGCATATGGAGAAATACACCTATCAAGGAGCTGAAGGTGGAGTTAAAAGAGTTAACTCCCAAGATACTCAGCCAAACAACAATCAACTCACGTCTTTGAAGAATGACGTGAAGCAATTGAAGGAACTCTTGGTTGCTCAAACCAAGAAGGAAGATCAAGGACAAAGGAACAACAACAATGGATACCGTAACAACAACAACGGTTCCCGGAACAACAACTACAACAACAACAATAGAGGATCCAATAGCAACAATTGAAGGGCGAACAACCAAAATTCTAGTAACAATCATTCTAACTCCAATTCTAACGATTCCTCTAATCCTTTCCTCTCTTCCCCCTCTTCTTCTTCTACTCCATTAAAGAGCCAGGGGCAAGGATCAAGTTTGTCTCAGCCGGAAAAGAAAGACGTAGTGCTGGAGGCTATCTTGATCAAGCTTAGTGCTATGGAGACTTCTATGACTTCAATTTCAAAGGCCCAAAAGGCCTTTGAACAACAACTTGCTAGTAGGGCGAATGAAGCGCCAAGAGATTCAGGGAAGCTTCCAGCAAGGACAGAAAGCAACCCTAAGGGCTAGATCATGGTCATAACTACGAGGAGTGGACTGAAAACTGCAGATTCAGTGCCTCGGTCGGTGACAGTACCGACGAAGACCACCTCGGTCCAGGTGCAGTCGAAGAACACTTCGGCCAAGGTGCCAACCGAGGTGGAGCCACAGAAAGCGGAGGGGAAAACTGAAGTTTATGTTCCACCTCCTGCATACAAACCACCACTTCCATTCCCCCAGTCAAGGGCCTAAGCACATCTAGACAAGCACTTTGGTAAGTTCCTTGACTTGATGAATAAACTGCACATTAACATTCCTTTCCTTGATGCTATTCTAGGGATGCCCGCCTATGGTAAGTTCTTGAAAGAACTCTTATCAAGGAAAAGGAAACTGGAAGACTTTGGTGAAGTAAGGATGACATCTAAATCCTCGGAGCTCATTCAAATCATGAAGGAGAAGATGCCACCTAAGTTGAAAGATCCCGGCTCATTTTGCATTCCCATTCAAGTTGGGGATGTCACTTGTGAAGCCTTATGCGACCTAGGAGCCAGCGTGAGCATCATTCCGCTGGAGCTATGCGTGAAGATTGGACTTGGAGAGCCCAAGCCGGTCAAGATTCGATTATACTTGGCGGACCGCTCCATTACCCATCCCGTGAGAATTTTGGAAGACGTTCCGGTCAAGTTAGGTAACTTCTATTTACCAATAGACTTTGTTGTACTTGACATTCCCGCAGATTATCCAGTTCCTATTATTCTCGGGAAGCCATTTCTAGCAACTTCGGGTTGCAACGTGGATTGTAAGAACGCCAAGTTAAAATTCAACATTGGTGGAGATGAAGTGGAGTTCGCATTACTTGCGGCCATGAAAGGGGAGCAGCTAGGAGATGATATCTTCAACATCTACGATGAAGAAGAATCAAGAGAATTGGGGAGCTCTATCCTTATTAACGATCCACACGAAAGAGTTATTAGTTTCAGTTTAATGGAGGAAGGTATAGATGCTTCTTGTGATGCAGATATACGAAGCTTGAAGGCACTGGAAGAAGATCCAGGAGCTAAAACTGAGAAGCTAATCCAGAAGACGAAGATCTCCAGTTTTGGTTCCAGTTGCAGTACCTCGACCGAGGCACTTTCTGGACCGAGCGAGGCGACTGAAGAACATCTCGGTCAACGCCTTTGTGCCTCGACCGAGGTCGATGGCGAAACGATTTTAACTGAGACTTCCGAAAGTCCAGTTTCTGGATCTGCTCCACTGGAAGAAGGAAGCAAGGAGTCCCCTCAGAAAGCACCCCCAGTTGTGGAGCTTAAACAACTCCCAAATCACTTGAGGTATGTCTTTCTTGGACCGGATTCCACTTATCCCGTTATTATTAGTGCTTCCCTATCCGAATCTGAATTGTCTAAACTAATGCATGTCCTGAGAAAGCATCAAAAGGCTTCGGGTTATACTATAGATGATCTTATTGGCATTAAGCCTTCTTTCTGCATGCATAGAATTCTAATGGAGGATGATCATAAGACTTCACGGAAACCTCAAAGACGGTTAAATCCGATCATGAAAGAGGTTGTGAAGAAGGAAATTCTTAAGTTGTTTGATGCAGGTATCATATATCCTATCTCGGACAACAAATGGGTGAGCCCGGTGCATGTAGTTCCGAAGAAAGGAGGGATGACCGTTGTGACGAATAAGAACAGCGAGATAATCCCAACCAGGACCGTCACGGGCTGGAGGGTTTGCATTGATTATAGGAAGCTGAACACGGCCACTCGGAAGGACCATTTTCCACTTCCCTTCATTGATCAAATGCTCGAACGGTTGGCCCAGCATTCACACTTTTGCTACTTAGACGGCTATAGTGGATTCTTCCAGATTCCTATCCATCCGGATGATCAGGAGAAGACCACTTTCACTTGTCTATGGGGGACATTTGCTTATAGGAGGATGCCATTTGGATTATGCAATGCACCCGCTACCTTCCAGCGATGCATGATGGCTATCTTTTCCGAGTACATTGAGGAGATCATGGAGGTATTTATGGATGATTTTTCAGTATATGGTTCCTCTTTTGATGATTGCCTATCTAACCTTTCTCTAGTGCTAAAAAGATGTGAGGATACTAATCTTGTCTTGAATTGGGAGAAGTGTCATTTTATGGTTAATGAAGGCATTGTACTAGGACACCTCGTTTCTAATCGAGGTATTGAGGTCGATCGCGCTAAGATCGAGACTATTGAGAAACTCCCTCCCCCTTGTTCTGTTAAAGGTGTGAGGAGTTTTCTCGGGCATGCAGGTTTCTATAGGAGATTCATCAAGGACTTCTCTAAGATTTCTAAACCTCTAACTAACCTCTTGAATAAAGATGTTGTTTTTGAGTTTTCGCAGGAGTGTCTTGATGCATTTTACAGGAGTAAGGAAGCGTTGATCTCCGCTCCCATTATCCAACCTCCGGATTGGACCTTGCCCTTTGAGATCATGTGTGACGCTAGTGATGTAGCCGTAGGAGCGGTGCTTGGACAAAAGAAGGATGGCCGGACCACCGTCATTTATTATGCTAGTAAGACGCTAGATGTAGCCCAGCGCAACTACGCTACCACCGAGAAGGAGTTATTGGCGGTTGTATATGCTTTCGAGAAGTTTCGTTCCTACTTAGTAGGAACGACCATGCAGCCATCCGATACTTGCTTGCTAAGAAAGATGCCAAGCCACGCCTTATTCGATGGATTCTCTTGCTTCAAGAGTTTGACTTAGAGATCCGCGATAAGAAGGGATCCAAAAATTCTGTTGCGGATCACCTCAGCCGGCTACCTGCATCTTCACGCGAGAAGGACGACCCACCCATAGACGATTCATTCCCCGATGAGCACTTACACTTGTTGGAGCGTTTGATAGACTTACTTACTTCATACCACGATGGAGGTGAAGTATGGGGTGAGGGCACCTCCCACCACGTTTGAGAGACGCACTATGGTCCAGCTAGCGACCTTTAACCAAGCGTTTCTTGGGAGGCAACCCAAGGTATTGCTTTCTTTTCCCTTCATCTAGTCTAGCTTAGATAGTTTTGCTTTGGCTTTGCTTTGTTTTGTTTTTTGCATCCTAGACAGATAACAGGTGACATCTAAGGAAGGAGCACAAACAAGGAGCATAACTGGAAGGACAGAAGTTCGAGAATTTGAGAAGACGGAGTTTGACTGAGGCACATCTCGGTTGCTGTCAAAGCACCTCGACCGAGGTGATTCTTGAGCAACCGAGGCGATTAGGGTTTCTGAAGATCTACCTCGGTCCGTACCACCTCGGTCCAGTCGAGACCACCTCGACCGAGGTGACAACAGTTCAAGAAAGGGTATAAAAGGGGGGTTTAATTTCTCTCTCTTCTTTTTTACCCTCCTCGACCGCG
The DNA here is from genome assembly GCA_033239045.1 of Fagopyrum esculentum. Lineage (NCBI taxonomy): Eukaryota > Viridiplantae > Streptophyta > Magnoliopsida > Caryophyllales > Polygonaceae > Fagopyrum > Fagopyrum esculentum. The sequence goes on from BSUD01000002.1 coordinate 57,883,799, forward strand.
GCCGTCTCCCTCATCTCGCCTCTTCGATTCTTACCCATTTTCGAAGAATCCCGCTTCCAAATTGCGATTAAAGCGTAGAGGATCGAGTTGCAAGTGCGAATCTGCAAGAAAATCGAACCGAAACGACCGAACGAGATAAAAATAGAAAAAACCCTAATCTCGCTGTTTTTGCTTCGATTTGGGCTTTGGTTGCCCTACATTTGCTGAAGAACAGATTAAGTACCCTATAGGAACCAGTTGTAGTGATTTTTGGGGAAAAACAACTGGATTTTTGAGGAAATTCATCGCGCAGTTATTCGCCTCGGTCCAGTCGTGCTGTGCCTCGGCCGAGGTGTTCTTGAGCTGTGTCAGACCGACCGAGGTGATCTAACAGAGTGTTTTTGAGAATGAGTTTAGATAGACAGCTTGTCCTTAGGGATAGATCCTCCCCTTCTCCTTCTTCTTCTTCCACACCTCATCGACCGGTGATCCACGAGCGACACCAGGTCGATTATGACCGTATAGCAGCCCGTCCAGTGATTGCACCACGCTTCCTGGACGTTTCGGCTTTTGATTGTCTCCATGTGGATGGAGATCTTAGACGGATGATATCGATGGTAGGGCTAGATCAGTTTATTGAGATCCGTGCACCTGCCTATCTAGAGCCTACCTTAGAGTTTGTTAGCTCTTTCACCTACCTTCCCACAGAGCGAGCTGTGAAGTACCGGTTGATGAACCGGAACTTCCTAGTTCCTTTAGAGTACTGGCGCGACATTTTTGGTTTTCCGGCCCCGACCGCTGTTGATTTTCCCTCCCGGACTGTAGCTAGGGAGTTTTGGGGTCAGATTGCTCATGTAGTTGAGCACGCAGATAGATGGCGCCCTGGAGACTCCAGGGAGCGCATCATATTTCACCTAGCCTTTAGGTTAGCCCACCGCATTTTCAGCGAGACGCTTCTGGCGCGTACTGAGACGCCCCAAAAGGTCCGATAGGGGGAGCTTTTCAGCCTTTACTGCATGGTGACTGGAGGGATCCCCGACTTTGGCTTGATGTTGGCAGAGGATCTGCACAAGATCAAGGTCAAGGAGAAGGGGGACATTTGCTGCGGAGGGATTGTGACCCACATTGCTAGCTATCAGGACATGGACCTCAGCGCTTGTACTATGGTGGCGGCTGCCAAGCCGCTAGGACTTCAGGAGATGATTACCCGGCGGATTCTGGTTCCCCGAGGACTGATTACGCCATATGTGGCGATGCCATGGGAGCCGACTACACCACAGGGGATCAGATGGTCGCCCCAGTTCTCTGTTTATGACCCTCACTACTGGAAGACTACTTGGATCCCATTGATGGAGGATGCTAGAGAGGCAGCAGCTGCACCAGCTGAGGAGGATGAGGTAGAGGAGGATACAGATGATGATGATGACAGGGATGGCGAAGTTCCGATGGATACAGGGACGGATACTGTTGGGACGAGTGCGCCGGTTATTGACATTGATGATGATGATACTGAGCCTGCACCAGCCGCATCACCAGTACACCATGCTAGGCGTAGGGTACGCCGACAGAGAGATCCAAATGCTCACCATCGGATTGATGATCTGACAGATCAGATGATAGACTCCTATGCTGCCCTGACTGTAGACATCCATGAGAGATTTGCTTACCAGCGCCGAGAGATCGACCGCTGGACTCATCAGATGCTAGAGGGCCAGCACTATCAGCGCCGGATGATGGAGATCCAGTTTAAGCAGACTATGGGTTATCCGTTCGACCCATCTCAGTATCCGTATGTGCCACCACCACCACCACCGGATCGCGACTATTGAGAGCTGCATGATTTCCTTTCTTATTTATTATGTAGCTTAGATTTATGTCCGGTGAGTATTTTATTTCCTTAGACTTATTTTGACCCACTGGGACAATGTGTCCCTAGTATGGGGTGTTTATTGATGTATTCTTTGACTTATGTGATGTATGACTCTACATTATCGGATATCTATGATTACTTTTGCTTCTATGGTTTTATCTGAGATTACATGCATACACACAGGTTATTTGATTGAGAAAAACGTCAAAACTGAAAAATTTTTAAAAAAAATTTTGACCTCGACCAAGGCAGTTCTGGCCAAACGAGGTACTTCACCTCGGTTGACCTACGAACACCTCGACCGAGGTGGTTTAACTGAGAGTTTTCAAAACGTTTTGTGCTTCTTATCTGGATATGATCTCAGTGAAGATCTTGTTACTGATTGGTTTTGAAATCTTTATATGTTTGAAAGGTTTTATAATATGTTTAAGTTGCTAAATTCTTTGTTTGAAATCTTTGGCATGTTTAATACTTTGTTTTTATCCAAATTATGTTGAATTTGAAGGTTGACGCCACAAGATAAGTTCTCTCACTTTCTTCCTGGAAAGACCAAGGCAATTCATTCTTCTCTCTTCTTCTTCTTTTTGATCATGCTTAGCCTCTCATATACATTTTTGCCTCCCTTTACCTATCCGGGAATTTGGAAGCAAGCAAAGTGGTGAAAGCAAGTGAAGTAAAGTTTGAGAAGTTGGCTAGAAGTGAAAGTGTTAGAAAGCAATAAATAGGTTTGGGGAAGTCAATCATGATGATGAGTAACTCGGCACCATTCACATAGCCGGGTGTTTGTGTCTTGCCAAAGTTGGATTGAGCGATATTCTTAACGGGTCATGGTATGTGCATCAAGGGTTTGATGCATCTCAAGAAATTGATGATTGCTGATTTCCTAGGCTTCGGTTATTGTGCACCTCTGTCCATGCATCCCAAAAAGTAAAGTAAAAGAAAAGGTGTGAAATAAGCAAAGCTTATTGGTGGAAGATGTTGAAAGTCAAAGTGAAAGTGAAGTATATCCTTTTCCCGGATTCTAGCACCACATTACCTTACATACATCCCTACCCTACACGTTTCTTGACCTTTCTTTTGGGAAGCCCTTGAGACCTCGAGCTTGTTGATTGACTTAGTGGATTAAACTGGATTATGCATGATTAATTTCGATAATTATGACTTATTATGCATTCTATGATTTTATGCAAAGATGAACAACTTTCTTATATTTATAAAATATTTTGATCATATTTTGATTTTAAATTTCATGAAGTATTCTCTTAGAGTGATCTATGATTGTAGCACACTAAAAAATGTTTTTGAAAGACTTTTTCATTGATTTTCTTGACTTATAATCCATTCTATCTTGCCTTTTATATGCGGAACTTGCTTGGGGACAAGCAAGGGCTAAGTATGGGGTATTTTGATAGCATGAATTATAGTCTATATTTTGGGGTTTGTTTGGACGTTTTATCTTCAATATTCTGCATGTTTGTATGTATAATATGTGATTATATTACCATTTCATCTACCTTTGCGGGAATCGAGGTCTGTATCTAGTTTTGTTGTAATCGTAGGTAAAATGGCACGTTTTGCATCAAAAAGGAGCAAAAGGAGCTAAGGAGTCATTGGAGCTACATTCAGGAACATAAGGAAACATCCAGGAAGCATAGCCATGGATTAAAGATTTACTTTGAACCAGATTTGAGAGATTTCACATTCAGTTGTGACTCACCTCGGTTGACTATAGAGTCACCTCGACCGAGGTGATCCAGAGGAGTCGACTCGACCGAGGTGAACACCTGGGACGCGGCGAGAATCTTTTATTCTTGGCTGAGATCTTTTATCTTTGGAAAGAGATCTTATATTTTTTGGGTTTGGCTCCTAGAAGGAAGAAGATATGCTAGATCATATATTTTACCTATTTTTATGGGAAGAGATCTTTCTAAGGTATCTTATCTTTGGAGAGTAATTTTCCTATAAAAAGGGTTGGATTTTCCACAAATCCATATCATGCGATACCACCGATCGTGTTTTATACACCGCAGCAGCCATACTCCAGTTGGGAGATTTGAAGAACCTTGTTGAAGGTTGAAGGAAGAAAGTCTATAGCTTTTATAGCTTGTTGAAGGGTTTTTGTAAGATCATCTTAGATTCCCTTCTTTGTTGTTGTCTTGTTGGATTTCTATCCAAGGAACGCTTGTTGTTTTGATAATTGATTCAGTTATTGAAGCCTTTCTCTTAAGGTTTTCTTGTTCAATTATTCTCTTTATTCCCGTATATTTGATTAATACTTTCATGATGATGAGTGGCTAATCTCTTTGTGTGATTCTAGGGTGATTGGCTGAAGGTTGTGGGAAAAACAATGATAGAATGATCTTAATCATAGTAGGACCCTGAAAGTTCGAGTCTTTACCTTAACCCTAAGCATCTCGCTCAGTCAATGAACATCTCGGCCGGGGTGGAATTCATCTGACCGAGGTGACTTATCTGATCCGAAACTGAGAGTTAAGTGTTAGAGTTTGCCAAATCCTATTCTTGTTACACCTTTCCTGGTCCAATGCAAGCCTAGGATGAGACTTACCCGGTAATTCCTTTGTTTGTTTACCTAAGATCATAAGTGTAGGTAATAAAGGTTTGTCCTTTATTGGGATTTGAGTGTACTTTCATCCCATCTTTGTGAGTTAGCCTGAGACTTACCCGGTAAAGGTTGATTCTATTCCCTTAGATGGTGTGTTTGTTTGAGGTTATAGTTCTTTATCTTAATTCCTTGAGACTTACCCGGTAATAGGAGTTACGGTTTGGGATTAGTGAGTAGTGAGACTTACCCGGTGATCTATTCCACTTTAGTAACACCTTCCCTATGTAAAAACCTCAGCTTTGTCCGCTTATCTTTAGATCTTGAGTTGGAACCACAACTAGATGCTTTAATCCCTAGAATTGCATATTTCCTTTATTGACTTTTTATCATCTTTCATTGTTTTAATTGCTTGTGGTTAGTGATTGCTAAAGCTTACCGTTATCGACTTTGTTTCACTGAGTCCATGTGATCGACCCCTGGAATTCCTTGCTTTTACTACGATTGACCCGTACACTACGGGTTCGCATCCTTGTTTTAAGCTTACATCTAGGGTTATAAATTTAAAGCTTGCACACACCGTTTGGAGCGAACAGCCAAAACCGGCATAACATCATCCCCACACTCTCATCTATACCTTGAATGATACTACACACTCACACTAGGAAAGGAAGGGACAATGTCATCCTTAGGCAAGCCCAGAAGCAAGACACACCTGCGTGACAGAAACAACACAAGGCTGGAATGCAGGGAACCGTAGGGGCGGCCGTGGGTGGCGCAGGGGCGGCGTCTGGCCGGCGCTGGGGCGTCCTGGCTGGGTGCTGGGGCGGCTGGTGTGCAGATTGCACACTTCAGCTCCTCTTCACTTCTTCACTCGAACCTCTTCACTCCTTCTTCAGCCAGCAACCCCATACATACATATACATACGTATATACATCAAACAAAGCCTAAGAAGGCTGCCACAAGATCAAATCTTGTGGAACCTAAGCTAGAAAGGAATAAGGGAAGAAAAGAAGAAAGAAAGAAGAAAGAAAAAGAAAGGAAGGAAGAACTCACCAGCTCAACACTAACAGAGGAAGAACCACATACCAAAACCTTAAAGGTGGCTCAACACAAGCACAACAAAATCATCAAACACCATCATCATCATACAACATCAAACTCTCTTCAAAAACAAGAAGAAATCAAGAAGAAGATCCAAAGAAAGAGAAGGAGTGTAAGGGTGAAGATGCAGTTGAGAGAGAATGAGGAAACCCTCATCTAGAAGAAGAAGAAGAAGATATTTAAAGGAAAAGGGGTCAAAAGCAAACGCACCAGTCAACGAAGACGGCTGCAACACACCATAAACTGCAGGGGCGGCTAATGGAGGCGCATGGGCGGATCATGATATCCGCAGGGGCGGTTCAGGCAAAACTCAACACAGCTCATCACTCTCAACACCTCAAAGAATAGGGCTCTTACATCTCACCCCCCTAAAAACAAGTTTCGTCCCGAAACTTTCAAAATCCCAAATCCTCTCGGACCCATATGCCGAGGTATAACTCTCTCTATTGAAGGTATCACATCTCCGTTCAAAAGGTCACAACCTATAACAATCAATAACCTCAAAACACTGGCATGGAGGAATCATCGACTCTAGAAATCAAGACCATAACGCTATCCAAAGGCATAGAGGAATCACATCTCTTGCCATACTCACATCACAGGGCATAGAGGAAGCACATCTCTAGCCAGATCATACACATAAACAAAGCATGGTGAAAAAATATCTCCAGCAAGACTATGTCCATCAAAATAGCATGGAGGAAAGAATAGTCTCCAATTAAATCCTAATCGCACTCAGATCGCATGGAGGAAAGAACCGTCTCCAGCTACAATCATAATTTTCACTAGCACATCAAGATCTAATAAGATCATATATCACATCATAGCTAGCATGAAAATAAACACATCAGAACATATAAGCACAAAATCACATACTCACCAAGATAGCACTAAGATCTAGTCGTTGACCCTAGGTGCATCTATCTCGGCATAAAACTCTGATAGTTCCTTTGGATACTATCTGCCTAGTGTACTCCTCGGCCAATCTGCTCATTGGCCACGTCTCTCTTATAGGAATGAAACGTGCAGTCTTTGTCAGTCTATCAACAACAACCCAGATAGCATCAAAACTCCTATTGGGCCTCAATCCGGTCACAAAATTCATAGAGACGTCCTTCCACTTCCACTGCGGCACTGGCAGTGGATGGAGCTCACCTCCAGGTCTGCAATGCTATATCTTGATTTATTGACAAGTCGCACACTATGCCATAAATCTGGCCAAATCGAGCTTCAACGCTCCCCACCAATATGATCGTCTCACATCATGGTACATCTTACTCGTACATGGATGTATTGAGTAAGGTGTACAGTGAGCCTCTTGTAAAATCCTCTGTCTCAACTCTGCATCAATAGGTATACAGACGCGGTCATGGCGTCTCATCACTCCATCTGCTCCTATGGAGAACAGTGGTGCCTCACCACGAGACATCCTCTCTCTAATCCTCATCAGGGTCGGGTAGGTCCCCTGCTTCTGTTGGATCTCACCCAATAAATCAGGTATAATCTCTAAAGCATACAACTGGGCATCCTCATTAGGAAACTAGATGTTCAACTCTAGCCAAGCTAGGTCCCTCTGAAGTTGAGGCTGAATTGACAGTCTTGCAATCGCCTTCTCTTGAGGTGTCTTCCTACTCAAGGCGTCGGCAACAACGTTCGCCTTCCTCATATGGTACAGAATCTCAAGGCCAAAGTCCTTGATCAACTCGAGCAATCGATGCTAGCGGTTATTCAACTCCCGCTGCGTAAAAATATACTTCAGAATCTTGTGGTCTGTGAAGATCTGACATGTAGCACCATACAAGTAATGTCTCCAGATCTTCAAAGTATGAACTACCACTTCCAACTCCAGATCATGAGTCGGGTAGTTCTCCTCATACGTCTTCAGCTGTCTAGACGCATAAGCAATAACTCTACCCCTCTACATCAACACACATCTCAAGCGTAGCTTGGTTGCATCACTTTAAACCACAAAATCTTCAGAACCCTCTAGTTGTGCCAAGATTGAAGTAGAAGTCAAATGCCTCTTCAACTCCTCAAAACTCTGGGCACAGTAATCTAACCATACAAATTTGGTAATCTTCCTCAGCAGACTCGTAAGTGGACGGGTAATCACATAAATCCCTCCACAAAACATCGGTAATAGCCGGCTAGGTCAAGAAAACTACGCACTTCCTTGACGTTCGTCGGTGTCGTCCATGCTGAAACAGACTCAATCTTTGCCGGATCAACCATGATCCCATCTGCGGAGACAATATGACCTAGGAAAGCTACCTTTGACATCCATAACTCGTACTTAGACAGCTTGGCATACAGCTCTTTATCCCCCAGGATCTGTAAAACCGTCCTCAGATGACCGACATGCTCCTCTCGACTCCGAGAATACACAAGAATGTCATCAATGAAAACTACCACAAACTAATCCAAGAAGTCGATGAAGATGCTATTTATGAACTCCATGAAGACCGTTGGGGCATTCCTAAGCCCAAATGGCATCACTACAAACTCATAGTGTCCATAACGGGTCCGAAATGCCGTCCTGTGCACATCCTACTCCCTCATCCTCAACTAGTGATATCCTGAACGTAAGTCGATCCGGGAGAACGCTGTCGCTCCTTGAAGCTGATCAAGTAGATCATCAATATGAGGCAATGGATACTTGTTTTAGTGGTCACCTTGTTCAGCTCTCTGTAATCAATACACAATCTCATTGATCCGTCCTTCTTCGCACGAAGAGGACAGGTGCTCCCCACGGGGATACACTAGGGCGGATGAAGTCCTTCTTAGCCAACATCTCGAGTTGCTTCTTCAGCTCATATATATATCGATAGACGCCATACAATATGGGGCCTTCGAGATCGGTCTTGTACCAGGCTCTAACTCGATGTTGAAGTCCACACTCCTTTGAGGCGGCAAACTAGACGACTCAGCAAACACGTCTGTAAAGTCACAGATCACTGGAATATCTTCCAATGTTGGGCTTTCTCCATCCTTCATGGCATAACACTATAAGGCATCACATCCTTGTGTTATCAACCTCGCTGCTCGTACAGCACTTATGACAGTCCCGTCTTCCCAAGGTCCCAATCTCGGAAGACCTCTATCTGACCTATCTCGGTAGAGACTGTCACAGTCCTCCTACGTACATCTAATACCGCACAGTGTCTACGCAAGGCATCACATACTTGACTCTACTACCATCAAGTAAACCTATAATGAAGGTTATCCCCTCTATCATAGCTAAACTCAGACGCTCAACACATACATCATAAATAAAGGAATGCGTAGCACCCGTATCAAATAAAACTCTAACAGGTAAACCATGAAGTAGAATGGTACCTGTAGCAGCTGGTGCAGATGGCTTCTTTGTACTTCTCAGCTCAAAAACTCTACCCTAAGCTCCTTTAGTGTGAGTGGTACTCCCAATACGACCTCTACCTCTACTCGGCCCAGGAGCATATCCCTGAGTAAAAGAACGATTTGGGACTGTTTGTTGTCCATGTCTCTGCCGTTGAGGTGTCCTCTGCCCACCTTTTGTCACACTAGTAGGGAAGATCTCTAATGCGATGTAGCTCCACACTACCTACAGAAGGCAGCTAGCTCTATGACTTGGCCTGCCACAAGTGAAGCAAGTCACTGGCGGCCTCGTACACTCTGGTCGTAAATGTCCAGGATTGCCACAGTTAAAGCACTGTCGTCCCTTCTCTAGAGTCAGTGCAGATGAGGGGTAACTCTGGCGTCTTTGACTCCGCCCAGATACTGAAACTCCACCAATGCCACTGGTCTGCCCAGTCCGCTTTCTCTTCTCAAACTGTCCTGTCTGAGAAGTCCTCCTTTGAGTGGCCCGCTCACGCTCATAAGCTGAGGCCCGGTCTTGATAATTTATCATGGACTCACAATGGAATCCCGCCATATAGGAATGTGTACTCTCCCTCAGTCGACGGGAGAATAGATACACGTGTTGATCCTCAGAAGGTGCAGTTGGACCTAGTAATGTCAGCTCTGTTTGGAAGCGGCTGATGGCATCTACTATCGGCGCATCCTCAAAGCCCGCCTCCACAGAGTCCTGCAGTTTCTCCCTCCTTAGCGAGGTAGGGTAGAAACGCTCTCTAATCATGCTCCTCATCTAATCATAACTAGTAGCTCGACCCCGCATGGTTCTCCGCCACTAATGTGCTAGGTCACAAAATAGAGTCTGGACTAACTCTATCCGTTTGTCCTCCGGACATCTTATAGACTCAAGAGCCGAGTCCACATGTCCAAAACAAACCTTTGTCTCCAATCCACCTTCCCAGAAAAAGGTGGTACTCCCAGCTAATGGAATGCCTTCAAATAAGTGTTTAGTTGAGGCCCTATATACTCCTCTAGAGCTATAACAGTCTCAACAATACGTACCGGCATAACTGGCACCTGAGTGGCTCCCTGGGACATCTCACAAGATCCCTCATGTGTTGGCAGATCCGAGGCACATCTACCCGCTCCGGCAGCCTTCTCAACCCGTCTGATATAAGCACTGAACTCTGGTCCCCTCATAGAGACACGATCCGAGTTGTCTGACTAGACTCGCTGTGATCGCTGTCTCCCAGATCCATCGCTCCTAGTCTTTGGGACGGCACTCTCGGCAACCTCCTCATGAACCTCCTCCACCATTGGTGGCTCAGCAGCGGGAACTCGTCCTTGTCCTATCACTCCCGGAGGAAGAGGTGGTCTACCTCTACCCCGGCCTACAACAGAAGTTATTCTAGTCCGAGCCATCTACGGGGTATGCACACCTAACTTATAAGGCTATATATATGCCATATGTATAGATATATATATATATATATATATATATATATTCCATAATACACATATATATACATATCAATATTGTTGAGATCCACGGCAGATGTGACGACTTCCCGTACATTCTATCTTAAAACACTATATACACAACTTAAAACCAAAAGCATTTGAAAACGTCTTACCCCTTTTCGGGTTTTGTTTATTTTATTGTTCGCCACTTAGCGTGCGTGCAAATAAGCTTTAAATTTATAAAACTAGAATCAAGTAAGCGAACCCGCAGTGTGCGGATCGGCGCAGATTAGCAAGTATTCCAGAGTATCGAACACAGGGATTTGGGGGGTTATATCCAGTTATAAATCGTCAAGCAAGTAAATGTATGAGCTTTTCAAATATTGGGAAAACAACAATCCTAAAGATCCAGGAATCCAGTTGTGGCAATCGATTCAAGATATACTAATGATATAAGGACAGAGTTGAAGTATGCAAAGGTATGCTAATGTAAGGTAATCGTACGGTGAAGTTCCAAAAGCCTTATATGACTCACCTAAAAGACACTCTCTATAAAGGTTGTTGAGGCTTCAATATAGAAAGGTTCTAAAGGTAAGAATTAATATCAAATACTCAAACTTGTAATCCAAGGATCAAGACTAACTAAACCGATTAAGGTTATGACACTCACAATCGAGGTAGAGGTTGTTGAGGCTTCACTACCACCTAGAAAAGGCAAGCCAAGACTAAGTTAAAGCAAATCGCTAACTTTGGATTAAAGTAAAAGCAAGTTCGTAACTTAACACAAAATTACGGCTAGTTCTTGAGTTCCACGGTCGTGGAAGCTCAAGAACAGACCGTGGATTAGGGTTGTCGTCGATTCTCTCTAACTCTCAGGGTCCAATCTGTTTACGATCGATCTATCATCATCTAAGCCACAACTATCAACCCTTCACCTTAGAATTGTTAAGGGTTTTTAGCCAACAATAGTCATATTGATATCAAATTCAAGGTTTAAGAGATTGAAAGATGAAAACTTCCGAAAACCTTCAATAACTTTCAAACTAATCTCAAATCCACAAGTCAAGAACAATATCGTCAATAGATTCGGAATAACACAAACAATCACAATCTTAGATAAGAAGGAAGAACGGGATGTCAATCCGTCTTCTAAATCAAACCTAAGCAAGAAGCGAAATCTCCTTGCGAACAATCTTCCGAATCTTCGATCTTCCATCAATCCGGAAATCCCAATGACAAAGCGCAAAAATCTCTCAAACACAATCTCCGCCAAATGTGATTTAGGGCAATTCCAAGCGCAAGCGTAAGATTCGTCTATGCGTAAGCGAAGGTGACGGAATCTCTCTTCGTCCGTCCTTTTATAGTGTAAGATAAAATATCGGCCCGGCCCAATTGCGTAGGAGATCGTGGCTTAAAGTGTGGCGTAAAAGATCGCCAAGATCACGGTCGTGGAAGGGTTCCACAGCCGTAATTTAGAGCGTGGAAATCAACACGGTTTGACACAACTCCTCCACGGCTGTATAAGTTGTGGAATGAACCACGCTTCCCTTGCCATGGTTCCACGGCCGTGGACTTGAACGTGGAAAGTAGTACGGCCGTATTTTAGAGCGTGGTTTAGGGCTAGAACGTGATTCTTCCTTAGTCTCGTGCATCCTTCAAGTTGGCACTCCCTTAGCTCCTAGGAATGCCCTCAATTCATGGACATGCTCAACCAAATCCATCCTTGCTCCATTCCGTTCGGAAATAGCTCTTAATTACCTATAATCAACATAAAACTTGTGTAGATCTCTATATCGACATTATAGACAAACTAGCTCACAAAAGTATCAATGCTTAATAAATGACTATCATAATGGATCAAATACACTTAGAAAATGTGCCTAAAATATCACAATATTTCATGCTAACATTTATCCATCCGACTTATAGCATGTAGCAAGTGCCATTGTTGTCAACCTAGGCTCTTATACCAACTGTGTAACACCCCGATTCCGCGGGACTCAGGATGCCACATTGAGCTAGGATCTCACAATAGATCTTGACCTTAACCTGACAACAAGTTCAATGGACCATACAATATGGCATTGACAAATATAAAAACAAATACATAAAATGGTATAAAATTGTACATCAAAAGGTATACAAAAACATAGCCGAGTATAAGGCATCATCCTCACACAGGAGGTATACAAACATCAACCTCACGCAGGAGGTATGTAACATCCCCAAAACCATAACCACCTAATGTACGAGAGTCCTCGGCCTGTAACCTTGTTGGATCACTCTGTAGCTCTCCTATCCTACAAAGGCTCTACAACACGGTATAAAACCGTTAGCTAACCATACAAATATAAGGTAATGCATAAGCACAAGCACAAGGCATAAAACATAAACACATCATCATACTGTCACACATGTACCCGGTTTATCATTTTTATATAAGGTCATCCACTCAAATTGTATATATATATATATATATATATATATATATATGAAACTATGTGACACGAGGAACATATCATCCTCGCCTCTGGGCCTGCTAGCCACCTGGAGTGGTATCGGTCACACAACCCGTGTACCCTATGGGAGTGGTGTTGTGCCCTTCCCGTAAACCAGGTCTGGCCTGATGTCAGAGAACCTCCCATACTCCTTACAAGATGAAAGGGAAAGGTTATCACTGCCACTCCAAGGGGGCTATCAATAAAACATAGGTCGGTAATAATCGACATCGCATGCTATCATATCAAGCATATAACACACACACCACTCATGCAAACACCCAATATAAGGGTGGTAGCTAAGTAAGTCGTACGGACTTACCTCAACCTCTGATACTCTCAACCACGAGCAACCTCAATCCAGAGAGGGACAATGCCTAATAACAAGGCATCGAGATATATAAATCTCCTATTAATCAAAGGGGTCACACTTAGACTCAAGGGATCTATAGGATCATCATCAACCTAAGCCTCACAACCTACTAATCCTCAAAGCCATAACCGGCATAACATGATCATAGCATCATCACCACACTCTCATCTATATACCTAGTATGATACTACACACTCACACTAGGAAAGGAAGGGACAATGCCATCCTTCGTCAAGCCCAAAAACAAGGCACACCTGCGCGATAAGAACAACACAAGGTTGGAATGCAGGGAACCGCAGGGGCGGCCCTGGGTGGCGCAGGGGCGGCGTCTGGCCGGCATTGGGGCATCCTGGTTGGGCGCTGGGATGGTTGGTGTGCAGATTGCACACTTCAACTCCTCTTCACTTTTTCACTCGAACATCTTCACTCCTTCTTCAGCCAGCAACCCCATACATACATATACATACATATATACATCAAACAAAGCCTAAGAAGTCTGCCACAAGATCAAATCTTGTGGAACCTAAGCTAGAAAGTAATAAGGAAAGAAAAGAAGAAAGAAAGAAGAAAGAAGAAGAAAGGAAGGAAGAACTCACTAGTTGAACCCTAATAGAGGAAGAACCACACACCACAACCTCAAAGCTAGCTCAACACAAGCACAACAACATCATCAAAACCATCATTATCATACAACATCAAACTCTCTTAAAAAAACTAGAAGAAATCAAGAAGAAGATCCAAAGGAAGAGAAGGAGAGGAGAAGAGCATAAGGGAGAAGATGCAGCTGGAGAGAGAATGAGAAAACCCTCATCTAGAAGAAGAAGATGAAGAAGAAGATATATAAAGGAAGAGGGGTCAAAAGCAAAGGCAAGAGTCAACGAAGACGGCTGCAGCACACCATAAACCGCAGGGGCGGCTCATGGAGGCGAGGGGGCGAATCAGGATGGCCGCAGGGGCGCAATGCTTGGTCGCAGGGGCGGTTCAGGCAAAACTCAGCACAACTCAACACTCTCAGCACCTCAAAGACTAAGGCTCTTACATTTGCAACCCTATTTATGACTTTAGTTTTCCCTTCCTTTGTCGAGTTCGTAAAGAACACTTTTGTTGGCGAATTTCTCGAGGTTTGCTTATTAATTATTGGTCTCTTCATCTTGTTGAAATTTAAGACTGTTTTATGCATGTTTTCCCTTTTGTTTTATATATTTTGGAATTTATGTCTTTTATTTCCCCTTTTTCTATATTGCTTTGCTATTTTCAACATGCATCGCTAGTTTCTTGTGATCTATGCATTGGTTGTACCCTATAATGCATTGATTTATAACTATGTATATATTTGTTGAACGAAATTAGGTGAGTGTATTTTTCCTTAGTGAACATATAATGAACTTAACCTAAACCATATGGCAAGTTCGATCCCTTTGTTGTATATGTTAGGAACCAATGTTTGCCAGGGAATAAGATTATATCAATTTAACCTAAACATATAATGAACTTAACCTAAACCATATGCATCGCTAGTTTCTTGTGATCTATGCATTGGTTGTACCCTATAATGCATTGATTTATAACTATGTATATATTTGTTGAACGAAATTAGGTGAGTGTATTTTTCCTTAGTGAACATATAATGAACTTAACCTAAACCATATGGCAAGTTCGATCCCTTTGTTGTATATGTTAGGAAACAATGTTTGCAGGGAATAAGATTATATCAATTTAACCTAAACATATAATGAACTTAACCTAAACCATATGCATCGCTAGTTTCTTGTGATCTATGCATTGGTTGTACCCTATAATGCATTGATTTATAACTATGTATATATTTGTTGAACGAAATTAGGTGAGTGTATTTTTCCTTAGTGAACATATAATGAACTTAACCTAAACCATATGGCAAGTTCGATCCCTTTGTTGTATATGTTAGGAAACAATGTTTGCCAGGGAATAAGATTATATCAATTTTTTGCGAGAGCGTGCTAATTCTATTGGACCTTATACTACCTATTTTCTATGAATTTTAAGGGTTTGGATTTTACCTTTTGCAACTACAAGAATGTCTTTGGGTTGAGTTTAGCATGATCTTTACACACAAAGATTTGGTAAATGCTACTTTAGATATTTACCTACATATTCGTTTATTAAAGTTCATAATGTTCATATACTTGGTGATATCTTGATTTATTATAGTGGTGATACCTACCTTAGATTCCTTTCTCCTACAATTAATTTCCATCATTGCATTTTCTTGTTACTTGTCTTTTGACAACCAAAACCCTAAAATTTACAAACAACCTAATATTTCTTCTTTTACTCTTTTCCAATCCTCTTTGGCTTAACATGAGTGTCTATTGTTACCACTAATACATACACAATCTTTGTGAATTCGACACTCAATTACTACAATTGATCACATCATACTTGAAGGATAGGTTTTAACCTATTAGGTTATCTCTTAAAAACCACAACTCTAAGGTAAAAAAGCAATTATCAATATCTATGACATGTTCACGTCCACACATAACCATGATGGATGTGTTAATATGATAAGCGTATTGCTAATGTTATCGGGTCCTACGAGATCGCACCATAACGAACAGGTGAATTGGAGGATCAGTTAATGAGAGAATTGCCATATAGGAATATATGGTTGAAAAATGGAATATTTTGTAGGAGTACAAAATATATTATAGAGTTGATAAATAATAATAAATAAGGGGTTATTTATATTAATTGCAAAATTATAGACCTAACATATAAGAAGGATTTTAATAGTTAAAATCTAACCCTAATACTAGTAGTAGAGAATTTGGCTTCCCCATAGTACAAGCAACTCGATTTTCTCCATACAAATATCTCTCTCATAAGTCTTCATCTTTTGTTCTAACAATCGAAGGTTAAGACGATCTTTATTTTCCGCGGGTGGACCAACTAGAGAGGTAAAACTTGTTAGTCTACAAATCTTGAAAAATTTTGAACACGCATAAAAAGATATTCCTTTTCCTTATCAAATCTAATATGCATACTATCCTTGATTTATTTATTTAAAAAAAAATGTTTTCTGGAATTTTGCTTTTACAATAAACTTGACCCGTGAATTTGCAATGAGCTCTCTATGTTAGAGTTTCTTGTATCTTATATCTATTAAAGCAGAAGCTTTTATTGCCACCTCTATTGCCACGTGTCAAGCAACGGTTCTCCCAGCCCCCCAAATTTTTTTAAAAAAGTGGTTTTTAAAATTTAAAATCTATAAAAAAATATTTTAGTAAAGTCGTTAATTATAGTTAAAATACATTTAAAATATCTTTGAATTTTGTTATTGTAAATGTCAGTAAAATAATGTTATTTTAAAAAGTGATTTTTAAATGTTAATACAAATTGAAAATTGATTTTTAAATTTTTTAATAAATATTTAAATAATATTTTTTATAAAAATAGTTTTAAACTTTTACGATTTTTTTTACCAACAAGCATATATTAACAAATCAATTTAAAATATAATTAATTAGAAGAGATTAATACTTAAAAGATAATTAAAAATCATAATATTTGATTATAATTTTATTTTTCAGATTTTTGTTTTACAAAAATATACATATAAATATTTAAGTATTAAATATTTATTAAAATTGAACCCGTACAAAGTGCGGGTAATACACTAGTATCTATTAAAGCAGAAGCTTTTATTGCCATGTGTCAACACCAAGTTTCTCGAAGCCTAAAAATCTATTTTAAAAAGTGATTTCTAAATGTTAATATAAATTGAAAATGATTTCTAAATTTTTTTAATAATATTTAATTAAAAAATATTCTTATAAAAATAGTTTTTAAACTTTTACAGATTTTTTTTAACAACAAGCATATCTTAACAAATTAATTTAAAAATATAATTAATTAGAAGAAATAAATACTTAAAAGAGAAATAAAAAAACATAATAATGATTATAATTTTGGATTTTTATTTTACAAAAATATACATATAAATTTTCAAGTATTAAATATTTATTAAAACATAAACCGCACACTTTGTGCGGGTAATACACTAGTACCTTGTTTGTTTATAAATGTTATTATCAATAGTTTCATGAATTTCAAAACTAACTTATTTATGAGTTTGAATTTTAGCGTACGTTATTTTTTCCAAGCGAAAAAGCCTTCTTTTGTTGCACATACTTGGAGTTGCGCTCGATTTGAAAACGACATTTGGCTTTTTTTTGATTTAATACATTTTTACCAATTTAAACTATTAATCATTTATTTATGTAAAATACATATTATTTTAGATAAATATTCGCATAAACACTAGACTTTTAAAACCACGGCCGCAAATATAATATTACAAACCACAAATTAATATAAAAAAAATGTAAACATCCGACCCAAATTAATGAAAATGGTGGTTTTAGAGCACTAGACAAACCAACCCAAGACTGTGCTTGCAACTTTGCACTCTTCCTGCTCCATGGTGTCACAAAACTCGGTGCCCTTTGTCTCCGGCAACCACATCACAAACATTCCACACAACAATATGACCACCCCAAACCCCCCATACGCTATCAACTCATTATGCTGCGCCTCACCCACAGCCGCCAACACCGCCCCCACCACTCCACCCAACACAACCGCCTGCATCGCCATCGCAAAAGCTGAGTTCCGCACACACGTCGGGAACAATTCCGACACATAAATAAGACCTAAGTCGAACGCCGTACATCCGCTGACAAACGCCGCCAGTTCCAACACAAGTTGCAATGCCGAGCTGGAGCCAGTCGCTGCGCCGCAGGCAATGCTGCAGATCCCGCTTACCGTCATCGTTACTATAAGCGATTTCTTCCTGTTGAGCGTTCCAACGAGGCAGAACGCAGCGAGTGCGGCTGGAAGCTCGAACAAGGCTTCCATGGTGACGCTAAGGTAGAGATTGAAGTGTGAGAATGAATGAGAATTCCCCTTAGGGTTTCCGTCATCAGACGGCTCATATTAATAATAAACGAGGTTTACATAATTACAAAAGGGTACCTAATATTTACAATATTTACATAAACTATCATACCCCCGCAGTCGAAACTGGAGGAGGTTGAACAGTGAGACTGGATCTAAAGTCTAAAAATAATTGTCGGGGAAGACCCTTAGTAAAAATGTCTGCATACTGAAAAGCCGAAGGTACGTGGAGAACTCTAACGTGACCACGGGCAACCTTGTCGCGAACGAAGTGAATGTCGATTTCAATGTGCTTGGTCCGTTGATGTTGAACAGGGTTGCTGGCAAGATAAGTAGCAGAGATGTTGTCTGTGTATACAATGGAAGCCTTGGCAAGTGGACAATGTAACTCAAGCAAGAGATTCCGCAACCAGGAACATTCTGACACAACATTGGCAACTCCTCTATATTCAGCCTCTGCACTGGATCTAGAGACGACAGATTGCCTTTTGGCAGACCACGAGATTAGAGTGTCATTGAAGAAAACACAGTAACCTGAGGTGGAGCGGCGTGTATCGGGACAGCCCGCCCAATCAGCATCTGTATAGGCAATAAGGTCAGATTTTGGAGAAGAGGAGATGGTGATACCTAAAGACGATGTCCCAGAGATGTATCGAATGATGCGCTTGAGAGCAGCAAAATGAGCTTCCCTGGGGTCATGCATAAAAAGGCACACCTGCTGTACTGCAAAACTGATGTCTGGCCGTGTGAAGGTGAGGTATTGTAGTGCCCCAGCAAGACTACGGTAAAGTGTCGGATCACTAATAGCAGGGCTGGATGACGCACTTAACTTGACAGACGTTTCAGCTGGAGTAGCAGATGGTTTGCAATTGGACATCTTTGCTCTTTCAACAATTTCGCGAGCGTATTTATCCTGGGAAAGGAATAATCCAGAGGATGTACGACGAACAGAGATGCCCAAAAAATATGATAGGGGGCCTAAGTCTTTCAGGGCAAATTCCGTACTCAGAAGCTGGATCAGATGCTTTCGTAGAGTGTCAGACGAGGCCGTAAGAACAATGTCATCAACATATAGAAGCAGATAGGCAGTGTCAGATCCTTGATTATAAATAAAAAGGGAGGAGTCACTCTTACTGCTAATAAACCCAATGCGATGGAGAAAGCCTGCAAAGCGTTGAAACCATGCTCGGGGAGCTTGCTTCAGGCCATAGAGAGACTTTTGCAAAAGACAAACATGATTGGGTTTGGATGAGTCGCGAAAGCCTGGCGGTTGAAACATATACACAGTTTCGTTCAAATGGCCGTGGAGGAAAGCGTTATGAACATCCAGCTGATGAATGGACCAAGAGCGGGATACTGCAATGCTAAGAACCATACGGATGGTCGCTGGTTTAACAACAGGGCTGAAAGTCTCATCACAGTCAATTCCAACCTGCTGAGAGCAACCGTTAGCAACTAAACGAGCCTTGTATCGCTCCAGGGAACCGTCAGACCTGTACTTATGCTTAAAAATCCACATGCATCGCACAATATTAGCATCCGCAGGACGAGGTATCAGGACCCACGTCTTATTCCGCATAAGGGCTCGATATTCATCAAGCATGGCAGCGGTCCAGCACGGGTCTTGAAGAGCTACATTGTGGGATTTGGGAATGGGGGATATGGTTGCGGTAGAGACGGATAAGTCAAAAATCTGTTTCGGTTTTACAATACCGGATTGACTACGGGTGTGGGGTCGATCCGGTAAATGTGTAGGTGGAGGGGGAGGAGCCGCATTTAAAGGTTGGGCGGCTAAGGTGGAAGGCGAGTGTGGATGGTGTGGGATTGGGGAGGCTGGTCGCTCAACAGCAGCAGGCCGGGAGCTTGCTGGGCTGGCAGGGGGAGAGCCATGCAAGGGTGGGCTGGGCGCCGATGGGCCGGGTAGGGAAATAGCAGGCCCAGAAGTGAAAAGGGGAGGGGTAAAAGAATGGGTTGGCGACAGGGTGGGCTGCGTTGGTGGGCCAGGCGGCATCGGTGGGCTGGCGACAGGAGCTGCAGAAGGTGGGCAGTTTTGGGCCATGAAGAAGGGAGATGGATCATCATCAAGAAGGGGAGGTGTAACACGATCCGGGGAGACTCGTTGACGGGTAGCAAACGGAAAAATAGATTCATCAAATGTTACATGACGAGAGATGATTATTTTATTGGTTGCTAAATTTAAGCATTTGAATCCCCTGTGGTGTTTAGGATAACCCAAAAAGACGCACGGAGAAGTGCGAGGTTGAAGTTTGTGGGATATAGTGGCACTTTGGTTGGGATAACAAAGGCAACCGAAAACTCGGAGATGATCTAGGGAAGGAGTAGTGTGATATAACACTTGGGTAGGGGATTGATTTTGAATGGAGGTAGATGGAAGAATGTTTAGAAGGTAACTAGAAATCTCCAATGCATGGGGCCAATAGGAGACCGGAATAGATGCATGAAATAACAAGGAACGCATCATGTTATTGATCGTTCGAATGACACGTTCAGCCTTCCCATTTTGAGGGGATGTATGAGGACATGAGAAGCGGAAAACAATGCCATGGTCAAGGAAAAATTTGTGGAAGGTAGAGTTGTTGAACTCGCCTCCCATATCACATTGAAAACTTTTGATGGGTAAAAGAAATTGCGTTTTGACAAATGTGTGAAAATGAACAAAAATGTCAAATACTTGAGACTTGAACTTGATTGGAAAAACCCATAAAAAATGAGAAAAGTCATCAAGAAAAAGCAAGTAGTACTTAAAACCGTCCCGAC
Organism: Fagopyrum esculentum; assembly: GCA_033239045.1. Taxonomy (NCBI): domain Eukaryota; kingdom Viridiplantae; phylum Streptophyta; class Magnoliopsida; order Caryophyllales; family Polygonaceae; genus Fagopyrum; species Fagopyrum esculentum. The sequence continues at coordinate 57,904,691 of BSUD01000002.1, forward strand.
TCGGGATAGGTGAGGTCCACAAATCACTATGAATAATGTCAAAAGGAGCATTAGAGCGAGTTGTAGAGCGATCAAAAGCTAATCTATGGTGTTTTCCTAATTGACAAGCATGACAAAGAGGAGTCACAATGGACTTATTACATTTAATAAAAGAATGTTGACGAAGCAAATCTAAAACTGGACCACCGGGATGACCGAGACGGGCATGCCAAAGACTGGGAGACTCGACGGAAAGAGCGTGGTGATGGCGAGGGGAAGGACGAGTAACTGGATAGAGTTCCCCGGAACTATTACACCTCAGGCGTGTGATCCCCGTGTGTAGATCCTTCACAGAAAAACCAAAAGGGTCAAATTCTACTGAGGCATTGTTATCGGTTGTGAAACGTCTAACAGATACTAAATTTTTGACAATTTGTGGGGCAATAAGGACATTGGAAAGATGAAGCGGTTTTGTGGTGGTGGGTATAGTAGTATCTCCAATACCTGTAGAAGGAACACGCATACCATTCCCAACAATTATCGAATTTAATAAACCATTATGTGAAAAAGACGAGAGAGAACCTGAATTATTCGTCATATGTGAGGTGGCGCCCGTATCCATGTACCAAAAATTATCTGTAGGATTTAATGTCATGGTAGCAAAGGATTGATCCAATCCTGTGGGCTGCACAGCGTAATGGGCCTGTTGCATTTGCTGAGCTGGTCCAGGCCCAAGAAGACTTTGCTGAGGAAAAGGGCATGGGGGCTTTAATGGGCCTGCTGCAGATTGGGCCTGTTGCCATCCCTGAGGAGCTGGGCCTTGCTGATTGGGCTGAGGGAGTGGAAGCCATCCGAAGTGAGGATGCCAAGCAACCCTAGCTGGAGCGGCCGACCGCTGTTTCCCTTTCCGGCCTCGACCGCGCCTGGTCTGGGTGGTGTCCGGCGCTGCTTGGGAGGAGCCGGAGCTGGGCGGTGCATTGGAGCCGGCCTGCTGGTGCGACGACGAGCCATGATTCGAACCAGTCCCAGGGGTGCGGCTGTTTGATCCAGATTCCGCAGTGAGGGCGGTCTGCGAGTTGCCGGCGGCCGTTTGAGCGGACATGCGGGTTTCCTCGAGGAGCAGTTGAGATCGAGCCTTAGTGAAACTCGGTAGGGGGTCGGTTTGCTGAATAAAACTCGCGGCGGCATTATACTCAGCAGGCAAACCCGAAATCAATTGAAGCACAAGTCGGGTTTCGGGAACCGGTGAGCCAACACCCTTGAGTTGATCTGCCAAAGACTTGAGTTGAAGACAGTAAGCATTAATCGAGGAGAAGCCTGATAACTTACAGTTGGAGAACTCATGCTCGAGATAGACTGCGCGGGTGTTTTTGTTATCTTGAAAAATATCTTTGACTCGATTCCATGCTTGAAGAGCGGTATCATCGGAGTCAAGAATTTGCAAGAGGATCTCCCGGGAAACCGTACTGTAGATCCATTGAAGGACGGCAGCGTCAACTTGAAGCCATAACGAATCTTCAATATCCGTTGGTTTGGGTACCTTCTCATCGATGTGATCGAGAACGTTGTGCGCCTTTGCGGTAACACGGAATAGGGTCACCCAGGAAGCATACGGAGTGTCATGGTCAAGGACGAGGGCAATGTTGTTTTTGATGTTGGAGATTCCGAGGGCGGAGTGGAAAGAAGGTTTCCGTTCCGCAGCCATGGAGAGTATCGAGAAGGGGAAAACGGCGTAGGGTTAGATGCAAGCGGAAGAGAAGTTTTGGAACGAGAAGTCTGATACCATGTGAGAATGAATGAGAATTCCCCTTAGGGTTTCCGTCATCAGACGGCTCATATTAATAATAAACGAGGTTTACATAATTACAAAAGGGTACCTAATATTTACAATATTTACATAAACTATCATGAAGGATAGGTTTCCGAGGCCTAATGGCATTCCGTAGTAAGCCACCCCGATGCCGAAGGTCATCACCATTACAAAGAACAGCCTCTTCCGCGCCCATTTTCTTGAGAGTAAGGTTGGCATGGAAGAGCAGATAGAAGTTGTAGTTGTAGTATGAAGGGATAGCCACCGGGAAGACTCTTTGACGAAGAAGTAGATGAGGAAGGAGTAGAGAAATGCAGGTAGGGAAGTCCACAGGTAGATCCGCCTCCAACAGAAATCTCGGTTGAGGTAAGCTATGGCCGGTAAGGATGCGAAGCCAAAACAGAAGAAGACGTAGCTGAGGATGCCGATGTGGGAGCGCCAACTCGAGCCAACGAGCTCAGTACATAGGACGAGAGTGCAGGGGCCAATGGAGGCTCGGCCGATTCCGGATAGGAATCGGAGGAGGGCGTAGATGAAGAGGTTGGTGGCGAAGAAGGAGGTGAGGAGGCCGGAGATGGACATTATAAGGCATGAGAGCAAGAGCACGTTCTTACGACCAAGGCGGGAGTCGGCGAGAGGTGTGAGGAGGAAGGCACCGACGGCGGAGCCGAGGAAGAAGGAGGTGGAGGGCAAACTGGTTAGGACGGCGCTGGCGTCTTCAAGGGTCCATTCTGAGATGATGTTTGATGGGTACGATTGGGAGTCTGTGAATGCTGTCACAAAACACTGCTGGGCGTCGAAGGCTCGTGAGATGGACACCACCATGGCTTGGATCAGCTGCCACGCACGCCCACTCCCCGTATCCTGCTCCTCATCTCCGCGTGAAACAAGGGGGTCTGATACATCCTCCATGTTTAGTATCCAGATCCGAGCATTTTACAGGTCTGCATACACTACTAGAAAAGCGGGCATGAAGCGACACTTTTAGTAACATTTTGCGACACCTTAAGGTGTCACAAATATGATCAGCGACGCGTTAAAAGGGTGTCACAATTTTCACCGTCACAATTGGCAGATGTGTCAATTGTGACACCTTTAAATGTCACAGTAAATTGAGACACCTTGAGATGTCGCATTAGTTAATAATTTTGCGACATATAAATCTGCCATTTTTTGAGACATTTGTGACACTTTAACACGTCTCTATTTGAAACTTGCTTCATTTTTTAACACAACCATTTATGACACCTCAAGGTGTCGCAATTTACAATTACGTTATGAAAAAAAAAATTAACAATACGATTCTTTATCAACTTTTATTCATTTAATTAAACTATATGTATCTTCAATTGAATTAGAGTATTTATTTAGCCTGAAATCTAATTTTAGGTGTAGTAAATGATCTAGATTAATATATGATGCAAGCCTGGATACCCGAACGATGTATTTATACTTTGTGGGTGGTGACATAATATAGGATTATAGAGCTACAACAGAATATACAACACTTGTCTGTAACACCTTATCAATTGGTCTCACTGAAATCTTCATCGATGACATCCGTGTCACCGTCTGTAGATGACTCGGATGTAGGCCTAGGTTGGGTGTAAATTGACTGCCCAGCTGCATCACTTCGGTTGAGGGCAGCCATTGCATCCTTGATGGTTTGTATCATGCCCCTGAGATAGCATCCTTGAGCTCCTTCAACCTGTCCTCAACCTTCTCCTTCACTTCAGTAGGGGCTTTCTCCCCCAGCTCCTTAAGTTGCTTCTTTGTCTGATCACCACCGAATCTGCCTAGTTCTTTGTATCGATTGCGTCCCTCTTCTCCTTGTCTTCCTTCGCAAACTTCTCAGCTTCTTTCACCATCTTATCAACCTGCAACATTCAATTTCATTCTCATCAACTTCTTATATACACACACTATCTTCTCTATATAACGCTACAAAGTGACAACATGATGCCCACGTACCTCATCTTGGGGCAAAGTGCTAGCACTTGTGATGGCGATGTCCTGCTTCTTGCCAACACCGCTCGCAATTTAATTAAATGAAATAAAACTACTAGTTGTGCTACCATATCAAGGAATATCACCTTCTTAGTTGTAGAATATATTACAACGTTATATGCTAACTCTCAAAGTATCATATAACTCTAAAACACAACTGCAAGAAGATCAAATGTAACACTTGTCAATGGAACATATCAACAACAATGAAATCAGACTATTTCGAGTATACAAGTATGGACCAATGTTTTCTCTAAACTGTAACCGCAGAACTAGGAGCTTATAGACATCAACTAGCCAGTATTTAACACCTCAAAAAGAGCAGCTACTTTCAAAAGCTTACCTAAATGTCAATGGGGCTTCCCTCAAATGCCCATGAGTTTTCCCTCCAAATTTGCTCTTCCTCCTTGGCAGTGTAGTCATTCAAGATACTGAATTCCGTCCTGATCTCTTCAGGCATCCTCACATACAATCTGTCTGCAGCAAATTTGCAAGTCAAATCCAGAAGCCCCTTGATCTTCAGTATATATATATAATGCAAATTTCCATCTAAAATGAACTAGTTTCTACTTTCTAGATGAAACGCATTAGCTAGATTATGCAATCAATGGACAAAGAACCATGACATACAGAACATATATAGTTGTATCTCGATCTTTACAATTGCCCCAAAATCAGCCACTTTTGGATTCTTGTTCTTGGTGGCGCATTACTCGCTTACAACATAACCAAGTTCCAACCAAATTGTTCAGTATGTATAATGCAAATTTCCATCTAAAATCAATGCAAATAGAGGCATATTGTAAGTTATACCAAGATGAGATCGAACAACATTTTCTGGTCAACTTTGAGAAACTCGACATCGAAGGCCTTAAGTTCGTCATCAACACACTATCTTCTCTATTGCTTAAACTGTTTTCAATTTTAAAAGTTTATATCACTTACAAACTCAACTCAACTCGCTTTTTACTGAACCTAGATCGGATGCAAAAATCAGGATTGCCATATGAAGTTACGAACAAAGTAAGAAAACACGAACCATAACGCCCAAACGGCATCAAAAGCAGCAAGAAAACCATATCTAGACTTTCAAACTCAACTCGCTATTGTACTTGAATACGATCGATACACTGAAAGCTCATACTCAAGCCAAAGCCGAAGAAACTGACCTGGAGTCATATTAGATGATCGTCGGAAGTAGAATTCGAGGAAAGGGGGAAGAAACTAGAAACGGTGGCTCAGGAAATTCCGGCAAGATCCACGGTTCTCTAGATCCGGAAACGCGGATCCTGGCCTTGATCCGAAGAGAAAGGGGTGGGAATTGGAAGTTCTAGGGTTAGTGATTCACAATTGGATGTGAGCTTCCCCCTCTCTCCCCCAGATGTGAGCTTCCCCTCTCTCTCCCGGAATCTGATAAATGTGAAGAATATGAAGATGAGAGTTTCTTCGCTATTATATACTTCAATTCCGGTGTCGCAGACCCCTTCCTGGTTTAGATTGAGAATTGATGAAATTTGCAAGTCGAGAAGAGCGTTTGGGTGGATGAGCGTACCTTATGAATATAGATTTTAATACTCCGACACTTTTTGGTATCAGTAAAAATAAAATAAAAAAGAGACATTTGAAGGTGTCGCTTTTTTTACCATTTGCGACACTTATATGTGCCGAAAAATAGAGGCGCTTTAAGGTGTCGCAATTTAGCGAGGATTTTGCGGATGCAAATTTTTTGCGACACACTGTCATGGCGTCGAAAGAAAAGCGTCGCATTTAACTTGCATTTCTAGTAGTGATACTTTTATATATATATATATATAGTGGCCTCCTGGCTTCTATATATATAGCCATCCTAAAATTGTCAATCGGGTCATTTAGGTGGTCCGAGCCCGGTCATCTCGTTTCCGGATTATTCAGGTCGGGCCAACACGTTTTTCGTGTCTGAATGCTTGATAGGTCGGGTCGAGTCAATTTGGTTTCATAGTTATTTCTGATTGCGGGTCACACTAATGAACTCGTTCAAATATTGGGTTCTTTCGTTTCAAGTGAGTCGGGCTTATTCGGATTAATACATTTTTTGTTCACGCATGTCCGAATATTAGTTAAATAGGCGGATGATTTTGCAGTTCGTCCAAAATATACCAGACTTCTTCAAATTTTGTATTAATGTAGACATGATTATTTTGGTTCATATTGTTGAATTTATTTGAATTTACTTTTTGTAACAATGAAAATATAATGATCTAGTGATTTTTTTTAATCCTAATTTTATAATGATGCTCTCATATCTTATCATTTATACTTAAAACAATCATTTATACTTAAAATAACAAAGTGAGACTTTCACCATACATGTCTAAATGCTAACATGCAGTATATGTTTTTAAAAAATATATATGATAACTTTATAATATGTTGAGTACAACAAGAATTATAGGAAAATATTGAGAGATCTAGGATATAGGTTTATTAAATGATAATCTAATAATGTAAATTCAAGTATATAAAAAAAAATTCTTGCATTGATTTATATATTAAAAACAAATTGTGTATAATATATTTAGGCATTACAATATTATGCAATGTTATATTTAATTATGATATGACCAAATTCTCGACCATCATATATATATATATATATATA
>BSUD01000002.1:57911182-57932820 GCA_033239045.1 Fagopyrum esculentum
AAAAAAAAGCTAAAATTGAACACTTGTATCTTTAACAATCCGTTTGAGTTTCTTGACTTTTATTTGATTGTTTAGCTTGATGATACCAAAGCATCATATGATTAATATACCTCTAGTAGCAGAATGATTTCTCCCGTTTTTACTTTCTTTTCGACAATAGTATAATTTACATGCTTCTTTTTCCCCTTGCGTTTGTTTAATTTGTAGAAATTTGATTATGTAGATTAACTAATGTTTCTCTATTTTGTTTGGATTCCAAATCATCAAATCTATAAGAGTGAGAACTAACAAGTCAATTGGAAAATAAATTGTGGGAGAGTGGAATTTTTTTTTTTTGGAAGTTACTCAATTCTAAAGAAATAATTGTGACATTAAAAATTGTGTTTATCCTTGTTTTTCAATTTTTTGTACTATGTTACTGGTGCATTGAATGTAAGTTGATTGTGATCTTTAGGGCTTTGGGGCTTCAAAATGGACATATCCTGCTTGTTAGGTAGACTATCAATTACAAGCAAAGTTGGTTGGAACCACTACGAGTTCATTGATAAAATCTTTTTATGTTATATTTATAGATATGGCTTTGTGTGTCTTGCCATAATTTTGCGTCCCAAAAGCAATTCACATCTTTACTTATACTTTAAAGTATTTAAGAATGTCTACTCCCCTTATTTTTTGTGTTTTTAGGTCTACATTGGAGCACAAAAGACAAATCTATGCCGATCCAAGGAGTACTCACCACATCCTCATCATCATCAACGACCCAAAGGAAGAAGAAAGCAAGAAAGGAAGGAAAGAAAGGAACAAGACAAGCAAGAAGCCCTAAAAGAGGACCCTCGAGTTTACAAAACCTCGAGGTAATAAAACTTGAAAACCCGAGTTAGGAACAACTCAAATTGCACCAATCCACTTAAGTCGAGTTCACTCAAAAAACTCAAGCAAAGAAGCACCAAAACTTGTACAAAATTATTTTAAAAAAATATTGAAATGTTGTATCTTCGGCATCTCCTACAACCCTGACCGTGCATTGCCGATCTTATAATTGGCTCCAACAATCGGTTTGAGTTCCTTGACTTTTTTTTATTGTTTTGCTTGATTTTTGCAATTGAATTATTAGAATAAATGAAATGTTATATTTTATTTCAATCAGCTTTTGTTTCTCAACGAGAAGGATGTTTTTTTTGGATGATACCAAAGCGTCATATGACTTATATAACTCATTAACTCATTCTTGATTTCTCCCATTTTTACTGTCTTTTTGGCAGTATAATTTGCTTGCTTTCTTCTCCCTGTGTTTGTTTAATTTGTAGAAGTTCAATTTTGTACATTAACTAAAGTTTCTCTTCTTTTGTTTGGACCCAAAACCATCAAACTTATAGGCCTGAGATCTAACAAGTCGATGGGAAAATAAGTTGTGGGAGAGTAGAATTTATTTTTGATTTTACTCGATTTTGAAGAAATAATTGTGACGATAAAAAAGTAACTCATTTCAAATTGTTTTTATCCTTATTTATCCATTTTGTACTATATTAGTGGTGTATTGAACGTATGTTGCTTTTTATCTATATGGTTATGGGACTTCAAAAGGGACATATCCTGCTTGTTGGGTAGACTATCAATTACAATAAAAGTTGGCAGGAACCGCTACGAAACCATTGATAGAATCTTTTTATGTTATATTTATAGATGTAGTTTCATGTATTTTTCCTTATTTTTGCATGGGAAACTGTATTCACAGTTTTACTTATGCTTTAAAGTATTAAAGAATGTCTACTCCCCTTATTTTTTTGTGTTTTTAGGTGTTTTTAAGTCTACATTGGAGCACGAAAGACAAATTTATGCCGATCCAAGGAGTTCTCATCACATCCGCATCATCATCAAAGAGCCAAAGGAAAATAGCAAGAAAGGAACAAGACAAGCAAGAAGCCCTAAACTAGGACCCTCGAGTTTACAAAAACTCGAGGTAAGAAAAGTTGAAAACCCAAGCTAGAAACAACTCAAGTTCCCACAGTCCACTTAGGTCGAGTTCACTCAAGAAATTCGAGCAAAGAAGCACCAAAACTCGTACAAAGTTATAAAAAAAATATGAAAAGTTGTATCTTCGGCATCTCATACAACCTTGACCGTGCATAGCTAGCCTTATAAGTGGCTCTAACAATCAGTTTGAGTTCCTTGACTTTTATTTTTATTGTTTTGCTTGATTCGTGCAATTGAATTATTAGAATAAATGAAATAATCAGTTTTTGTTTTCTCAAGGAGAAGGATGACTTTTTTTATGATACCAAAGCATCATATGACTAATATAACTCAGTAACTCATTCTTGATTTCTCCCGTTTTTACTATCTTTTCGGTCGTAGTATAATTTGCTTGCTTCTTTTTCCCTTTGTGTTTGTTTGATTTGTAGAAGTTTGATTTTGTACATTAACTAAAGTGTCTCTTCTTTTGTTTGGATTCAGAACCATCAAACCTATAGGATTGGGAACTAACAAGTCGATGAAAAAATAAATTGTGGAAAAGTGGATTTTTTTTAAAGTTACTCGATTTGAAGAAATAATTGGGACAATCAAAAAGCAAATCGATTCAAAGTGTTTTATCCTTGTTTTTCCATTTTATAATATGTTAGTGGTGTATTGAATGCATGTTGTTTTTGATCTATAGGGTTTTGGTTCTCCAAAAGGGACTTATCCTTATTGTTAGGTAGACTCTCAATTACAAGCAAAGTTGTTTAGAACCGATACGAGATCATTGATAAAATCTTTTTATGTTATATATATAAATGCAGTTTTGTGTGTTTTTTCTTAGTTTTGCATTAAAAATAGAATTTCCATATTTGATTATGCTTTAAAGTATAAAGAATGTCTACTGCTTTTATTTTGTGTTTTTAGTTGTTTGTAGGTCTACATTGGAGAACAAATAACAAATATATGTTGATTCAAGGAGTACTTACCTCATCCTCATCATCAATAATGAGCCAAAGGAATTTAAAAAAAACAAGAATGGAAGGAAAGAAAGGAACAAGACAAACAATAAGCCCTAAAAGAGGACCCTTGAGTTTACAAAAACATGAGGTAAGAAAACTTGAAAACCCGAATTAGGAACAACTCAAGTTGCAACAATCCACTTAGGTCGATTTCACACAAAAAAACTCGAGCAAAGAAGCACCAAATCTCGTATGAAATTATTAAAAACATATTGAAATGTTGTATCTTTGGCATCTCTTACAACATCGACCGTGTATAGCTAGCCTTATAAGTGGCTCCAACAATCAGTTTGAGTCCCTTGATTTTTTTTTTTGATTGTTTTGCTTGATTTGTGCAATTGAATTATTAGAATAAATTAAATGTTATATTTCATTACAATCATATTTTGTTTTCTCAAGGAGTACGATGGATTTTTTGGATGATACCAAAGCATCATGCGACTAATATGACTCAATAACTCATTCTTGATATCTCCCCTTTTTACTATCTTTTGGCAAGTAGTATAATTTTTCCTTTGTGTTTGCTTAATTTGTAGAAGTTCGATTTTGTACATTAACTAAAGCTTCTCTTCTTTTGTTTGGATTCATAACGATCAAACCCATAGGACTGAGAACTAACAAGTCGATGGGAAAATAAATTGTGGTAGAGAGGATTTTTTTAGTAAGAAGTTACTCGATTTTGAAGAAATAATTGTTACTATGAAAAAGTAACTCATTTCAAATTGTTTTTATCCTTGTATTTCTATTTTGTACTATGTTAGTGGTGTATTGAATGTCCGTTACTTTTAATTTATAGGGTTTTGGGGATTCAAAAGGGACATGTCGTGCTTGTTAGGTACACTATCAATTAAAAGCAAAGTTGTCAGGAACTGTTACGAGACCATTGATAAAATCTTTTTAAGTTATATTTATAGATGTAGTTATGTGTATTTTTCCTTAGTTTTGCATGCAAAAAGGAATTCACATATTTGCTTATGCATAAATGTATCAAATAAGGCCTACTACTCTTATTTTGTTTTTTGTGATTTTAGATTTATGTTGGAGCACAAAAGACAAATCTATATCGATTCAAGGAGTACTCATCACATTCTCATCATCATCAAAGAGCCAAAGGAAGAAGAAAGGAAGAAAGGAAGAAATAAAGGAACAAGACAAGCAAGAAGACCTAAACAAGGACCCTCGAGTTTACTAAAACTCGAGGTAAGAAAACTTGAAACCCGAGTTATGAACAACTCATGTTGCAACAGCTAACTTAGGTAGAGTTCACTCAGGAAACTCGGGCAAAGAAGAACCAAAACTCGTACGAAATTATTAAAACAATATCGAAAAGTCGTATCTTTGGCATCTCCTACAACCTTGATTGTGCATAGCTAGCGTTATAAGTGGCTCCAACAATTCTTTTTAGTTCCTTGACTTATTTTTTTATTATTTTGCTTGATTCATGCAATTGAATTATTAGAATAAATGAAATGTTATATTTCATTTCAAACAGTTTTTGTTTTCTCAAGGAGAAGGATGTTTTTTTGTGGATGATATCAAAGCATCATATGACTAATATAACACAATAACTGATTCTTGATTTCTCTGTTTTTTTCTATCTTATCGGTGTAGTATAATTTGCTTGCTTTTTTTTTCCTTTGTGTTTGCTTAATTTGTAAAAGTTCAATTTTGTACATTAACTAAAGTCTCTCTTCCTTTTTTTAGATTCAGAACCCTCAAACCTATAGGACTTGAAACTAACAAGTTGGTGGGAAATAAATTGTGGGAGAGTGGAATTTTTGGAAGTAACTCAATTCTGAAGAAATAATTGTGACAACAAAAAAGTAACTTGATTCAAATTGTTTTTATCCTTATTTTTCATTTGTACTATGTTAGTGATGTAATGAATGTAGGTTGCTTTTGATCTATAGGGTTCTGGGGATTCAAAAGGGATATGTCCTGCTTGTTTGGTAGACTATCAACTAAAAGTAAAGTTGGTTGGAACCGCTACGAGACCATTGATACAATCTTTTTATATCATATTTATATATGTTGTTTTGTGTATTTTTTCTTATTTTTACAGGAAAAATGAATTCACATCTTTGCTTATGCTTTAAAGTATGTGTGTTATGTGCGTTTTAGGTGTTTTGAGGTCTACATTGGAGCACACAAGACAAATCTATGCCGATCCAAGGAGTACTAACCACATCCTCATTGATATATGATAGTTGATAGTTGATATTTGTTATTTGTTACCTAACCTCAAGCATCATGATCAACCCTTTTTTCCATTTCAATTTGCACACTCTTGTTATACTAGTTGAATCCGAGACAAAGTCGGGATATATATAGTCTCTTGTGATTTCGACCTTGATGTTACCACATATACTTAGATTGGCACGGCTATATACTTGTGATAGTATGTTATTTGTGCGTAGTGAATCCGCAGCGTAACAACCATGAAGGTGATTGAAACCTTCTTATGCTTTAATTGTATTAGACATTGTAATTTGTCTTAAAGATTGGCTTGAAACTATCTTGTAATATTAGTTTTAAACTCGTATTTCAATCTTCTTTTGAATATGAGGATCTTGTTATAATAACGCTAAAAAGATTCAACTATGGATAAAATGCTTTAACCTCCTCTAGTAACTTCATTTGTGCTTTCTGATTGGAATTTTTGTATGTTTCTCCTTGTTCCTTCGTGACCAATTTGTTCATAGATCTGATTTTGTTACATTGCTTGATGTCTTAATATTCTAAAAATAATGTACATCATATTTTGTAGTATAAAGTATAGAGAGCATTAAGCTATGTTTACTACATGCCGAATTCTCTAGATCGAACAAGAGCAAGCAAATCTTGCATCTTAAGGTGAAATCTATTTAAATTTCTACTTCCATGTCAACTAAAAGTTATCAAGTAAGTATAGGGCGCAAAAGAGAAAGGTAGTTTGAGTGGTAACAAATTTTTAGTTGCGAAAGGCAAGTCAGTGTAGACGAGAAGTAAACTTGTGATATATCTTCTTTAATGTTTTGGACCATCACAAATTGGTACAATTATGAAGAATGACACATTCTCTATCACAAAAACACTAGGGACATTGAATTATATATTTGAGGATCCCTACATCTATGTTCTCACTTTCTTTTCTGTAAATATTGTATGTATTTCCTTTAAACTTCTTTCCCTTTTATTTTCTATATAATCGTAGGCACACTTGCTGAAATAATGAATTGAAGTATTTACTTATTAAGGATTATCTTTATACTAATCCGATAGTATAAGTGTTTGTTTTGTAGGTGGATAATATAGTTGTGACTGGATACAATCATACAAATGTTGTGGGGGAATCAAAGGGGTCATGTCTATCTTTTTATCCCAAAAAATCAAGGGTCTAAGTCAAGTAAGACTTTCAAGAATAAGCTAAACTAGATATGCAATGAACACAAGAATGTAGCCAACTATCGAACAAATTTAATAGTGTATGTCCTTTGATGGGGAATTTGTTAAATCTAGTTTAATACAAGCACCATCCATCTATTTTTTGTTGAAAGTATATTCGAATTCAATCAAGTCCGAATTTGGACGAGTCAACATCTTATTAACATTTGTGAATTAATAATTTATAAAAACTTTAAGAATTGAATGAGGGGCGAGTGGTTACGAAAAAATGATGATGAGCTCGATATTATTATCATTGACTATAAATCGGGCATTACAATTAACAAGCAAAAGTCAATTACATGTATGTTTAATTTGCTTATGAAAATTTGAAGAAGATGTGATGTTTGTTTAGTATTGGTTTGGGTGTTCGATCTGTATGGACCCAAAATATATCTATTATATTAGTAATATTCGAAATCAAGGTTTACTTGGGTAATGACTGCCGAGAGAATTATCTAAGATATTATTTGATATAACTTATAGTATTGACATGAAGAGAAAATGATATTATTTGGCTAATAAGATCTTTTATACTATCCACTACATCTATTTAATCTAAATGGGTCTATCACACGGCTCACCATCCGGGTAAAACTCGAATGCCGGTACAATAAGTAATGATTCGGCTCATATACAGGTAAAACTTGGATTGATGATGAGGAGTGTTGATGATGTGTTGTGAGAGCCAACGGAGTTGTGTGGAGAGTCCTTTTCCTCTGTTAGGTTTCAGCTGTGGTGAGTTCTTCTCCTCTTCTTCTTCTTCTTTCTTCATTCTTTTCTTCTTCTTTAGCTTAGGATTCATAAGTTTAGGCTTGTGTGCACCTTTTCTAGATGTTTTGATGCTCATATATGTATGTGTATGATTGTTGTATGGTGAAGAAGTTAAGGTGATCGAGTGAAGGATCAAAGAGAAGTCGGGAATCACCCACTGCACAGATAGCCGCCCCTGCGCCACCAAGGAGCCACCCATGTGCCTGGTGTGATGCCGTCCCTGCGTGAAAGAGTTGCCGCCCTTGCGCCTCATTGGTGCATCGCCCTTGCATCTCCTGCTTTCGCAGGTACGTTTCCTTCCTTCCTTTCTTTTGGCCTTCGCTTTAGAGTAGCTAGGCTAGTAGTATGTGCATGAGATGATGAGATGAATGTTGAGGTAATTCCTTAGGCATTTGTGAGTTATGATGCGATTTGAAGTCTGCATTCGAGTTATGAGTTGAGGATTGGTATAGGGTTTAGGAGGTGAATTTCCTAACCTTGGGACGATGTTGATATTATTGTGCTTTGCTGATGCAGGCACTGATTGTTTCCCCGAGGGAAAGTCGTGACCACTTGAAACGGATTGTGATTGAGACAGGTAAGTCCTTAGGACTTACTTAGCGAGCAATTATGGGTTTGAGTGTGTGATGTGGTTTTGTGTATGCATATGTGTGTTGCATTTATATCCTAACCGAAATAGGATGACCCTACATGCATTATATTGGCCCAAGTGTATGATAATGGGCGGTGATAACTTGCCTAGCCCAGAATTGGGTGGTTAGGGGGTTCTCTGCGACCAGTCCTCCAAGTGGTGATGATTGACACCATTCTAAACCTGAGGGGAAACGGGGATAGAGGCGTTGGGAGTTTACTCCGCGTGTCACAAGAAAATGAATTAGTAATGGTATAACTTAAGTAAAGATAATAAATGGATATGTGTGTGTACATAGCATGATGTGATGTATTGATGTGTTATATGTAATATTGCTTCATTCTTATTCATTTTTGTTAGCTAACGGTTTTATGCCGTGTTGTAGATGATATGTGGGTTAAGAAGACTGTAGAGTGAGTCAGATGGGTGATCAGTCGAGGACTTCCATACACTTGGTTGTGCATGGGCTTTTGGAGTGTTTTGTACTCGGATGTTTTTAGTTTGCCGTTTTAATAATCGGATGTGATGTTGTAAACCTTTTGATGTTTATATTGTACAGTTTTATGTATTTGGTTTTAATCTATCTGTGCCTTGTTGTAAGATCCAATGAACTTGTTGTTAGGCTAGGGTCAGAATTCATTGTGAGATCCTAGCCTAGTAGCACCCCGAGTCCCGCGGATTTGGGGTGTTACAAAAGCATCCTTGCGGATGAGAACACGAAGTTCGGGAATTTCAGAAAAGGGTGTGTTGGGCTTCAAAATTCTAGATGGGTCAATTGGTCAGCAACATAGTTGATTTTTCTGAACACATGTCAGGCCTGGACTTCCTCAAAGAAGCGAAGATCCAGTCTGGAATCGGATATGATCATCTCGATCTCCTAGGGGCAGTAGTCGGATATGATCATCTCGATCTCTTCGGGACAACACCAAAGTTGTTGGAATGCCTTGATAGCAAATAAGTTATTACCCTCAATTTCGATCTTTTTAATGTTTAGCCTTATAGCTTCTTGCAACCCGGTTTTCAGCGCGGAAGCTTCAGCTTTGACAACTGAGTTAAAATTATTTTTCCTAGTACCCCAAGCTAATGAAATCTTCTTAATGATTTGTATAACAAAGCCGATGGATGTCATACTTGAATTGAGTTTTGATCCGTCAAAGTTGAGTTTGTGAAACCTATGTTTTGGTTTATCCCATTTAATATTATTTTTTTTCTTGGGCCAGGTGGTTATTCTTTTGAGTGTGCTTATAAGCGTAGTCGTCATCTTTCGTCTTGTGATTCTTCAAACTCTCAATTTGGATTTTAATGAAATTTAGGATATTTTGATCCGATTCGATTGATTCATTGTTAAAGATGATTTTGTTTTTCAACACCAAATGGTTGCAAGGCAAGAAAATTTAAAAAATCCAATCTTGTTTTTACTTTCAGTCCAGAGTTCGTGAGGCCTTTTGCCCTACGTAGTAATGGTAATTCGATTGGTGATGATAGTCAGGTCAATATTTATAATAGTATTATTACTAAACTGGCAATCAATTAGAAGGTGTACAAGATCCTCAAGTCGGTGATTACATAATTCATAGTTTTTTGGAACCGCAATTCTTCTTTCATAAAGTTTTGCTTTAATTGGGATACCGTTTCTTGAGATTTTCTAATATGATGTTCTTAAATTTTGGTTGAGTTTCAAATCCATTCGCAAAAATAGTCAGGAAGCCAACTAGACTCCTTATCGACCAATTCTGATGTTGATTTTGTGGAAAATCAGTCATCCGGGTTTCTCCTCCAATATAACATGTTTTGTATTTCGTTTGTTGGGATTATTATATCCAGAAATTTTTTCCTAATTGTTGGGCTGATAATGTTTTGTAGTTCATTTTCGATTTTGGTTGTGTCCCATTCATTTGATTTGATGAAATAACTGACTTTAATATGGGTATTGATAGATTTTGATGGAGAAGACCACACAAATGGTACACATTTATTGATATTATGATAGCCTTTATATAGGCTTTACAAGATAATATTAACTCCTAATATATAGGAAACTAAATAACAAATATATTATCACGATTTTATTACGATTATGATCTCGATCTTATTACGATCACGATCTCGATCTTATTACGCCTCCTCAAGCCGGTGGTGGGTGACGGACGGACGCACAACATCGAGCTTGGACTTGAAAAATTGATACTCGGACCATAAAACCTTTGTAAACAAATCCGTCAACGGGTCGGCGGAATGTGTAAAGTTAGTGCAAGTCTTCATACGCTCCTTTTGACTTGCCTTTAAATATATTTTATTCAATTTGAGGCAATGAGTTTTGATCGAAAGTGGTTGGGCTTGCACTTTGTTTTGTTTGGCGATGTTGGTTGGTTGGTGGCCATAGAACGTCGATAGATTTAGTATCGCCGCTCTGATACCATGATAGAATTTTGGTGGTGAAGACCACACAATAGGTATTGATAAGAATAATATTTTGTACTAATTTAATTTTGATATCTAGTGATCCGGCTAGAAGTTGATATTACTAATTTTAAATTTACGAACTTCGTTCGGTTGATTCTTTCTTGGGTTCAACCAATTGATTAATTAGTATTTGTAGTGTAAATCAAGTGATTTAGTAAGAACGAACACAGCCTGTGAAATGGCCAAATTTTGGCATTCTCCCACGTACGCAAATGAAACGCAATACCAACAAACAAAACATCAACAAATTAAAACATGAAACAATGAATTGACAATCACATACAAAGACTAACGTCTTAGGATGGATTGATTAGCTAGTAGGAAGAGGTAGTGTAGACGAAGGAAGGGATGGAATAGAGCCTTGTGTCTTCGTCAAGTTGGCGGTATAAGCGAGGCAGCGGTGCGCCGGAGACACCACGGTTGGCATCGGTGGGGACGCTGCACGGGCCAGGGGGTGCATCTTCCAAGTACACTTTACAATTCTTGAACTTGAGTGAGCCCGTCTCGTAGGTTGAGAGGTTGATCTTGAAATATCCATGGCGGTCGGTGTATTTGCTCACCACCGAGAACGGCGTGGCGTCGTACCCTCCGTGCCCTTTCAATGTTATGCATGTGATCCTCGCCAACGCTCCTATACATATACGTACATCAATTGTTGTTGGCATCTTTTGTTTTTCTCTTTGTGTAATATTTTATATAACGAAGATTGAAGTAGTCGTTAGAGAACTTAGAGATAATGGTAGGGGTAAATGGGTTTATAGACTGTTCCTGTACAAGTGAGTAGGATTTATTACAAAATAATTAACTGGGAAATAAAAAAAAATTTTGTCAAATAACCACAGTTGCTTTATATTTAACAGTCAATAACCGTTTTTACCTTTAGTTTTAATTAAGAAATTAAGGGTACTATAGAAAAAAGGTTTAATAACTCATTTTTCTCATAGATAGATGTTTACCGGGGAGTGGGAAAAGCTTGCCGGCTCTGTTGCAGTAGATGCTGCCTTGAATCTGAATGTCGTAAGCGTCGTCCTTGGACTTGGCGATGTAAGCGGGGGCCTTTCTGTAGGTACGTTTCTGGTAGTTGGCGGTAGCGACGGTGGCCAACGCTAAGCTGATCAAAGCTGACGCCAAGAGGAAACGCGAGAAGGACATGTTTCTAGCTCTTCGATCTCTTATGCTTTGGATTATATGAGTTGGATAGTAGTTTAGCTTTCTCGCCTTTTATGTAGTCGCTTACTTTGTTATGGAGAAGTTGGGTGCACGTTGGGGATTAGTGTAATGCATGAACTGAATTGGCAGTATTGACACGTTCCACATTTGCCATTGTCTATTTGACAAATCAAGTTTGCCTTGATTTAAATAACACAAAGCGCAACCAATTGATAACCAAGATGAGTCCAGCCATGGCCCATTTAGAAATGTGACATCGATGAGCTTTTTCCAACCAAGCTTCTTGAAACAAGGGTTCCCATACCTGGTTATAATTTGTTTTGATCGAGTTTTGAAAATAATAAGATGTTTATACGTTTTTAATAGTTGAATCCGGCTTCCGCTTCTTGCATCCTTCATTGTTTTGGTTTGTTGATATATCTTGAATGGTATGTGACATGTCATCAGTTTGGGTCTTAATTATTTGCCTCACTCTTATACTTTACAACCAAGTGATATTTAGAATTTTGTTACTTTATATATTGTAGCGTTTCATTTGCCTCCAATTATTTGTTGATATGTAATGTGAAACTTCTCAATAAAATCTCTTGAAAGTGAGCATAGCCATTATTCGGTGAATCACTATAAATAAGTGTCGTCTTTTATGTTTGTTGAATTTTGTTCTTTCTCATAATTCCGCACAACAAATTGATATTAGAGCTTTCGGGTTTTTTGTAATATGGGAGAAAGATGTCTCCTTTCAACATGAATATCAACAAGTTCATATGGAGGAATAGTTTCATTCTGTGGCGGATCAATATGTGAGCATTGTTGATACAATAAGGCTTATGGGGCCGTTGTCAAGGAAGGAATCCGAAAGGAAAAGGACGATGTTGAGGAGAAGACCATTTAGGAGGATAAGGCACATTCGACCATCACGTTGTGTCTCAAAAATGATATCTTATGCAAGGTTTCGGATCAGGACACCATATACAAATTGTGGTTGAAGCTGAAGAGTCTCGACTTGAAGAAGTCTCTCACCAACAAATTGCTTCCAAAGTAACGTCTTTTCATCATGCGAATGCAAGAAGCTAATTAGGTACACAACTTCAATTCATGACCACTTAGATCACTTGAACACAATTCTTCTAGATTTGCATAATATTGAAGTTAAGATTGAAGACGAGGATGTTGCATTGATTATGTTGATATCTTTTTCTTCATCATATGAAACCTTCATGATACGGGGATAAGCAGTTTAAGAAGTACGGATCTTTCAACACCATTAGGAATGACTCGATATCGATTCTTGTTAGAGGAATTGATCAGATGTAGAGATATGAGTTTGATTATGGAAATTGATGGATTAGTTTATGAAAGAGATATAAGGGCGTGGAGACAATGATGGATAATGAGAGAATGATCCGATGAATGATATGGATCGGTCAAACCGTATAAAACAACTTGGAGCGCACTAGGGAAACTAAGGCCCTAACACACAAAATATAAAATATATCTTTAAGACTTCTCTAATAGTGCTTAAATGAAGATAAAACAATAAATAATACTTGTATTGAAAACTAACATGAAAAGGTCCGATAACTTAAAACATCACCAATGTTAAAGGTATTAATTATGGGCTAAAAAATAAGATCTAATTAGATCCAAATTCAGCCACATATTTCGAACTCTTTATATTTTATTCCGCATGTGATGTTGCATGTCTTTTCAAGCCTCCATGCATTCCATGCATATGTAAATCTAGATGCATGTATGGATCTATCTTGCGTGATCCGGTTCCTCCTTCCACTCAAGCCTTTCCCTCCTTTTAGTAATCAATTTGATCATTTGAGATCTCATGTTCTTCTTCCTTCTTTGTAGATATAACTTTCGTCCTATGCTCCTAGATAAGGTTAAGACCTAAAATGCCCCACATCACTTTGTTTAGTCATTTGTTGTTAGAAAAGATACTTGATGAGGCTGAAGTATTAACCTCATGTCTCATAACTATTTATAAGACTCGTTGTAGCATAGAGGGTCAAGATCGAACACAAGGAATGCGATGTCTTGTTTTGACGAATCGATTAAGAAACAAACACAAGAAATAAAGATAGCGGAATGTATACAAAGAAGAAGGATCACAAAAAGAAATCAAAAACCGAAGGCAACATAAGGAGGTCGTCCGATGGGGTCACGTCAGCCGGGACAAAACTTAGTTAAAATGCTAGAAAATTGAAGGGTATAACCAAAGAGGAAATCGGAGCAAAGTCTCAAACTTAGGTAGGGTAGGTCGTCTGACGACCCTCAAGGATAAAGCCTGAATGCTTTGTAAAATAGTTTATAAATAAGAATAGATAGAGGGAAGAAATGTTGAATCTTTAGAATATTGGAAAACTAGTTTTAAAGAGAGAATAGTCAAACAACAAATATAAGTAGAGATAAAGCATTCCAAAAACTAGATAACCACAACATGCATATAATACATCTCAAAATGCAATTCCAAAATATCGAATGTAAACTAGAGTTATGTAAAGACAACTTCGTTGATTGTCACATTTGGTTACATCGATTTTGTCACCGTGATTGTCACATACCTAAGATCACCCTTTGCAGAACATATAGTATAATTCATATAACCATAACTTATAGACATACAATCAATACAAATAATCAGTATGATATGATAGATCAATGCAAGCCGATCTCACCAGACCCTGGAACAGAGAGATTACTCACACATATTTCAGATTTGGAAAACAAAGTCTTATTATTGATCGATTGAGGGGGGATGGGGGCGTCTGAAGGGCCCTAATACAAGAATAGGATTATACCACCGCAAAATATGCCTAGCATTATAACTCCGAAGTATTAAACCCTGACTGAAAATTGGGGTAAAAAAAACTTTGGGACCTTATTTCCCAGATATTCTAGACTATTAAGTTGAAATAATGCACTAGTAGTAAGACAAATACCTAACACCCGGCATATTTGTTTAAAAATTGAAGAATAAACCCCGCGAGATAGAAGGACAAAACATGCATGTATCATGAATTGCGAGTTGCTTGGGAACTATGAATTTTCTGGTGCTTGAATCACGAACTGCTATTGAGTGAAGAAGAACAAAACCCATCATTTTGTAGTTGAAGAAGGTATTCTTCTCTTTGGCCTACTAATTTCTTGTGCACATGAAACATTCACAATGTCACGCTTCATCTTACCTTGAGCTTGCATTGCAATCTATTAACCATTCATGCAATTAATAAATATACCTTAGCCTGCAGTTTAATATCTTCAACCCTGATTTTATGGATTCAATCAGTCAGCAAATTACTTAATTACCCAATTTCAATGGATATTACTTTTATTGATCATCTGTGTATTCCCTCCTTCTGCCAGACGTCAATCATTGAAATATTCACAATGGGTGGATATTGTCTAACTATGGGTAACAGGGTTTTTTCCCCATGTCTTTGCAGGCATTGCATTCATTCAAACTAACATTTTTGAGTATTGAGACCAACTGAAGGCTAACACGGCTTCTCAATCAAAAGCTAACAATCTGAGAGCTGAAATATACTTTAGTCACCCACACAAAAACACTGCCTTAATGACAAGAAGCAATGGCAATAACCTTAGTGATTTAGAACTATGTTCATCTCTTTTTCTCTGTTAAATGGATGAGCTTGCCTTTCCAGCAGCAAGATCGGCTAGATCTTCTAGTAGAATATGAAAGTCCTAAAATAATGTAGAGAAGATTTATTTCAAGGAAAGAACAGGTTCAAAGTTGAAAAAAGCTGAAAAAAAATGTAGCAGAATACGAAAGTCCTGAAATAAAGTTGAAACAGCAGGTTCAAAGTTGAAATAATTTAGTAGAATATGAAAGTCCTGAAATAAATTTGAAAAAAGTTTCAACGCATACATATTTCTCAAAACCAATGCTAGCTTAAGGTTGTAGTAGCAAGAGGAAATAGCAGGTTCTAAGTTGTTTTCCTATGACTTTTAGGGCTCGTTTGGTTCAAACTCCGAAAACGGAAACGGAATGGAAACGAATTTAGTCCATATGTATATCCTTATTCATGAAATTCTATGGAATCATTCCTTGTGTTTATATGCAAAGTACACTTGTCTCCCCATATTTTGTTACCCAACAGGGTATCAAAATTAATCAAATTCAACTTCAATTACTTCAAATCACAAGGAATGATTTCAAAAACTTTCATGAACAAGGGTATACATATGGACTAGATTCGTTTCCATTCCGTTTCCGATTCCGGTGTTCAAACCAAACGGGCCCTTAATGCTTTTGACTTGAGTTTTAAAGCATACATATTATCTCCACTCACCGAAGTCTTTGTATTGCTCGCTGCTGACAAAAGTGATTTTTGATCCAAGCTAAATTTTGTTTTGCAACATTAAGCAGGGCCTAAAACTACGATTATTTATGTTTTCATATTGTCATCGTATTAAATTTGGTCATTTTGCAGCATCATATTTTCTACTGTGCTGCTATACGAGTTCAATAAGCTTTCAACCATAACTCTATCAGGAGCAGAGTCCAAAACAAAAAGGCGTTGAGCAGATGGATAAGCGGGTTCATCCGTTTTGGTTTCAGGTAATGTCAGACATTTTGTAGCATTATAATTTTATGTTCTAAAAAATTGTGGAGGTTATCACAATATTGCTTATGTAGTTCAACTTATCCAAGCAAATGATGAACGAGTAGTTGTTTTTTTAAGGGTCTTAATGTAAGTTATAGTGTAGTCAGGGCCTAGGGTAAGAATAATCCTGATGCATTTGTTGGTGATCACATAGGCCCTGATGTAGTTTTATAGGCAAAATTTAACAAGTTCAATAGCACTCTGAAAAAGAAAAATGCGAATAAAATATACTGTAAGAATCTATATGATGGAGAAAATAATCCTTATGACTTTTAATGCATTTGTTGGTGATCATAGAGGCAACTAAGCATGCAGCTGCAGCTTTGCTGTTTTTGGATAGATTTGCATTATGTCAATTCAGCTTGTATCAAGTATTAGTTGATACCCTTTACGACTCTTATTAACCACATTCTTCACTTCTTGATTGATTCAGGATCAGCTTTTTGGCGGCTTGATCTACAAGTCACTTTTCTACCATGAGATCTCGGTAGCAAACCCTGGATTCTTGCTACCGAATAGGTCATGTTACTTCAGAGCTGTTGTCACAATTTAAACGAATAGGTTGTGGAGGTGTCATTCCTCGCTCTTGAAGTAAACGAACAAGCCATGATACTTCAGCTGCTGCTTGGGCCATTGCTCGGTATTCTGCCTCAGTAGAACTTCGAGAAACAGTGGACTACTTCTTTGATTTCCGGCTGATTGGAGACTTGCGTAGTAGTATAACATAACCACTGACACTTCTTCTAGTATAGGGGCATGAAGCCCAATCGGAATCAGTGTAAGCTAATAGCTCAGGATATTCACAAATTGTTTAGTAATATCTCATGACCTACAGTTCCTTGTACATATCACAGTGTATGATATAATACATCCAAATGAGAAGAATATGGATCCTACATGAACTGGCTCAAACTCTGGACGGCATAGCATATGTCTGGTCTCGTATTAGTCAGAAAATTGAGCTTACCAACCAAAGAACGATACAAAGAAGGATCTGCAATAGGTGTGCCATCTTGAGGAGAAAACTTGTGGTGTAAAGGAAGTGGTGTTGTCGCAAATCTGCCAGGTGAAAGAGCAGCCTCATCAAGTAATTCCAGGGTGAATTTTCGTTGAGCAAGTACTATGCTAGAGGTCGTATGGGCAACTTCCAATACCAGAAAAAAATGCAGAACTCCAAGGTCTTTAATGCTGAAGGTGTCATCCAAAAATGACTTGAGAGAAGCAATTGTAGATGCATTAGAACCTGTGACCAGTACATCGTCTACATAACTTGCAACAATTGTGATGTCATATCCAATGCCTTTAAGGAAAAGAGAATAATCATTCTTGGATTGTCTAAAACCTTGGTCTTTTAGAGCTGTTGTGAGTCTGTAGAACCATTGTCGAGAGGCTTGCTTTAAGCCATAAAGTGACTTCTTCAGCTTGCAAACAAGGGAACATGGGTTGGGAATTCCAGGTGGCATTTTCATGTAAACATCATCGTATAAATTACCATGAAGAAACGCATTGTTTACATCCATTTGATGAAGTATCCAACCCTTGGAAGCTGCTATAGCAAGAATGGTGCGAATGGTAGTCATTTTGACCACCGGTGAAAAAGTCTCATGGTAGTCGATCCCAGCCTTCAGATTGTAACCTTTGGCAACAAGACGTGCCTTGTACCTCTCGAGAGTGCCATCAACCTTTAACTTCACTTTGAATACCCATTTGCAGCCTATGGCCTTCTTGCCATGTGGTAGGGGCATAAGATCCCAAGTGTGATTACGTTGCAAAGCTTGATATTCCTTGTCCATAGCCTCAATCCAATTAGGATCTTTAGATGCTTCGGTGTACGTGGTTGGCTCAACAAAAGATTGTAAGGAGGAAAGAAAAGCAACATGAGAATGAGGTAAAGATAAGGAATAGGAACTACCTGGTGATTGGAAGCATGAACTATACGTGCAGATAAATTCTGAAAGATATGAAGGTTGTTTAGTGATACGAGTAGAACGTATAATACTGGGAGGGACAGATGAAGACGGATGAATATTGGTGGTGGGAATAGAGATATTATTGGAGTTTGCATGAGAATCTGTATGGGGGCTGATACTAAAGATATCATGGTTATTAGAATGAGGTGATGGAGGAGAGTGATCAAGAGGAGTGTAATATGTATGGTCTGTATGATGGTTAAGGTTTGGATGAGGGGTAATGCTTGTGTTATTTGTAGGTAAGAATATAAAGGAATCAAGGGAGGAAGTACTAGACATAATGGGAAAGGGAGATGATGAAGTAGGTGATATATGATGAAATGGAAGATATTTCTCATGGAATGTGATATCCCTGGACACAATGATCTCTCTGGAATAAAGGGTTAAAACTTTGTATCCCTTTTGACCATAAGGATAACCAATAAAGACACATGGTTGAGCACGGGCAACTTATCTCGATGTACTTTGGGAGTATGTACAAAACATAAGCAACCAAAGACTCTAAGATGATCATATGTTGGTTTCTTGTGAAATAACACTTCATATGGTGTTTTGTGGTCTAAAATAGGGGCTGGTCTTCGATTGATGATATAGGTAGCAGTTAGAAGACAATCTCCCCAGTAATTGATGGGTAACTTGGATTGTAAAGAGAGAGATCTAGCTACCTCAAGAAGATGTCTATGCTTACGTTCAACAATTCCATTTTGTTGAGGAGTGTAGACACACGAAGTTTGATGGATAATACCATACAAAGAGTAGAAATGAGATTCTTTTTTACTTGAAAATTCAAGGGCATTATTGGATTGAATGTTTTTTATGATGATTTGAAATTAATTGTGAATCATACGAACAAAAGATTTCAAGATAGAGAGGGCATTGCTTTTATGAGACATTAGGTATGCCCAAGTACACCTAGAGTGGTCATCAACAATGGTAAGGAAGTATGAGAATCCATTGTGAGTTTGATGTTTATAGGGACCCCATGTGTCGATATGAATAAGATCAAAGATATGAGAAGAACATGTAGATGATATAGGAAAAGGTTGTCGATGTTGTCTTGCTTGGGGGCAAACAATACATATAGGATAGTTCTTAGATCCAAGAAAATTGTCATTAATACATGACAGTTGATCAAATGGCATATGGCCAAGGCGACAGTGCCACAACTCAATGGTAGACTTAGTAAGAGTAGTATTGAATGAAAAACTAGTGTTTTGTGATTTATTACAACTTGAAGAAGTAGGCAATGTAGGTTTGGAAGAATCAGTCACGTATAGTCCTTTAAACGGTACGTTTGTCCAATCACCAAATGATTCTTCATCAAAGGGTCCTGGAGAATGCAATTTTGAGGAGTAAACAAAATATGTGAGTTCATGTCATTAGAAAGCTTATGTATGGAAATGAGATTGAAATGAAAATTAGGGACATGAAGAACATTGAGTAATGTAATATGATTGTTATGAGAGATTGTACCACAGTTTACAACTGGAGCACGTTTTCCATTGGGCATGGTGATAAAAGTGGGACTTGGTATGGCTTGGTATGAGGTAAAAAGTTCAAGGTTAGGGGTGATATGGTCTGTAGCACCGCTACCTAGGATCCATCTTGAATTGAGATTAAAAGACAAGAAGCAAGAAGCCTTACCAGCAAGCAACGCAATGGAATCATGTGCCAAGTCTGGAGGAGATTTCTTGTCCAAGAGAGCTAGGATAGATGTTACTTGTTCCTGAGTAAAAGAGATGCTTACGGAAGGAGCTGCAAGTTTATGGCCTGCTAGATAACATATGACTTTCCAACATTTGTTGCTGTCATGACCAACCACCTTACAGTGATCACACCATGGTAGTCCGAGAATAGGTATCTTTGAATAGCCAATTAATTTCCAACACTTATCAGCATTGTGACCTCGAACCTTACAATGATCGTAGTAAGGTCTGTTGGCTGTTGGAGATGATGTTCTAGAATCAGATGTGGAGTAACCTCGAGTTTGTCTAGAACTGGTGCTACGATTTTGAGAATATAATGCAGAAGCATTATCATCGAGTGATGAATTGTTGGATAATGTTCTTTGGCTTTCTTCCTGTAAAAGAAGCTTGTATACTTTGTTGAGACTTGGACTAGGATGTAGCATTAGAATATGAGAACGAACGAGATTGAAAGAATCATTAAAACCAACCAAGAACTGGATGATCTGTTGGTCATGAATCATATCAAGAACTATCGAATTGGAGCCACATTTGCAGACATTATGAGCCAAAGCAATCAAATGATCATCCCAGATTTTCTTGAGATTTGTAAAATATGAGGTAATAGACTGATTACCTTGAGATATCATGGATAATTCCTTCTGAATTTGATAAAGACTCGTCCGATTAGATTTGCGAAACCTAATCGCGAGTTCATTCCAGATTTGTGATGTTGTGTTGCAGAAAAGTACTGAATCACTGATATCCTTCTCCATAGAGTGTAAGAGCCATGAGATTAACATGCTATTACATTGATCCCATTTAGCTGTGAGTTTGGGATCAGATGTAGGTCGAATGCATAGTCCATGAACAAACGCAAGCTTGTTCTTCGCACACAGAGAAACTTCAACAGCTTTCTTCCAGCGAGAATAATTGGAAGAATTAAGAAAAGAAGTAGACAATCGAAGCGAAGAAGCATCGGAGTGATGCAGTTGGAGTTGGAGAAGGAGTGAATCATCCAGAGAAGACGCTGAATCTGAACCAGAAGTTGGAGTATTGGAAGACGCCATGAATGAGATTTGTTATCGCTCTGATACCATGTTGGTGTTGGAGTATGTGTACGAGAGAGAAAGAGTAACAGAACTATGTAAATTGTAACATAATGATATGCTTGTTTATTATTCCATGTAGGCAGGCTATTTATACAGAAGATTTATGTACATAGACTATACAACTGATTATGTTATATGTCTATCCCCAACACTCTTATTAACCACATTCTTCACTTCTTGATTGATTCAAGATCAGCTTTTTGGCGGCTTGATCTTCCAAGTCACGTTTCTACCGTGAGATCTCGGTCTCCTTAGTTGGAAAGGTATGGACAAAAATTAAACTTGTAATAGTAACTTAACTTGCAACACCATGTGAGGGTCTTTTTGGCACTGCTCATCTTATGGTCTGTTTAGGGTCTGATTATAAACTTGTAACATTAACTTCTTGTCTCATTATAAGTGGATGGGTGTTCTTAGTGTCTCCTTATTTGAAACAGACTGATTTGAGCAAATGTTAGGGTCTGTATAGGCTAGACTCGTGTGTTGCATTGTTGGAAAGAGATGAAGGTGGTTCACGTGTATTAACTTGAGTGCATCACTAACTAATGTGCACACGTCGTGCGTGCTACCTAGTACCTACGGGGTTTTGCTAACATATTATATTTATATATTATCTGCATATTATATTTGCATTGACTATTTTTATTAACACGGTTTCTATTATTTACTCTTCCGATTTCACTTTTTCTTTCTATTTATTATAGTTTTTTTTTTTATCAATAATTAAGTTTGAATTCATTATAAAATTTTGGACGGTTCTACTTATTTTAAATAAAGATTACAATATTTAGTTAC
>BSUD01000002.1:57932873-57960549 GCA_033239045.1 Fagopyrum esculentum
TATATATATATATATATATATATATATATATATATATATATATATATATATATATATATATATATATATATATTCAGAATTTACTCATTATTTCATCATAAATGGTCAAGATATTTTAACTTAATAATGGTTAAAGTAGTTTAGAAATGTATAATAACTATGCAAATGAAAATATTTTTAATGCAAATAAACTAAAAACATGTTTATATAGCATGAGGCCTTCAAAACACATTGAATCGGCTTGCACATCAAATAAAGAAATCTGATGAGATGATATAAATAATGAAGGATTTGGACGTTATGATTACCTGTCACCTCGTCAGGCAAATGTGGTGGTTATTGTACTACCTAAGAGACGCATTTAGAGTAAGAAATAGCCCATACAACCTCAATTGCAGAGGTTAGATTGATATTTTGTCTCAAAGCCAAAGGGCCAAAGGGGTATGTAAGAGCTGCTCCCGACCATGTTGGTTGTCAAAGATTCGGCTCAAGCTCGACTCATTTGACTCGGATAACAATTCCAAAGATGATCAAATGTTTATTGGTTGAGTTACTTAAGCTAGACTCTTACAACACTCAATTTAGATTTGATCATTTACCTAAGCATGTAGAAAGAAAAAATATTTCTAAATTTGTTGATTAAAAACCAATTAACATGTAAACATAATAAAAGTTGAATCATTGGAGCCGGGTGAAATGAGTAGCCAATGGCTCAATAGATAGAGATGATACCCATGGCAGTATGGTTGCAATCCACGGTAGACAATGAGACAATCCCCCGGGACCCACGTACGGCAGGGGAAGCAATAACAAGTAAAACCATCTACGAAACATCTTCCTGCAACTTGCGAACGCTTCACCCTCCACCGCCACTTGGACTATATATACGTCCTCGTCCACTCAAAACTCAAATGTCCATCCTCTTTTCCCCCTATACACCCAATTCCCAAACACAGATAAAAATATCCTCTTTCGATTACTTGAAGCTCCGTTCAACTTCAAATTAAGTGATAATCCGGTGACAAAAAATGTGTGGAGGTGCCATCTTAGCTGACATAATCCCCCGCGACGAGGCTACCACTGCCGGCGCTGTCTCAAGCTCCGATTTCTGGCCTAAAGCTATCTACGCAGCTTCTACTTCCACCTACCTTCCTCCCAGCCGAACTCGACCTCCTTCATCTGGTAACGTAATATTATCTTAATTCATTGGGTGTGGAGTTTGTGTACCAAGGTTTTTGTCACTGGGTAATTTTGTCGAACAGGTGATGAGCATGTGATGAAGCCCA
Organism: Fagopyrum esculentum; assembly: GCA_033239045.1. Lineage (NCBI taxonomy): Eukaryota > Viridiplantae > Streptophyta > Magnoliopsida > Caryophyllales > Polygonaceae > Fagopyrum > Fagopyrum esculentum. The sequence continues at coordinate 57,934,160 of BSUD01000002.1, forward strand.
TCAAAAAGCAGAGGAAGACGCAATTCAGAGGGATCAGACAGAGGCCATGGGGAAAATGGGCAGCCGAGATTCGCGATCCCAGGAAAGGGATTAGGGTTTGGCTTGGTACTTTCAACACCCCTGAAGACGCTGCCAGGGCCTACGATCGAGAAGCTAGGAACATCCGTGGCCACAAGGCTAAGGTCAATTTTCCCAATGAAACCCAAGATAATTACCATCTCCCAAATTACTCTCAATCCTACAAGTTCTTCAATATCAATGAACACCCGGGTTTTGGATATCCAATATCCCCTGATCCGAACCAACACAGCACAGTTCTAGAGCTAGAAAAGCCTTCTTTGTTTGAATCAATATCCGGATTGAAGGAGACTGCTAGTAATAGCATGAACAACGGCGATCTGAAAACTGCACCGAAGGCTGAAGAAGAAGAAGAAGAGGAGGCGCAGAGGGAGAATCGTGAGGAAGAGAGCGAAGTCCAAAAGCTCTCTGATGAACTCATGGCATATGAAAACCTTATGAAGTTCTATGAGCTGCCTTATCTTGATGGAGCCGCCCCGCCTTCCGCCCGTCAGGAACCCGCCACCGCCACCTTGGAGCTGTGGAGCTTCGATGACGTCTCTTCTTCTGTGCTCTAATTCTAAGACTTAAATTTATTTTTAGCTGGTTTTTACTTTCTAGGTCAAGATTTATTTGTAGTTCGTGATTTCCGAAGGTAATTGTATTCTTTGTAGTTGGATTATGAATAAATTGTTTTGATTCATATAGTTGGGTACGATCAATTGGTTGGAGGGAAACGAAATGAAGATTCTGATGCGCTCTTTCCCCTGTTTGGAGGTTTTGGGAAGAACAGGGGAGAAGCAATATGATACTGCTACTGCTTATATTAATATTATTGGCAGTAGTGATTTCAGATGATGACCGCCAAACGAACATACTATGAAAGGATATTTTTGAATCACACCCATATAAACTTTTGGGTATAGTCTTCCGATAGTTATAGACCGTCGGATTATGGAGATCAAATATACGACACTCTACGTGGTTGAGATGTTAAACAACGGTAAAAGGATGTGTATTCATTAGTTACATTACATCTGTATAAAGTAGGCAAGTGAACATTAAATAATAGTAAAAAAGAACTAGTAGGAAGGATGTGTATGCATAGGCCATAGAAAGCGTGAGGACGTGGTTTTGGCTTACTTCTTGCGGCGAGGGTTGTGGGGTCTTTCCTGTGGGCGTAGTCCGCGGCGCATCCGGTTTCACCAACTTGGAGAAATTTCAGTTTTGTAGCTGGCAACATCCCATTACAATTTTATTTCGAGTCGGTTTAGTTTGGTTCTTAGTAGCGGTGTCACGGGGTTGACGGGTCGATTCGGTTGGCCACAACAGATTCGGGTTCGAATGGGTCGGGTCAAAACAATCTTTCTTTTTAGCGGTTTGCTTGGGTCCGGTCGGATCAATTTAGATTGAATATCAATTGTTCGGGGTAATACCGGTTACCAGATTACCTCGATTCTTGGTTTATAATTTAGTTCGGTTCTCAAGTCATTCGGGTTAGTTTACTTCGGTTTTTAATGGCTTCGGGTAGAGGCGGGTCAATCGGGTTTGAGTCAAGTCAAGTTATCTCCAGGTTGGGTCGAAACTGAGTTAGGTTGCCTAACAGCTTGATTCGGGTCGGTATTGGTCTTTGGGTCGGGCAATTTGTAACAAACAATATAAAACCACCTCAATAATAAAATACATAAAACCGAGGTCCTATAAATTTCTATTTTCATTTAACAACACAATATTAACAATTAACCACCTTATTAATATTTATAACACATTAACAATTAATTAAGTTGGGATATGGATTAACAATTAACCACCTTATTAATATTTTTATTTTCATTTAACAACACAATATTTATAACACATTAACAATTAACCACCTTATTAATATTCCATCTAGACTAATAGACAATCAAGTTTTCCATCCAATTTAATGGGTCCACCAAAAAGTAATTAATTAAGTTGGGATATAGATTATAAATATGGGATAATTACTTTGGGATACAGATTAATACACGAGGTCCTATAAATTTCTTTCGAAACTTATAACGTGACGAACAATTCCTTATTTTTGGTTAATAATATTTGATTATAATCAATAAACCTTCATATTGTTAATCTAATTTTTTATTAATCAACTATTAATTTCTTAAACTAGTGGGAAACACAATATAAATTATTTGACACTTTATTCGAATGTAACTAATTATCACTTTCACACAATCGGATAATAATCCGTGGATAGTTGGTTGATCCGTTTGATCCAAATTCTAAAACTGGGTGATTTTGTTTGATCGGAATGATTTTAGTCTGATCCGTTTGATTGAAAATAACTTTACTCGGATATGGATATCCGACTGGTCCATTTGATCCAAATATCTAATGTGACTGGTCCATTTGATCTATATATGTTTTTTTTTCTTCCTATTTTGTTTGTTGAAAAATGTAAAAACAAAATATATCATACTTAGTTAGTCACATAAAAACGTATAGTTGATACATGTTTTTTTTAAGAAACTTATTTTAAAACTTAAAAACATATCTTATCTCTAACACGGTAAAAAAAAGTTAATACTTAAAAACCGTCATCACATATACTTATACAATTATACTATGAATTATGTAATATGTATACTTGAATACTTGTATAGGAAATCGGAATTAAAGTAAAAAAATAATTTTAATAATTTATTAGTAAACAATAAGTTAAAATCAAAAGTTATTATAAGAAGTTAAAATCATCGTTACCTTACATTTATAGAAGAATGTCATTATAGACTTATAGTTATAGTGTGGATTATATGATATGTATCATGTATGATGTATTAATTATGTATATATTGACAATATAGTAAATCAAAAACTTATCTTTAAAATGTCTATTCTTAAAAATTATAGTATGAAAAATGTATTTATGTGAAAACGACTTTAGTCGGATTGGATAATTATCCGCGAATATTTGGTTGATTTGTTTGATCGAAATGATCTTTAACCGGATATGGATATCCGACTTATAGTATCGATTATGTAATAAGTATTATGTAATATGTCAATATAGACTTATAATATAAACTAATAGTATGGATTATGTCATTATAGATTTAGCGGTTTACTTTGGGTTGAGTTACTTCGGGTCGGGTTACTTCGGATCGGGTTACTTCGGGCTATTGGGTTACTTTGGATCGGGATACTTTGAGTCATTTATTGCATCGGGTTAAATCGGTTTCATGCGGGTTTGTTCCAAGTATTTTCTTTTTTCAAAATTTTCGGGACCAGTTTGAATTCGTCGGGGTCAATTTCATGGATCAAGTCAACTTTTTACAACTCTAGGTGCTAGTGTTAGTGCGTTTACCATTGAGTTTGTGCAGGGAGCTTAAGTAGGCGTGATAAAGCCAATTAAGTTTACTTTTACCTTAGCTGAATGAGAATGTGTTGGTGAAGGTGGAAAAGTGTGAATTGCTTGTTGATTTTTATGGTAGTTGATGTTGTTGAGAATAACTTTGTTTTGGTCATTATGGGTCGTCCTTTCATTGTTGCAGCCAGAGCTCTTGTATATGTGAGAGATGGTTTCATGATCTTCAGATTTGGTGATAAATCAATAAAGTTTTACCTCTTTCGAAAGCTCTTAAATATTGTGTTGTTGAGGAGGGTGTTTGTCTTGTTAGTGACGTAAAATTTAATGAGAAATGTTTGCTTATGACAAAATTTGATGATCCCTTCCGAATTTTTGTTAATTTTGATGTGCATAAACACTTAGAAAAAGGCATGGCTAAAATCATCGGAAATTTAATGTCCAAGTGAACTTCCTTAAAAAAATCTGAAAAGGGGCAAGATTTAAATATATTAGCGGAATTAAGTGCAAGAAGTCATAGCTGAAAACATATTCGAGACGAGGATGAAACGGGCAAACACGAATGATGGTCCTAAAACCTACCTACATGATGGCGATGTCAGTTGTAGTGTATAGAGTCAAATTCACAAAGATCGCGTCAGAATTGAAAATTGCTAATATTTAGTTATCCTAAGGAAAAGGGGAAGAGAAAGAGAAGGGAGAAAAAATATTTATTTTTGGAATTGTTTTGTGAATTTAAAAAAATAAAAGAAAGCAATGATTGTGTTGTGAAAATGTAAAGGAAAGCGATCTAAGGAATCAGCAATCACCATTATAATGAATAAAGGTAAAGCCATGTATATGAATGTGATGAACATTGATCAATGAATATTGCATGTAAGTATCTAAAAATCGTATTTGTCACAAAAAAAAAGAAAGAAAAATTGTGTTTAACCGTCTTAATGATGCTCTCGCAATCATATCAAGCATAAGAAAAACTCTTTAAGAATTTATAAATACAGAAAAGACAAAGAAAACAACGCTTTTGGCGGAAAAGATAGAAAAGGTACACACACCAGAACTTTCTACGAATCCTCAAACTATATATAAAGTAGGTACCATCTTTTAAACCAAGTTTTTCTTTATCCTTTTCAATAAAACAAGCACGCTTTGGTGGAAGACCGATTTTATCTAAAACCTTTTATAAACGCCACTTCTTTTGAAGGTAAATAAAAGGTGAAAACGAAGCATGTTATCATGAAATATTGTGATATTTTAGGCACGTTTTCTAGATGTATTTCATCCATATTAGTGTTCATTGATAAAACATTGAAGCAATTGTGAGCTAGTTTATCTATATTGTCGATATAGAGGTCTACATAAGCTTTGTGTTGATTATAGGCGAATAAGAGCTAAAACCGAACGAATTAAGAGAGGATGGAGATGGATTGAGCACATCCAAGGATTGAGGACACTACAAAGAAGCTAAGGAAGATGCTAGGATGAAGAATGGCACAAAACAAAGGGAATTACGAGCAACCTATGCTTCCAAGCTCTAAAATACGGCCTTAATGAAGTCCACGCTCTAAACCACGGCCATGGAACTTGGCAACATGAGCGTGGAGCATTCCAGAGAGTTACACGGTATAAAGTACGGTCGTGGAAGTTTTGAAGAACCGTAATCCAATTCCACGCTCTAAACCACGGGCGTGGAATTCCATATAACCGTGATTTAGGCAATCTTTTGACGAATAAAATATTGACACATTATCTACGCACATGGGCCGGACACTTATTCTATCTTTCCCTATAAAAGGACTGAAGGAGGGAGATTTCGGGACCTTCGCTTACGCTTGCTTGCACGTGCCTAGGGTTTCATTGGACGTGCGGAGGATTGCCATTTCGCAACGGAGATTTGCGAAGGCTTGAAGATTTGGAAGTTACGCTTTGTCCTTAGGTTTGATTAGAAGACGGATTGACATCCCGTTCTTCGTTCTTATCGAGGATTGTGATTGGTTTGTGTTATTCCAATTCTAATATACATTATATCTTTGTTTGTGGATTTGAGATTGATTTGAAGTCTATTGAAGGTTTTCGAAGGTTTTCATCTTTCATTCTTCTTAATCTTGAATTTGATATCATAATGACTGTTGTTGGCTAAAACCCTCTAGCAATTATAAGGTGAAGGGTTGATAGTTGTGGCTTAGATGATGATAGATCGATTGTAAACAGATAGGACCCTGAGAGTTAGAGAGATTCGCCGACGAACCAAAATTACGGTCTGTTCTTGAGTTCCACGGCCGTGGAAACTCAAGATCCACCCGTAATTTATGCCAGTTTACGAGCCTTGCTTTTACTTTAATCCAAGGTTAAAGATTTGCTTTAACTTAGTCTTGGCTTGCCTTTTCTAGGTAGTAGTGAAGCCTCAACAACCTCTACTTCGATTTTGAGTGTCACAACCTTAATCGGTTTAGTTAGTCTTGATCCTTGGGTTACAAGTTTGGGTATTTGAGATTAATTCTTGTCTTTAGATCCTTTCTATACTGAAGCCTCAACAACCTTTATAGAGAGTGTCTTTAGATAAGTCATATAAAGCTTTGGAACTTCACCGTACATTGCTTTACCTCAGCATACCTTTGCAACTCTTAACTCTGTCCTTAGTTCTTTAGTATATCTTGAATCGATTGCCACAATTAGATACCTGAATCTTTAGGGTTGTTGTTTTCCCAATATTTGCAAAGCTCATATATTTACTTGCTTGACGATTTATAACCGGATTTAACCCCCCAAATCCCTGTGTTCGATACTCTGGAATTCTTGCTTAGCTACGTCGATCCGTAAACTGCGGGTTCGCTTGCTTGATTCTAGTTTTATAAATTTAAAGCTTATTTGCACGCACGCTAAGTGGCGAACAAGTTTTTGGCGCCGTTGCCGGGGATTTGGTTTAGGCCGAATTCGGTTATCGGTTGTCAAGCTTGGGAGCTCTTCCCTTGTTATTTGATATCTCTTTCGAGTGTATGCGCAGGTCTAGGAACAACGAAGACCTCTTACCTCTCGATCAAGAGCTTGAAAGGACTTTGAGGAGAAAGCTCAAGGAAAGAAATATGGCTGAAGAAAGAGAACGCGATTACCAAACGGAGTTAGCGAAATCCGAAGCTCAACTTAGATGGAGCGAGAAGACTCGCCAGGAAGAATCAGATCGCCATCAATAAAAAATCGAAGATCTAACGGATATGATGTTCCAAATGAGGCTGGAAATAAGCGACCTCAAGAAGAAAAAGAGAAGAAGGAGACCGGGAAGATCGGTTAGAACCAACTCATCCAACGAAGATAGAGACTCTTCCATGCCACCACTAGAGGACATTGATCCAACGATCAATGTGAACCCGTTTATTCCACGAGCGGCCGCCAATCGTCGCGCCCCAGCTGGAGGTGCGAGAGTCGATCGTGTGGATGAGGAGCCAAGAACTCTTGGCCAAAGGATGGATCCAACGCAGCAACCACGCCGTTTGGGTGTGAACTTTGATGCTGATGATGCACAAGGGTTTAGCTTCAACCCGCAAGTTATTACCATTGTCCGCCAAAATCAATTTGGGGGAACGAGCGCTGAATCTCCACATCAACATCTACAAAACTTTGAGACCATGATGGAGACAATGAAGCCAAAGAATGCAACTACCAACAGTTATAAACTCAAGCCTTTCTTCTTCTCCTTGAAAGGGAAAGCATTGTCTTGGTATCAAGCTCTTCCAAGTGGGAAACTCGACACATGGGAGGATCTTTCTTCGGAATTCCTCACTAAGTTCTTTCCGCCATCCAAGACGGCGGAGTTGAGAGGTAAGATTAATGCATTTTCTATGAGATCTAACGAAAGTTTGTTTCAATCTTGGGAAAGATTTCAGGATTTGCTATTAGATTGCCCACATCATGGCATATCCAAATTGGTGCTATTGGAGATATATTATAAGGGGCTGGATGTGGAGACACAATTCAAGCTCCAATCCCTTTCATGTGGTACATTCATGGATATGAGGGAAGATGACGCTTGGGACTTCATTGAGAAGCAAGCGCGAGTCATTGAGAAGTATTCTCACCGGAAAGTAGAAGCAAATCAAGTGGAGCAAGGAGCAAAATTATCACAAGCCGCTCAAACTCAAATCTTTTCTCTCAATACGGAGATTAAAGAATTAAAGGAAGCCATCAAAACCAACTTTCCAAAGCAAAAGGAACAAGATGTAGGTTATTTGGGAAACAACAATAACCACAACGGAAATGAGAATACAAACCACAACAGCCGGAACAACAACCGGAATAATTGGAACAACAACAACAACAACCGGAACAACAATTGGAACAACAATAGGGGTTCAAACAACAACAATTGGCGTCCCAACCAACAAAATTCCGGTAATTCTTATTCCAATTCAGGAAATTCACTAACTCCACCTTCCTCTTCTTCCACTCCTTTGAAAAGCCAGGGACAAACATCTAATGGTGGAAGTACTTCGGGGAAAGAGAAGCCCGATCCCATGTTGGAAACAATTTTGGGCAAGCTTCAAGGATTGGAGAGTCACATCATCAAGGTTGATGATCACATAACTAAGGTCGATAAAGCCCAAAAGGTTTTAGAGAACCAAATGTTTAGCCATGCGGAGGAAGTTCCTAGAAATCAAGGAAAACTTCCAGGAAAGACGGAGGATAACCCAAAGAGAAGGGTGATGGCAATCACAACTAGGAGCGGAGTAACAACTACCGACCCGCCGCAACCTAAGTTTGTAGAAGTTCCAGCCGAAGAGGAGAAAGAAAAGGGGAAGGAGAAGGAAGATGTATACGTTCCTCCTCCAGCTTTCAAACCTCCCCTACCATTCCCGCAATCTAGAGCAAGAGCGCGTCTAGACAAGCAATTCGGTAAGTTTATTGAACTCATGAGCAAACTACATATTAATATACCTTTCATTGATGCAATTGTAGGTATGCCAGCTTATGGAAAGTTCCTAAAGGAGATTCTCTCTAACAAAAGAAAATTAGAGGATTTTGGAGAGGTCAAGATGAGTTCGGATTCATCGGATCTCATCAAGACAATGAAGGAGAAGATGCCCCGAAAGCTGAAGGATCCGGGGTCATTTTGTATTCCCATAGGAGTGGGAGATGTCACATATGATGCATTATGTGATTTAGGAGCGAGCGTGAGCATCATTCCGCTTGCCTTATGTAGGAAGATCGGTTTAGGCGAACCTAAACCGGTGAAGATGACATTGTACATGGCGGATCGATCTATAACTCGTCCCGTCGGTATAGTTGAAGACGTCCCGGTCAAGCTTGGTAAGTTCTATGTTCCTATAGATTTTGTTGTGCTTGACATTCCTGCAGATAGTCCGGTCCCGATCATATTCGGAAGACCGTTTCTTGCAACATCCGGTTGCATAGTTGATTGCAAGAATGCTAGACTCGCCTTCGACATAGGAGAAGAAAAGGTAGAGTTCGTTCTCTCTACTTTGGTGAAAGAGCCAGTTTTCGATGAGGATATATTCAACATCCACGACGAAGAGCTATCTAGAGAGGAGGTAAGTTCGATTCTCTTCAAAGATCCCTTGCAAAAAGTTATTTTTATGAGCATTATGGATGTAGGGGAAGAAGAGGAATGTAATGAGGAAGTAGAAGCTTTAGAAAAGCAAAAAGAAGTGTATGAAGAAGAATATGAGAAACTCTACGATGGGTCAGAAAACGTCAGAAATCATGGCCAGTCGTGCTATTCCACGGCCGTGGAATCTACCAACATGACCGTAATCAGCTATTCAGAGGACTCCAGTAAGTTACACGGCCAAAACCACGGCCGTGGAACAAACAGAGGTCCCGTAATTGACTTCCACGCCCAAAACCACGGCCGTGGAGGGAACAGAGTAGCCGTAATTTTGGGTGAATCTGAAGGAGATTGTATCTTCCCCACCACTTCTCTTGACTCTTCTCCAGCACCTTCTACATCCTTAGACACTTCTAAGGAGGTATCGGATACTCCTCAAGAGACATTAGAGACTCCTATAGCGATGGAGTTGAAGCCACTTCCTACACATCTAAGGTACGCATTTCTAGGACCTAATTCTACCTTTCCAGTAATTGTTAGTTCCGATTTGAGTATTGATGAACATAGTAAACTCATGGTTGTTCTTAAGAAACATAGGAAAGCCTTAGGGTACACTATAGAGGATCTAGTAGGAATCAAACCTTCACTATGCATGCATAAGATCCTAATGAGAAGACTTTAGAACTTCGCGACAACCTCAAAGGCGGTTAAATCCGACCATGAAGGAGGTTGTCAAGAAGGAAATTCTTAAACTACTTGATGCAGGTATCATCTACCCTATATCCGATAGCAAGTGGGTGAGTCCCGTACAGGTGGTTCCAAAGAAGGGAGGAATGACGGTCATCACCAATAAAAATAATGAACTCATTCCCACACGAACCGTATTTGGATGGAGGATGTGCATAGATTACCGGAAGCTAAACAACGCAACGACGAATGACCACTTCCCACTACCCTTCATCGATCAAATGCTTGAGAGGTTAGCACAACACTCACACTTTTGCTATCTTGACTGTTATAGTGGTTTCTTTCAAATCCCGATACATCCGGACGATCAAGAGAAGACCACATTCACGTGTCCGTGGGGAACATTTGCGTATAGGAGGATGCCGTTTCGGCTTTGCAACGCTCCAGCCACCTTTCAAAGGTGCATGATGGCTATCTTTTCGGAGTACATAGAGGAGATCATGGAGGTCTTTATGGATGATTTCTCCGTTTATGGTTCTTCTTTTGATAATTGTCTTTCTAACCTTGCTCTTGTGTTACAAAGGTGTGAAGACACTAACCTAGTTCTTAATTGGGAGAAGTGTCAATTTATGGTGAAAGAGGGCATTGTATTAGGACACTTAATCTCTAGTAGAGGGATTGAGGTGGATAAGGCTAAGATAGAGACAATAGAAAAGCTTCCTCCCCCAACTTCGGTGAAAGGGATAAGAAGTTTTCTAGGACATGCTAGATTTTATACGCGTTTCATAAAGGAATTTTCCAAGATATCAAAACCGCTCACTAATTTATTAATGAAGGATGCAATTTTTGATTTCTCGCAGGAATGCTTAGATGCGTTTAATATGATTCGGGGAGCTCTAATCTCAGCCCCAATTGTCCAACCTCCGGATTGGAATCTTCCCTTTGAGGTTATGTGTGACGCAAGTGACGTAGCCATAGGAGCTGTGCTTGGGCAAAGAAAGGAAGGACGAACCCATGCCATTTACTACGGTAGCAAGACGCTAGATGAAGCGCAGCTCAACTACGCCACTACCGAAAAGGAATTTTTAGCAATTGTATATGCATTTGAAAAGTTTCGCTCTTATCTTGTAGGTGCTAAGGTGATTGTGTACACGGATCATGCTGCGATCCGGTATTTGCTTGCGAAGAAAGATGCGAAACCAAGGCTGATTAGATGGATTCTTCTCCTACAAGAATTCGATCTAGAGATCCGTGACAAGAAGGGTTCGGAAAATTCTGTTGCGGATCAATTGAGTCGTCTACCACATCTAGAAGACGACCATCTACCTATAGATGACTCCTTTCCGGACGAGCATTTACACATCATAGAGGAGTGCATCGACGTGATCACAAAAGGTAACGAACCATGGTTTGCTGATTTTGTTAACTATTTGGTTTGCCAAGAATTACCACCCGGATTATCCTATGCACAAAGAAAGAAGTTATTTAAGGATGTTCGGGAATACTTTTGGAAAGAACCTCTCCTCTTTAAGAGAGGTCCGGACGGCATCATTCGGCGATGTGTACCGGAAGATGAGATGCAAAGTGGCATCCGTCATTGTCATTCACTACCTTGTGGAGGACACGCTAGTTCGAACAAGACTAGCGCTAAGGTATTGCAATCTGGATTCTTTTGGCTTACTTTGTTTAAAGATGTGCAAACCTTTGTTTCCTGCTGCGATGCTTGTCAAAGAACAAGGAACATATCTAGGAGGAACGAGATGCCTCTTAACAACATCCAAGAGGTGGAGATCTTTGACGTTTGGGGAGTAGACTTCATGGGACCTTTCCCATCATCTTGTGGAAACCAATACATACTTTTAACGGTGGATTATGTTTCGAGATGGGTTGAAGTAATTGCCTCTCCCACCAATGATGCCATGGTAGTGGTTAAGTTCTTTAACAAGACCATCTTCCCACAATTTGGGACACCACGGACTTTCATTAGTGATGGAGGTTCTCACTTCATTGCCCGACGTTTCGAAGCTCTTTTAGCTAAGTATGGGGTGACTCACAAGATCGCCACCCCTTATCATCCACAAACTAGTGGACAAGTGGAGATCTCAAACCGGGAGATTAAAGGGATCCTAGAGAAGACGGTTTCAAGGACAAGGAAGGATTGGTCTTTGAAACTAGATGACGCATTATGGGCATACCGGACTGCATATAAGACTCCCATCGGAACAACACCATATAACCTTGTGTATGGGAAGTCTTGTCACTTACCGGTAGAGTTGGAGCACAAGGTGTATTGGGCAATAAAAGTGGTTGAACTTCAGCATGAAGGAAGCGGAAGAGAAGCGTCTCTTGGACCTCAATGAGCTTGAAGAACTTCGCTTGAACGCCTACGAAAACGCCAAGATCTATAAAGAAAGAGCGAAGCGTTGGCATGATAAGCATATCATCCCAAAGGACCTCAAAGAAGGAGATCAAGTTCTCCTCTTCAATTCAAGGCTTCGTCTCTTTCCAGGTAAGCTTAAATCTCGTTGGACTGGACCTTATCTAATCAAACATGTTTTTCCCTATGGTGCAGTTGAAGTATGGGGTGAAAAGGGCGGAAGCTTTAAGGTGAACGGTCAACGACTCAAGAAGTATACACCGGAACTCCAAGCTGAAGAGTTCGCGCCCACCGCACTCGAATAAGTGCGAATATGGTCTAGCTACGGACCTTAAACAAGCGCTTCTTGGGAGGCAACCCAAGATATTGCACTTACGTTTTTGTTTTTGATTCATAGACTAGAATAGTTTAGACGTTCTTGTTTTGTTTTGCCTTCGATACCTTCTGGTATGTTCGTGTTTTTGGATGTAGGATCAGTGGAAGAGAAGAGAAGGAAAGGTTTGAAGAAAATTGACGAAACTTGGACTTTGACACATTACAGAAAGTTCCACGGCCAAAACCACGGCCGTGACAGCTATAGTGACCGTAATTTGTAAAAGCCTGAGAAAAATCACCAAAACCACGGTTCCGTACATTTCCACGGCCGTGGAAACCCCCGAGTGACCGTAATTTTCAAAAAAATTTACGGCCACTATAAAAGCCACGTTTCTTCACAAACACAACCAACACCACCCAAAACCACGCCCCAAATCGCCGATTGCCTTCCCCCTCTCCCAAATTCTCGTTCGTTAACCGTTTCGAACGATTCTTTGACGAAAACTGAAGCAAATCCAATCACCTACAAGATCCAAGCAACGATTCGAGCGGCAAATCACCGGAGAAGAGAGAATTCGGATTTTAAAATCCGAAAACCTAGATTTTTATCTCTTCTCTCACTTTGTCGATTTGCCTCAGCTTTTTGCAAGAAATTTTAGGAGAACTGATTGAAATTGGATTGGAATTAGTCTAGGGCTGCTTGTTGTTGAATTTGGTGTCAATCTGCTGAGTTTTGAGAAATTTCAAACCGAATCTCGGTCTTTGGACATTCCACGGCCGTGGTTTCTGAAGAAGAGACCGTGGTTTTGAACAGTGATGGATTTTGTTAGAAGAATGTCGAATAGGAACAAGAAAAGGAAGAGTGATGGTCCCTCCTCTTCTCAGGCACCTCCTAGTGAACCACCATCACCCCCACCACCTAGAATTCCTAGAATCCACAAGGATTACCTCGATGCCTTAGAAAGGATCAAGAAGCGAGCGGTCATAGGACCTAGGTATTTGTTGCTTGAGGAGCTAGAGCCACTAAATGTGGTTAACGACATTACTTGGTTATTAGATAGAGCTGGGTTGATCGTCTTCTCCGCTATTCGGGAAGATGCATATGAGGAGATCACTAGGGAGTTTGTGATCTCCTTCGAGCATAGTCATGTAGACCGTACAATGTCATTTAGGCTGATGGAGGAGAACTATGAGTTCTCGATTGCTGAGTTCGGAACCTTCTTTGGGTTCAATGAGACCTTCAATGGTCGCTTCCCTAGTGGTGTGTACGCCAAGGATTTTTGGGAGGACATAGCTATGGTATATGCCAGCGAGGACCGCTGGCAACCAGCTGATACCAAGACTAAGTTGATTTATCACTTAGCCTTGAAGATTGCTCACCGGGTGCTTTCTGAGTGTCTCTTTCCTAGGACGGAGACACCTCAAAAGATCAAGACGGATGAGCTTTATTTGTTGTATTGCATGTTGCACGGCAGGCAGGCTGACTGTGCCACCCTCTTAGCTTCTACTATAAGTAAGCTAAAGAACAAGAGGGCTGGCAATATAGGATATGGTGGGATGGTCACCCACATTGCTAGGCAGCTGGGGATCGACTTTTCTGCATGCACTAGGATAACTGCTAGACCTCTAGGACTTCAGAGCCTCATGACTAGAGGCATTATCTTTCCTAGACATAGAGGTCCACCTACAACTGCCATGCCTTGGAAGGACAGAGGAGGTAGAGGAGTAGCATGGATCCCTGAGTATTCCATTATGGCCGGATGCCATAACTGGAAGGAGACGTTCGCTGTCATGCATGCGAACAGACTAGTAGCCCCTCCTTACGTTCCCCCTGAGCCACCGGTTGTAGATGAGGAGGAGATGAGAGGGGATGATGAGTTTGAGGGAGGAGGTGAGGAGCATGATTTTGGTACCTTTCCGGATCAGCCGGACGCAGTTCCCGACCTTCCTAGACACTCTCCCCGTCCTGCTAGAGCTTCTGGTTCTTCCTCTCGCCGTGCTAGTGTGAGCGAGAGACCAACATGGATGGCGGATCCTCCTGCATGGTATAGCACGCAGCCGGATTGGATGGGAGCTCCTCCAGCTTGGCATGCCCAACCACCACCTGCACCAGCACCGTCAGACGCACCAGCATGGTATAGCCAGCCGCCGGAATGGTACGAGCAGCTACCGGATTGGGCCACCGACCTTTCCAGTAGGGTCGGAGCCTTGGAGATCCGCGCAGATGCTAGGGATGCACGAGCCGATGCGCATGACCGCATGATGAGAGATATTTACCGCCAGCAGTTTGGGCGGAACTATGATCCCGGCTTCTTCTCGTTTCCACCACCACCGGCAACCTAGTGAGGATGATGATGATCTACCGCCTTAGCCACTCCACCACCGTCTTGTGAGTTCTTTTTCTTTCTTTCTTTTCTTTATTTCTTTTTGAACATTAGGGACAATGTTTGTCTCAAGTATGGGGTGGGGTGTGACTATTCGTTTGTAATAACTCTACTCACTTTGCTTGCTTTGATTGAGAACACCTTGCATTTTTATTCCATTGTTACACGTTTCATTATCGCATTGCATGAAAAAGCTTTTGAAAAACCCATAAAAATCGAAAAATTTTGAAAATTTTGTGCTTCTAAGGATAGAGATGACTTCTATGATAATCACTACTTGTGAATTGAGTTTTGATGACAATCACATGCTTAAACAAATGGTGAATTGAAAAGAAATTGAATGAGTTAATTATTCCTCTTTTGCAAGTTTCATAATGTGAAGAATGTTACCTAAATCATATTGAGAAATCAAGGTTGAAATCACATGATAAGTTCTTATACTTCTTGTTGAAATGATTAAGGCAATTCGATTTTCTTTCTTCTTTCTTTGATCATTTAGCCCCTCAATGAAATAATGGCCTCCTTTACCTATCCGGGAATTTAGAGGAGTTGATATTTGGCATGTTTGATGTGGGAGGGCCATGAAAAATAAATTTTGCATTCAAAGAATAGAAAGAACTTATAGGTTTGGGGAAGTCAATCATGACGATGAGTAACTCGGCACCATTCACATAGCCGGGTGTTTGTGTCTTGCCAAAGTCGGATTGAGCGATATTCCTAGCGGATTATGGTATGTGCATCAAGGGTTTAAGGCATCTCGCAAAATTGAGAACCGCCAATCTCCTAGGCTTCGGTTTTTGTGCACCTCTGTCCATAACTCCAAAAGTAAAGTCGAAAAATAATGTAAAAAGAAGAGAGCAAAGCTCTAAGTTGAAAATGATGCAAACCGCAAGAGAAAAAGAAAAGAGTTGGTTGTCCACTTTCCCGGATTCATGCACCACATTCCTTATAATTCGTCTCCCCTTCCGCATTCTAGACCTTACTTGAAAGTCCTTGAGATCAAGAGAATGCTATATGACTTGGTGATCTAAATTGAAGTTTCTTATGATTGATTTTGATAATGTTTGAAGGTTATGATGTTTACATGGAAGTTTGATCAATTCATGAGTTTTCTTTACTCTTTACTCTTTGGTTATGCATATGAGAGTCTTATGAACGAATGAAGCAAGGTTTGAGAATGATCTATTGACTAGGAAGCACATTCATCTAAAATACATTTTGCTTTGAGAGTGCATCCATATTTCATCCTAACTTGAGTTTTAAAGCTTTTGAAAGACCTTGCTTGGGGACAAGCAAGTGGCAAGTATGGGGTATTTTGTTAGCATGAAATATTGTGATATTTTAGGCACGTTTTCTAGATGTATTTCATCCATATTAGTGTTCATTGATAAAGCATTGAAGCAATTGTGAGCTAGTTTATCTATATTGTCGATATAGAGGTCTACATAAGCTTTGTGTTGATTGTAGGTGAATAAGAGCTAAAACCGAACGAATTAAGAGAGGATGGAGATGGATTGAACATATCCAAGGATTGAGGACACCACAAAGAAGCTAAGGAAGATGCTAGGATGAAGAATGGCACAAAACAAAGGGAATTACGAGCAACCTATGCTTCCACGCTCTAAAATACGACCGTAATGAAGTCCATGCTCTAAACCACGGTCGTGGAACTTGGCAACATGAGCGTGGAGCATTCCAGAGAGTTACACGGTATAAAGTACGGTCGTGGAAGTTTTGAAGAACCGTAATCCAATTCCACGCTCTAAATCACGGGCGTGAAATTCCATATAACCGTGATTTAGGCAATCTTTTGACGAATAAAATATAGACACATTGTCTACGCACATGGGCCGGACACTTATTCTATCTTTCCCTATAAAAGGACTGAAGGAGGGAGATTTCGGGACCTTCGCTTACGCTTGCTTGCACGTGCCTAGGGTTTCATTGGACGTGCGGAGGATTGCCATTTCGCAACGGAGATTTGCGAAGGCTTGAAGATTTGGAAGTTACGCTTTGTCCTTAGGTTTGATTAGAAGACGGATTGACATCCCGTTCTTCGTTCTTATCGAGGATTGTGATTGGTTTGTGTTATTCCAATTCTGATATACATTATATCTTTGTTTGTGGATTTGAGATTGATTTGAAGTCTATCGAAGGTTTTCATCTTTTATTCTTCTTAATCTTGAATTTGATATCATAATGACTGTTGTTGGCTAAAACCCTCTAGCAATTCTAAGGTGAAGGATTGATAGTTGTGGCTTAGATGATGATAGATCGATCGTAAACAGATTGGACCCTGAGAGTTAGAGAGATTCGCCGACGAACCAAAATTACGGTCTGTTCTTGAGTTCCACGGCCGTGGAAACTCAAGATCCACCCGTAATTTATGCCAGTTTACGAGCCTTGCTTTTACTTTAATCCAAGGTTAAAGATTTTCTTTAACTTAGTCTTTGCTTGCCTTTTCTAGGTAGTAGTGAAGCCTCAACAACCTCTACTTCGATTTCGAGTGTCACAACCTTAATCGGTTTAGTTAGTCTTGATCCTTGGGTTACAAGTTTGGGTATTTGAGATTAATTCTTGTCTTTAGATCCTTTCTATACTGAAGCCTCAACAACCTTTATAGAGAGTGTCTTTAGATAAGTCATATAAAGCTTTGGAACTTCACCGTACATTGCTTTACCTTAGCATACCTTTGCAACTCTTAACTCTGTCCTTAGTTCTTTAGTATATCTTGAATCGATTGCCACAATTAGATACCTGGATCTTTAGGGTTGCTGTTTTCCCAATATTTGCAAAACTCATATATTTACTTGCTTGACGATTTATAACTGGATTTAACCCCCCCAAATCCCTGTCTTCGATACTCTGGAATTCTTGCTTAACTACGTCGATCCGTACACTGCGGGTTCGCTTGCTTGATTCTAGTTTTATAAATTTAAAGCTTATTTGCACGCACGCTAAGTGGCGAACAAAGCACATTAGAAGAAGAAAATTCATATGATCTCAATTCAACCTTTCATATACAAAAATATAAATCAAATCACTACACGTATTCAACAAATCATCATTAACGAATTTAGCAAGACATAATGAAAGAAGAAAAACATAATTTATTTGTAACACCCCAAGTTCTGTGAACTCGAAGCGTTACGGGCTAGGACCTCACAATGGGCCCCAACCTTCAAAGTAGTAACGACACAACGGATCTTACAACAAGGCACAAATAAATGAAAACAAAAACTCAATATAAAACCGAAGGTTTAAACAAAGGGAAGCGTAAAAGACTCGCAGCCGAGTTCAAAAACAAATTGAAACAACAAATAAAACATAAACCCGATTTCGTCCTATAATGTATGGGAATCCCGGCTGACCACACCATCCGGATCACTCAACAACACCTATATGCTGCAAGGCATCTACAACATCGGTATAAACCGTTTGCTAACATTCTAGATATCAGAAAGAACGTAAGGGCACATTCTAGTATCTTGTAGAACTAGACAAGTAGTCACTGCTCGGTTATCATACACTTGGGCCAATTACAGTTATAAAGGGTGATTCCTATTCCGGTTATCCGTTATAAACGATAAGCAAGGCAAACAAGCCAAAACACTCAAACCAATATATGGAATGAAGCTAAGTAAGTGCAGGGGACTTACCTCACTCGAAGGTAACTTAAACGGTAAGAGAACAACTCAGTTTCCCTCAGGAAAGGAGAAAAGAAAGCATGTTCTCACAAGTCATCACGAATAAGGAACGAAACGGTTGCTAGAAGTCTATAACTTCTAGTCTCAATGATCTCTAAGAGATCTCCACAAGTTAAGATCTCAACCTTTGTCTTACAGCACTCCCAGGGGGTAACAACATCAAGAACAAACTAAGGAAGGAACGAGGGAAGCAAGGGAGGAAAGCAGGTCACCAAAGACGGGAAGAGTGCAGGATAAACCGCAGAGGAGACTAGACAGAGGCACAGGGGCGGATTGGGCACTTCCCGTGGGGCGGCACAGCAGAGGCGCGGGGTGGCGTAACAGCAAGTGATGTCAAATCCTTCGACAATAAGGAACACAACAAGGCACCAAGTCTTACTTCTCTCAATCCACAAACACGTTAAGACTCAACTACAAGAGCCTGAGAGCAACAATGAATCACAACGGGGATGCCAACAAGAATCAAGGTTCAAACTTGAGTCTTGGAGAAGAAGAAAAGGAAGAACAAAAGAAGAAAGCGAAACAGAAAGGAACGACATGCAACAAAACATGAACGTGAGGAAGAAATAGAGAATGATAAACTTACACGTTCAGCAAGGTCACAGGATGCAAGGCTGCATCTCTCAGGGTTGAAGAAGACTTATGCAAGAAGCGGGAAAACGGAAAGAAGGCGGGATTTTATAGAGAAGGATGAAAATATAGAAGGAAAGACGTTCTAAGGTTAGGAAGAAGATAGGAAAGCCGACCCATAAGATATAAGATCGGATCTTCTATCTATGGAAGGATATAAAACAACTGGAAAAACAAATCAGCGCGATCTGTGGTGAATCCGCAGGGGCGGATCGACCGGCCGCAAGGACAACCAGTGTCACCGTGGGGGCGGTGACAGACACCAGCTTGCCGCAGGAGAGGCCTCTGTCACCGCGGGGGCTGTGACAGTCAGAAATTGGATGTTACATCAGATCCCCTAAGAAGAAGTTTTGTCCTGAAACTTGCAACAACCCATAAGATCACACAACAAGAACGCTGAAACACGGAACTCGACTCATATATTCTCACGCGGGGAACATAACTCAAAACGTCACAAAAGCGTACACAACTCAACAAAAGAAAACTAAAACTCGAACGTCTACACTAAAGGTACTTCTAACTCAGCATAAAACTCTAGATAGTTTCGTCGGATACTATCCTCTGTCTCCCAAGTTGCCTCATTTTCTCCTCACATTGACCACTACATCTTCATCATCGATATGTCCTTTGAACGTAAGCTTCTTGTACTACGCTCTAAGACAGCTACCGGATGCTCTACGAACGTGTGGTCTGACTCAACCACTAAATCCTCATGACTAACGATTTGTCTCGGGTCTTGTATGTACTCCCGTAACTGAGACACATGGAAGACTGGGTGAACACCCTCTAGTCTCAGTGGCAACGCAAGTTTGTATGTTGCCTCTCCAATTCGCTCCAAAATCTCGGAAGGTCCGGCATATCTGGGACTCAGCTTCCCCTTGACGCCGAAACGTTTGACACCTCTAGTAGGAGATAATCTCAGCCATACCTGAGCTCCAACTCTAAACTCTAGAGGTCTGCGCCTCTTATCTGCATACGACTTCTGTCGACTCTATGCTGCTAACATCCGATCTCGGATCACCGCTACTCGAGCGATATCATCTTGTATCTAATCAAGTGCTACACCACTAGCACTACTCAGCTCATCCCAACACAACAGTGTACGGCATCTTTGTCCGTACAAAGCCTCATAAGGAGCCATCATGATCAAAGCGTGTCAGCTGTTGTTATACAAAAACTCCACTAAGAAAAGGTGATTTGGTCGCACCTATCCCTAGTCTAACACCCAGACTCTCAACATGTCCTCTAGAGTCTGGATGGTCCGTTCGGACTGACCACCGGGCTGAGGATGATAGGCAGTTGTGAACTGCAGACTCGTACCTAGGGCGGCAAGCACTTGCTGCTAGAACCTCGAGGTGAACCGTCCGTCTTTATTAGAGACTATAGTCCTAGGTACTCCATGAAGCCGCACTATATGCCTAGGAAACTCCAATGCCAATCGACTTACCGGCCACGTCTCCTTGATAGGAATGAAAAGTGTGGTCTTCGTCACTCGATCCACTATAATCCAAATAACATCAAAGCCTCGACTCGCTCTCAAACCGGTAACAAAGTCCATCGAGATGTCCTCCCACTTCCACTAAGGAACGGGAAGTGGGTGTAGCTCTCCTCTTGGTCGATGATGCTCGATCTTGACCTGTTGACTGGTCGCACACTGAGCTACATATCTTGCCACATCTGGCTTCAGACCTCCCCACCAAAAAGAGCGTTAGATATCCTGATACATCTTACTCGCACCGGGATGCACTGAGTAAGGTGTGGAGTGAGCCTTCTGTAGGATCCGATGTCTTAGCTCGCGATCCGATGGCACACATACGCGCTCCTAGCATCTCAATACTCCATTAGCACCAACTACAAGTTAAGGTGCCTCTCCTTAAGACATCTTGTCTCGGATCCGTTCCAAAGTTGGGCAACTCTCCTGCTTCTGTCGGATCGTTACCAACAGATTAGGTAACACCTCCAAGGTGGATAAATGGTTGTCGGAATCCGGAAAGTGGATATCCATCTCTAGCCATGCCAAATCTTGTTGTAATTGAGGCTGATCTGTCAACCGAGCGATTGCATCTCCTGGGGAGTCTTCCTACTGTGGGCATCAACTACCACATTCGCCTTCCCCGGTGATATAAGATCTCAAGATCAAAGTCCTTGATCAACTCCAACCATCTCCCCTGGTGGTTATTCAACACCCATTGAGTGAATATGCACTTCAGACTCTTATGGTTTGTGAAGATCTGACACACAACTTCATACAGATAATGCCTCCAAATCTTCAAAGCGTGAACCACAACAGCCAACTTAAGATTGTAGGTAGGGTAATTCTCCTCATACGTCTTCAGTTGTCTAGACGAAGCAAATACCTTACCCCTCTACATCAGAACACATCCCAAGCCCAACTTAGATGCATCGCTGTTGATGACACGATTTATGACATTAGAATAGGCCTTCATTTAGATAGCTTTTCCCATTTTTCATGCATGGTTTTGCATTAGTTCATGACGTTTGCGCTTAATTCATGCATGTTGTCGAGATAGACGTCTACACGGACTTTTGTCGGTTTTGTAGGTATTTTGGGAAGCTTTTGAACTTAATCGACACATTCGAGGATCATTCCTCGTGATGGCGCACTTCCGGACTTGTTAAGGAGCAAGCTAGGAGCAAAGGAGAACACATAGGACCTAGTTGGTGCATGCCTTGCACCAAACCATGGCTTAATGAGCCTAGGAGAGCTTATGGAGCAAAACCACGGCCAGAGACCTTTCCAAGGCCCTGGAATCTGCCCGTGGTTTTTGTCTGGACCACGTTGACACGTGTCCCACAATCTCTTTGATGACTCTTGCTGTTGGTGGGTATTTAAAGGATTTTGCAGGCTGTAATTGGGAGGTTCTTCCTCCTTTTTGACCTATCTTCTTCCCCAAAACACTTCTCCATTGTTGCCTCTCTTCGAAGCACCCATTGTGGGTGTCCTTGGAAGAGATTAGTGTAGACTTTCGTTTTAGAGTGAGATTAGAGTGGTTTTGAGAGAGGTTACCATTGTTGACCACTTGGAACAGCTCTTGGAGCCTTTGTAAGATTTGGTAACTTCAATTCTAGCTCTTAATGTCTTTTCTTTGGATTATTCTTCATCATCTATCCATGACTTGCAAGCATGCTTTATTTGTGAAGTTCGATCTTGAAATATATGTTGTTGGCTGAATAGATGTGATTCTAGGGTGAAGGAATGATGTTTATGCTTTGGACTATGATTGTATCGACTTCCATGTTAGCTTAGAATTGATTTGTGTTCGAAATCCCAACTCAGAACCAAACCACGGCCTGTTCTTCATGCTTCCACGGCCGTGGTTTTGCATGATCCACCTGCGTTTTGTTCTGTTGTTCTTATATTGATGAATCTGGATGTTAGGATGTAGATGTGTTGAAATCCTAGTGTTTGTTGAGCCTAATATAGCTTGGGGTGACCTAATGTTAGCAAACTAAGTGAGGGATGAGACTTACCCGGTAATTTCCTCTCTTAGATACATAAGATGATGACCTCTAGGTAGTAGTGAGCCAAAAAAGCCGCTAGTGGATTGAGTGTGCTAGGATCGTTGCCTAAGACTTACCTTTTCCGAGACTTACCCGGTAAGGAGGGGTTTGACCCTTAGGTAGTGTCCGGTTCGTGTAGAATTCCCGTCCTTAGGTTCTTTGAGACTTACCCGGTAATAGGACCTTAGGTACGAGACTAGTGGACGCATGAGACTTACCCGGTAATTGCTCCCATTAGAGAAATACTCAAATCCGAACAACCACAACCTTCCTTTGATCTTTAGAGGCATGAGTCCATAGTCATAATCGGAATTCCGAATCTCTAGAATCCACTTTCTTACCTCTTATCTCCTATCTTTGTGTTTGTGTGTTTGTATTGCTTGATTGTGTTGATATATTTGTGATCTTTGTTCGATCACCCAAAACCCTCCAAAAATATTGTGTTTTCCATTTTCTTTATTCCTCATCTCATCTTAGTTTAGATTTACACTATCTTTGATCATTGAATGACTTGATTTCACCTCAGTCCTTGTGTTCGACCTCGGAATACTTTCCTTTCTACAAAACGATCCGTACACTGCGGGTTTCGCTTGGTAGTTTAGGGTTTTAGTTCGAGTCTATAAATGTAAAGCTTTTTGTGCTAATTCATAGTGTAACAAGTTTTTGGCGCCGTTGCCGGGGACTAGGTTAAGATTAAGTCATTTGCTTTTGATTGTTTTTAGTGTTTATATTTCTTGTTACTTTTGATCTTGTGTTGTTTTTGTCTTTGCCTTTTCATGTTTGCCATGGACGGATTGTACTTCCAAGACGACCTTGACAACATGGAGTATGAGGCGTGGATGGGAAACCAAGATCTAGGACCTCTCCATGATGAGTTTGAGTATTGGGAGGAGTTTAATGCATATCATGAGTCCCATGATCAAGCTCACATGACTACATTACCTCATGAGGAACCTCACCATCAACTTCATGAAGATCGATTGGAATCAATGCTAGAAGAAATGTTGAGGAAGATGGATGATCTAGAGAGTAACCTTGCCTCCACTTCGAGTTCCCACATGGTGCTTGAAACGGAAGTGCTACAACAAGAGGAGGTTCACCATGAGGAGGTTCACCATGAGGAGGTCCAAGAATTGCCCGAATCAACCATGATCATTAAGGAACTTCAAGAAGAGTTAGATGAAGCTTGGGAGCAAGTGAGGCTAAGGGATTTGGCCCTGAAGGATGAAAGAAGATTGAATGTCGAGAGAGAGGAACAAATGAGGAGGGAGATTGAGGAGATTAGGAATGCTCTTATGCTAGGAGATCCTACCATCGTACAAGGCTTACCTCCACCTCCTTCACCTTTGGAGGAGTGCAATTAAGTGCTCTCACCCCCGGACATCCTTGCCATCAACCCCGGAACCACATTTGAAGAGCTCACAAGAGATGAGGAAAACAGAGAGTTCCACGGTCTACCTGGCAGAACCACGACCGTGGATTCAACCGTGGAAACCTCTGTTGTTGAGAACCCTAAGCTAACTTCAACTTTTTCCAATCCTTCTTTGCTTTCCCGGAGTACATACGAAGATTGGAGTCCTTTTCCTAAGGAGTCTCCCATGTTGAATGAAGGAGACAAGCATGATGGATCCATGATGGTCATGAAGCACTTCAATGAAGGATTCTTTTCAAGAATTGGCTTTCTTCGGATCATAGAGGATGAGGATGACAAGCGTTTCACCGATGTGACCGCGGAGTACAAATTGCCTAAGTATGGGGTGGCACCTATGGTTACAACACCATACTATCATCAAAGGAGCGGTGATAGAGGAGTCTACTACTCACCGGTGAAGAGCGAACTTAAGGTATATTTAGGCATCAAGTGGCCTTTGCTTGTCATCATGGATGCCGGTAAAAGATGGTTTCTTGGACCCCTCAAGCAAACCATGGTATTCGAGGTGGATTGACATATCCACGGAGTTTGGTCAAGCTAATGACCTAAAAGAAGCGCTTAATGGGAGGTAACCCATTGGTACAACTCTTTCCCTTTTCTCTTTTGCTTTTGTTTTTGTGTGTTTTTGTGTTTTGTGTTTGTGTGGTAGATTTTAGGTGATAAGGAAGCCTTGCAAGGCGAGTTGATGATGATGATCCCGTTTTCAACCATGGGTGGAGCGGACGTGAGACTTGGACGGCTTGAGGTGTCTTTGTTGGATGGGAGAGCTCCCATCTCGTACACACCTTGGCGCGGGTCTCGACGCAGGAATGACTATGAAGAGCTCTCTACCATGCTTGATCAATCATCCATCACCACTACTCCACACGAGTTAACCCAAAATACCGAAGACACTACATTTTTACATTGTGAGGACTTCTTTCACTCTTCTTTACTTGGTTTACACATTGGGACAATGTGTTTTTAAGTATGGGGTGGGGTTTTCATGATTCTTAGCATGGCATGATCGCATCTAGGATAGTTTTGTTTTATTGTCACACGTTTCTTATCATGTTTTTGCATTGTACATATATATTTCAAAATTCCAAAAAAACCGAAAAATTTTCAAAATTTTTGTGCTTTCTAGGTTTGGATATGACCCTAATGATGAATCTTGTCTTGTGGATTGGCTATGGATGGCCTTGTGTGTTTAATGGATTTATGCACATGTGGACTTGATGTACTTCTCTTGAATCCTATGTATGGATTCTGATTATGATGCTTGTCTTGATTGGATTGAGGATTGAAAGTCGAAATTACATGCTAGTTCTTGCACATCATCTAGGAATGATTAAGGCAATTCATCTCTCTTCTTCTCATCTTGATCATGTTGTTTGAGCACCTCACTTGATTAAAAATTTGACCTCTTTTAACCCGTCCGGGAATAGGAGCATGCTAGTGTGTTGTGTGAAAAGCAAATATGGGGTGGTGAAGTTGGTGTATGAATGTTGTGAATGAAGTTGTTGAAAGTGTGTTGTGAAAAGTGTAGAAAAAAATATAGGTTTGGGGACGTTGGTTTTGATGACGAGTAACTCGGCACCATTCACATAATCGGGTGTTTGTGCCTTGCCAAATTCGGATAAACCGATAGTCCAAACGAGCTTTGGTATGTGTGCCCGGTGTGTATGCACCTCGAAAAATAAAAAAGCCCGAGGACCGCTAATCACCAAGGTTTCGGCTTTTGTACACCAATGCCCTTGTCTCAAAAATAAAGTAAAAGAAAAGAAAGGAAAGAAAAAATGGAGAAAATATACACTTGTGGGAAGTTGATCAAAGACAAAGTTGTGGTTGTTTAGTTCCTTTCCCGGATTAGCATCACATGACCTTAAAAATTTCCACCTAATCACAACGTTTCTTGGCCTTTTATTTCACAAGCCCTTGTGACCTATTTGCATGTGTGTGATCATCTTGACTTCTTCATTTTTACATTTCATGCATGCTTTCAAGTTAAGTATAATTGTCTTTCCGTGCCTTCATTCATTTAATACATGATTGCTTGTCCATTGCCATGAAACATCACTATGAAGGTGATCCATCTTTAGAAGCACAACTCCAAAAATATTTTCACTTTTTCTGCATTCATAAATCATGCCATCTCGTAGCCTATAGTTGGACCTTGCTCGGGGACGAGCAAGTGCTAAGTATGGGGTATTTTGATGACACGATTTATGATGTTAGAATAGGCATTCATTTAGATAGCTTTTCCCATTTTTCATGCATGGTTTGGCATTAGTTCATGACGTTTGCGCTTAATTCATGCATGTTGTCGAGATAGACGTCTACACGGACTTTTGTCGGTTTTGTAGGTATTTTGGGAAGCTTTTGAACTTAATC
>BSUD01000002.1:57960559-58006593 GCA_033239045.1 Fagopyrum esculentum
CTTTCTTACCTCTTATCTCCTATCTTTGTGTTTGTGTGTTTGTATTGCTTGATTGTGTTGATATATTTGTGATCTTTGTTCGATCACCCAAAACCCTCCAAAAATATTGTGTTTTCCATTTTCTTTATTCCTCATCTCATCTTAGTTTAGATTTACACTATCTTTGATCATTGAATGACTTGATTTCACCTCAGTCCTTGTGTTCGACCTCGGAATACTTTCCTTTCTACAAAACGATCCGTACACTGCGGGTTTCGCTAGGTAGTTTAGGGTTTTAGTTCGAGTCTATAAATGTAAAGCTTTTTGTGCTAATTCATAGTGTAACAAGTTTTTGGCGCCGTTGCCGGGGACTAGGTTAAGATTAAGTCATTTGCTTTTGATTGTTTTTAGTGTTTATATTTCTTGTTACTTTTGATCTTGTGTTGTTTTTGTCTTTGCCTTTTCATGTTTGCCATGGACGGATTGTACTTCCAAGACGACCTTGACAACATGGAGTATGAGGCGTGGATGGGAAACCAAGATCTAGGACCTCTCCATGATGAGTTTGAGTATTGGGAGGAGTTTAATGCATATCATGAGTCCCATGATCAAGCTCACATGACTACATTACCTCATGAGGAACCTCACCATCAACTTCATGAAGATCGATTGGAATCAATGCTAGAAGAAATGTTGAGGAAGATGGATGATCTAGAGAGTAACCTTGCCTCCACTTCGAGTTCCCACATGGTGCTTGAAACGGAAGTGCTACAACAAGAGGAGGTTCACCATGAGGAGATCCAAGAATTGCCCGAATCAACCATGATCATTAAGGAACTTCAAGAAGAGTTAGATGAAGCTTGGGAGCAAGTGAGGCTAAGGGATTTGGCCCTGAAGGATGAAAGAAGATTGAATGTCGAGAGAGAGGAACAAATGAGGAGGGAGATTGAGGAGATTAGGAATGCTCTTATGCTAGGAGATCCTACCATCGTACAAGGCTTACCTCCACCTCCTTCACCTTTGGAGGAGTGCAATTAAGTGCTCTCACCCCCGGACATCCTTGCCATCAACCCCGGAACCACATTTGAAGAGCTCACAAGAGATGAGGAAAACAGAGAGTTCCACGGTCTACCTGGCAGAACCACGACCGTGGATTCAACCGTGGAAACCTCTGTTGTTGAGAACCCTAAGCTAACTTCAACTTTTTCCAATCCTTCTTTGCTTTCCCGGAGTACATACGAAGATTGGAGTCCTTTTCCTAAGGAGTCTCCCATGTTGAATGAAGGAGACAAGCATGATGGATCCATGATGGTCATGAAGCACTTCAATGAAGGATTCTTTTCAAGAATTGGCTTTCTTCGGATCATAGAGGATGAGGATGACAAGCGTTTCACCGATGTGACCGCGGAGTACAAATTGCCTAAGTATGGGGTGGCACCTATGGTTACAACACCATACTATCATCAAAGGAGCGGTGATAGAGGAGTCTACTACTCACCGGTGAAGAGCGAACTTAAGGTATATTTAGGCATCAAGTGGCCTTTGCTTGTCATCATGGATGCCGGTAAAAGATGGTTTCTTGGACCCCTCAAGCAAACCATGGTATTCGAGGTGGATTGACATATCCACGGAGTTTGGTCAAGCTAATGACCTAAAAGAAGCGCTTAATGGGAGGTAACCCATTGGTACAACTCTTTCCCTTTTCTCTTTTGCTTTTGTTTTTGTGTGTTTTTGTGTTTTGTGTTTGTGTGGTAGATTTTAGGTGATAAGGAAGCCTTGCAAGGCGAGTTGATGATGATGATCCCGTTTTCAACCATGGGTGGAGCGGACGTGAGACTTGGACGGCTTGAGGTGTCTTTGTTGGATGGGAGAGCTCCCATCTCGTACACACCTTGGCGCGGGTCTCGACGCAGGAATGACTATGAAGAGCTCTCTACCATGCTTGATCAATCATCCATCACCACTACTCCACACGAGTTAACCCAAAATACCGAAGACACTACATTTTTACATTGTGAGGACTTCTTTCACTCTTCTTTACTTGGTTTACACATTGGGACAATGTGTTTTTAAGTATGGGGTGGGGTTTTCATGATTCTTAGCATGGCATGATCGCATCTAGGATAGTTTTGTTTTATTGTCACACGTTTCTTATCATGTTTTTGCATTGTACATATATATTTCAAAATTCCAAAAAAACCGAAAAATTTTCAAAATTTTTGTGCTTTCTAGGTTTGGATATGACCCTAATGATGAATCTTGTCTTGTGGATTGGCTATGGATGGCCTTGTGTGTTTAATGGATTTATGCACATGTGGACTTGATGTACTTCTCTTGAATCCTATGTATGGATTCTGATTATGATGCTTGTCTTGATTGGATTGAGGATTGAAAGTCGAAATTACATGCTAGTTCTTGCACATCATCTAGGAATGATTAAGGCAATTCATCTCTCTTCTTCTCATCTTGATCATGTTGTTTGAGCACCTCACTTGATTAAAAATTTGACCTCTTTTAACCCGTCCGGGAATAGGAGCATGCTAGTGTGTTGTGTGAAAAGCAAATATGGGGTGGTGAAGTTGGTGTATGAATGTTGTGAATGAAGTTGTTGAAAGTGTGTTGTGAAAAGTGTAGAAAAAAATATAGGTTTGGGGACGTTGGTTTTGATGACGAGTAACTCGGCACCATTCACATAATCGGGTGTTTGTGCCTTGCCAAATTCGGATAAACCGATAGTCCAAACGAGCTTTGGTATGTGTGCCCGGTGTGTATGCACCTCGAAAAATAAAAAAGCCCGAGGACCGCTAATCACCAAGGTTTCGGCTTTTGTACACCAATGCCCTTGTCTCAAAAATAAAGTAAAAGAAAAGAAAGGAAAGAAAAAATGGAGAAAATATACACTTGTGGGAAGTTGATCAAAGACAAAGTTGTGGTTGTTTAGTTCCTTTCCCGGATTAGCATCACATGACCTTAAAAATTTCCACCTAATCACAACGTTTCTTGGCCTTTTATTTCACAAGCCCTTGTGACCTATTTGCATGTGTGTGATCATCTTGACTTCTTCATTTTTACATTTCATGCATGCTTTCAAGTTAAGTATAATTGTCTTTCCGTGCCTTCATTCATTTAATACATGATTGCTTGTCCATTGCCATGAAACATCACTATGAAGGTGATCCATCTTTAGAAGCACAACTCCAAAAATATTTTCACTTTTTCTGCATTCATAAATCATGCCATCTCGTAGCCTATAGTTGGACCTTGCTCGGGGACGAGCAAGTGCTAAGTATGGGGTATTTTGATGACACGATTTATGATGTTAGAATAGGCATTCATTTAGATAGCTTTTCCCATTTTTCATGCATGGTTTGGCATTAGTTCATGACGTTTGCGCTTAATTCATGCATGTTGTCGAGATAGACGTCTACACGGACTTTTGTCGGTTTTGTAGGTATTTTGGGAAGCTTTTGAACTTAATCAACACATTCGAGGATCATTCCTCGTGATGGCGCACTTCCGGACTCGTTAAGGAGCAAGCTAGGAGCAAAGGAGAACACATAGGACCTAGTTGGTGCATGCCTTGCACCAAACCAAGGCTTAATGAGCCTAGGAGAGCTTCTCGAGCAAAACCACGGCCAAAGACCTTTCCACGGCCGTGGAATCTGCCCGTGGTTTTTGTCTGGACCACGTTGACACGTGTCCCACGATCTCTTTGATGACTCTTGCTCTTGGTGGGTATTTAAAGGATTTTGCAGGTTGTAATTGGGAGGCTCTTCCTCCTTTTTGACCTATCTTCTTCCCCAAAACACTTCTCCATTGTTGCCTCTCTTCCAAGCACCCATTGTGGGTGTCCTTGGAAGAGATTAGTGTAGACTTTCGTTTTAGAATGAGATTAGAGTGGTTTTGAGAGAGGTTGCCATTGTTGACAACTTGGAACAGCTCTTGGAGCCTTTGTAAGATTTGGTAACTTCTATTCTAGCTCTTAATGTCTTTTCTTTGGATTATTCTTCATCATCTATCCATGACTTGCAAGCATGCTTTATTTGTGAAGTTCGATCTTGAAATGTATGTTGTTGGATGAATAGATGTGATTCTAGGGTGAAGGAATGATGTTTATGCTTTGGACTATGATTGTATGGACTTCCATGTTAGCTTAGAATCGATTTGTGTTCGAAATCCCAACTCAGAACCAAACCACGGCCTGTTCTTCATGCTTCCACGGCCGTGGTTTTGCATGATCCACCCGTGTTTTGTTCTGTTGTTCTTATATTGATGAATCTGGATGTTAGGATGTAGATGAGTTGAAATCCTAGTGTTTGTTGAGCCTAATATAGCTTGGGGTGACCTAATGTTAGCAAACTAAGTGAGGGATGAGACTTACCCGGTAATTTCCTCTCTTAGATACATAAGATGATGAACTCTAGGTAGTAGTGAGCCAAAAAAGACGCTATTGGATTGAGTGTGCTAGGATCGTTGCCTAAGACTTACCTTTTCCGAGACTTACCCGGTAAGGAGGGGTTTGACCCTTAGGTAGTGGCCGGTTTGTGTAGAATTCCCGTCCTTAGGTTCCTTGAGACTTACCCGGTAATAGGACCTTAGGTACGAGACTAGTGGACGCATGAGACTTACCCGGTAATTGCTCCCATTAGAGAAATACTCAAATCCGAACAACCACAACCTTCCTTTGATCTTTAGAGGCATGAGTCCATAGTCATAATCGGAATTCCGAATCTCTAGAATCCGCTTTCTTACCTCTTATCTCCTATCTTTGTGTTTGTGTGTTTGTATTGCTTGATTGTGTTGATATATTTGTGATCTTTGTTCGATCACCCAAAACCCTCCAAAAATATTGTGTTTTCCATTTTCTTTATTCCTCATCTCATCTTAGTTTAGATTTACACTATCTTTGATCATTGAATGACTTGATTTCACCTCAGTCCTTGTGTTCGACCTCGGAATACTTTCCTTCCTACAAAACGATCCGTATACTGCGGGTTTCGCTAGGTAGTTTAGGGTTTTAGTTCGAGTCTATAAATGTAAAGCTTTTTGTGCGAATTCCTAGCGTAACAGCTGTAAACCACAAAGTCCTCAATGCCCTCTGGCTAAGCTAAGATAGGAGTAGAGGTCGATTTCTTCTTCAGCTCTGCAGGCACGGCTTGGACCACACGAATCTCGTAGACTTCCTCAACAAGGAAGTGAGAGGTCGGGCGCTAACTGAAAAGCCCTCCACAAAACGACGGTAGAAGCCCGCAAATCCTAAGAAGTTGTGTACCTCCTCAACGTTCTTAGGAGGCGGCAATGATGCTACCGACTCAATCTTCGCTGGATCTACCTTGATCCCTTCAGCTGAAACGATGTGACCGAGGAATGCTACCTCAGACAACCAAAACTCACGCTTAGAGTGCTTGGCGTAAAACTCTCTATCCCGCAGGACTTAGAGTACAATCCTTAAGTGTCCAGCGTGCTCCTCTCTGCTACGAGAGTATACTAGAGTATCATCGATGAAGACAACAACGAACTGGTCTAGAAAGTCGATGAAGATGCTATTCATCAACTCCATGAACACCGCGGGCGCATTCGTAAGCCCGAAAGGCATCACTACAAACTCGTAGTGGTCGTATCTGGTCCAAAATTCCATCTTGGATATGTCCATCTCTCTCACCCTCAGCTGGTGATATCCGGATCTCATATCGATCCGTGAAAACACTAAAGCTCCATGCAGCTGATCCAAAAGATCGTCGATAAGGGGCATTGGGTACTTATTCTGGATTGCCACCGTGTTAAGCTCTCGGTAATCAATACATAACCTCATCGACCCGTCTTTTTTCCTAATGAAGAGTACTAGTGCGTCCCAAGGAGATACACTAGGGCGGATGAAACCCTTCTTAGCTAACTCCTCGAGGTGCTTCTTAAGCTCAAGCATCTTGATAGGCACCATACGGTAAGGAGCCTTCGAGATCGGTCTCGTCCCGGGCTCTAGACCAATGCCAAAGTCTACACTCCTCTGTGGAGGTAAACCTGATGGCTCTCCAAAGACATCGGTAAACTCACATGCTACCGGAATTTCCTCCAACGCCGGGCGCGTACTATCCTTTATGACATAGCACTAGAAAGCCTCGCAACCCTAACCGATAAGTTTTGCAGCTCGCACTACACTGATGACTGTACCGGTCTTTCCGAGATCCCATTCTCGGAAAATTTCCACATGACCTGACTCCGTAGTTACCATCACTTTCCTCTTGCCGATGTCCAGAATTGATCGATGTCGATCCATCCAATCCATGCCCAGCATAACTTCTTCATATACTAAGTACATAACGAAGAAGTCAGCTGGCCAATCGCGACCTCCCAATGTAATAGGGCAATCGCGCACCTCTCGTGTACCTCTAATCTTACTTGCATCAGGTAATCCTATAAAGGAGGGTCTACCTTCTACGGTAACTAAGGCTAATCTATCTACACATGCATCAGATATAAAAGAATGTGTAGCACCTTTATTCAAAAGAACTCTGACAGGAAAACCATTAATATGAATGATACCTATGGTCGTTGGAGCGGTCGGCTCCACTACACTCCTCATCTCATTAACTCTAGCTGAGCCACCTCTGGTGTCAAACGTACCACCTCCTCATCCTCTGCCCAGACCCGGAGTGGAACCCGTAAAAGCGGTAGAACTTGGAATTCTCTGTTGCTGTTGGGGCTGATATTGAGGTCTTTATCCATCTCCCGCAACACTAGCAGCTGAAGAACCCTGTTGTGATAGAGCCTTTTCCTGACGGCAGAACGCATCTAGAAACCAGAGCGTCTTGGCGTTTGACTGCGCCCAAAACCAGAAGCTCCAGCTCCAATACTGGTTGGTCCAGTCCTCTGCCTCTTCTCAAGACCTTATGTCTGAGAAGCTCTCATCTGACCCGGTCGGTCTCTCTCATAAGCAGATGCTCTCTCATAAGTAGATGTTCTATCCTGATAGTCTATTAGAGAATCACAACGGAAACCAACAAGATAAGAGTAGGTATACTCTCTCAATCTCCGAGAGAAAAGATAAACATGCTGGTACTCGGGTGGTGCAGAAGGACCCAACAAAGACAACTCCTCCTGAAACTTGCTGATGATCTTAGCAATGGGGATATCCTCAAAATCCAGCCTCGAGAAAATCCTGAAGACGGTCCCTTCTCATACTTGAAGGGAAATAGCGATCCCTGATCACCGTCTTTATCTGCTCATAACTAGTGACCTTACAACACATGTTCCTCCACCAAGAATGAGCCTGATCTTTCAGCAACATCTAAGCTATGTCGACTCAACGTCTCTCTGGGCAACCGATTGCCTCCATAGCAGAATCCAACTATCCTAACCACAACTCAACCTCTAATCCAGTCTTTCCCATGAAAGAAGGAACCTTCAGTTGGTTGAAAGCATTCAACCAATAGTTGGGCCTCGGCTCTGTGCAATCAGTCGGAACTCTAGCAACCTTAGCAACTCTAGTAGGTACAACAACAACCTACGTAACTCTCTACGAAACCTCAATTGATCGTGATAACTGGTGGTGCTAGTTCAGGTGCTCCACATAGTCGCGATATGCAAAAGCTCCGATAGACACTCGACCGAACTCCGTCGACTGCGCTCTCTGTGCCCTGGACCTAGCGGCGGTCCCGTTCCCAACGTCGGGAACAACACTGATAGCATGTATTATAGTCTATATTTTGGGATTATTTTGGACGTTTTATCTTCATAAATCTGCATGTATGGATGTATATTCTTTGATTATATTGTTGTTTTATCTACCTTTGCGGGAATCGAGGTCTACACCTAGTTTCATTGTAATTATAGGTAAAATGGCACGTTTTGGATCGAAATGAAGCTAAGGAAGCTAAGGAGTCATTGGAGCTACATTCTGGAGCATTGAGGAGTTATAAGAAGATCTCAGGAAGCATGGAAATGATTTGGAAGATTAATTTTGGACCAGATTAGAGAGTTTCACTCTCAGCTGAGACTCACCTCGGTCAGCTACAGTGCCACCTCGACCGAGGTGATCTTCAGGAGCGTCTAGACCGAGGCGAAGTGATGACGGGACATAAGATATTTATCTTTGGCTGAGATATTCTATTATTGGAAAGTGAATATCACATATTTTTGGATGGATTTCTGGAAGGAAGAATATCTTATTAGATGATATATTTTGGAAGATATGGATGTATTCTAAGGAAATTATCTTTTTAAGATATTTTACCTTTGGAAGATAATTCTCCTATATAAAAGGGCTGGTTTTCTAGAATTCAACCATCTTCGGATCACCAATTCTCTGATTAAGAAGTTAAAGGATTTTGAAGGAAGTTTGAAGGTTGAAGTTCAAGGAAGGAAGGAATCAAGTTTGAAGGAAGTTTGAAGAAGTTTGTAAGATTTTCTTAGTTGGCTTTGTTTTGTTGTCTTTTTTGATTTGTGATTGAGGAACGCTGATTGATTACTTGTTGTTTGATTCAGTTATTGAGACCTTTGTGTTAAGGTTTTTTTGTTTGAATATTGATTCCTTTCTCACATATTTGATTATTGTTATCATGATGATTGTTGCCTAAGTTCTTTATGCGATTCTAGGGTGATTGGCTGAAAGTTGTGGGGAAGACGATGAAAGAATGATCCTTTATCCTAGTGGACCCTGAAAGCTCGAGCCTTTACCTTAACCGAAGAACACCTCGGTTAGTCATAGAACATCTCGTCTGGGATGGGATATGAATGAACGAGGCGAGCCCTTATCTGAGTTGAGGTTTCAGTTCGCCAAGTCCTATCCTTGTTATACCTTTTCTGGTCCAACGCAAGCCTAGGATGAGACTTACCCGGTGATTCCTTTGTTTGTATACCCAAGATCATGAGTGTAGGTAATAAAAGTTTATCCTTTATTGGGGTTTGAGTGTGTCTTCATCCCATCTTTTAGAGTTAGCCTGAGACGAACCCGGTAAAGGTTGATTCCATTCTCTTGGGTGGTGTATTGGTTTGAGATTATAGTTCCTTTCCTTAGTACCTTGAGACTTACCCGATAAAAGGATCTTTGGTTTGGGATAGTGAGTAGTGAGACTTACCCGGTGATCTATTCCCCTCTTAGAAACACCTTCCCTTTGCAAACCTCAGCTTTGTCCACGTTATCTTTTAAGATCTTTATTCGGAACCACAACTGGATGCTTTAATCTCTAGAATCCATATTTTCTTTATATGACTATTATATCATCTTTGATAGCTTTGCTTTGTTGCTTGTGTTTTATTGACAAACTGAATTACTGATCTTTGTTTCACCATACTCCCTTTGTTCGACCCTGGAATTCTGTCTTTTATTACAATCGATCCGTACACTATGGGTTCGCTATTTGCAATTATTCTTGGTATAAATATTAAAGCTTGCACACACCTTTTGGAGCGAACAAGTTTTTGGCGCCGTTGCCGGGGACTTGGTCAAGACCGAGCTCGATATTTGGTTGTCTAGCTTGGAAGCTTTTGTTTTTGCATTTGATCTTTTCCTATGAGTTTTGTAGTTTTCAGGATTTCCAATGGATGCGAGTCGCTGTGAACAAGCATTTGATCCAGTTTCGAGAGCAAGACAACTTGCTAGGGCAGACCATTATGAATATTTGGAGGAGAAGTATGCCTATTATTGGTTTGGTGCCGAAAGAAAAAGAGAGGAAGCCATTGAGGATGAACTCACATATTGGATGAGCTTAATCCCCCTCACACGTTTTATGAGCAAGGAGAAGTCTCTTATATGCTTCAAGTGCAACCTCCACAACAAACGTCAAAGGATCAGATACAGATGATG
This sequence comes from Fagopyrum esculentum, assembly GCA_033239045.1. Classification (NCBI taxonomy): domain Eukaryota; kingdom Viridiplantae; phylum Streptophyta; class Magnoliopsida; order Caryophyllales; family Polygonaceae; genus Fagopyrum; species Fagopyrum esculentum. The sequence continues at coordinate 57,970,341 of BSUD01000002.1, forward strand.
TTGGAGAAGATGTTAAAAGTGGTGGACAAGATGAAAGACGACATGAATGCTAATCTGAATCCTATAAAACCTTGGAAGATCATTTATCCAGGGAGGAAGAGTTCCAAGTCTTGAGCATTCTTCCTATTGAATGTGATGTTCCTCTAGAAGTTCTTGAAGAAGAAAAAGAAGAAGTAAAGCACCTTGGTCAAACTGCTGAACTAATGCTTGAAACGCTTGATCCGGTATAGTCTCTTACTCCCTTTAAAATTCCCTTTGAAATTACTAATCATTACAAGGATGCACCGAAGAGTTGGAGGTCTCTTCCGAAAGAACCTCCTAAGGTCAAGATGAAACCTCCCTTATATTTGCTGAAAGAAGATGCTCCTTGGACTACGAGGAATGGAGCTAGCAAGCACTTCACCGTTAAGACGATGAAGTGCCTTTTGTTCAAATATGGGGTCATTCACATGACAAAGACCATACGTCATCCCCAAGCTAGAGATGGGGAAGCAAAGAGGATTTATGAGAAGCTGATTTCTACATCCAAGAAATGATGGGACCAAGGCTAGATTATGTCCCATTAAAGTGCAGGAAAGCTAGAAGGATTCCGGTGAGAATCAAACCGTACAAACTTGTACGTGGGAGATCTTACCATTTGCCGGTGAAATTAATAACCGGAATATTTTTGGAAGAGTTTTAAGATGGATGTGATGAGCACTCCAAGGTGTTCGAGGTACATTGAGTAATTCCATGGAGAAAGGTCCAGCTAGCGACCTTAAACCAAGCGCTTCTTGGGAGGCAACCCAAGGTATTGCTTTCTTTTCCCTTTTTCTAGTTTAGTTTAGATAGTTTGCTTCGTGTTTGTGCGTCCTCCTAGACAGGAATCAGGTGATCTCTAAGAAGAAATTACAACCCAGAAGCTACATGGAAGGACAGACATTCGAGAGATTGAGAAGACGGAGTTTCATTGAGATACATCTCGGTTGCTGTCACAACACCTCGACCGAGACGTTCTTCGCCAACCGAGATGCAGCGTTTTCTTATTTATTATGCAGTCAGCCTATGTCCGATGAGTACTTATATCTTATGACTTATATTTGACCCATTGGGACAATGAGTCCCAAGTATGGGGTATTGATGTATTACTTGACTTATTTGTATGACTTGTATGACTCTTGGATATTATCGTTTATTCTGCTCTATGTGCTTATCTATCATTACATGCATACATACAGGTTTTAGTTTGAGAAAAACGTCAAAAACCAGTTTGAAAAAAAAATTTTTGGCTCGACCGAGACGTTCTTGACCGATCGAGGTTGAACACCTCGGATGACGTCAGAACACCTCGACCGAGATGGTTCTTAACTGAAAGGTTTTCGAAACGTTTTGTGCTTCTTCTCTTGATATGACCTCGATGATGATTCTGTTTGTAGATTGGTTTTGAAATCTTTATATGCTCGAAAGGTTTTATGATATGTTTAAGTTGCAAAATGCTTTGTTTGAAATTCTAGCATGTTTAATACTTTGTTTTTAACAAAATTATGTTGGACTTGAAGGTTGACACCACATGATGAGTTCTATCACATTCTTCCTGGGATGACTAAGGCAATTTATCCTCTACTCTTCTTCTTTTTGATCATGCTTTAGCCCCTCATATACATATTTGCCTCTCTTTACATATCTGTGAATTTGGATGCAAGTGACGAAAAGCAAGTGAAGTGAAGTTGAGATCTTGGTTGGAAGTGTTAGAAAGAAACAATTAGGTTTGGGGACGTTGATCTTGATGATGAGTAACTCGGCACCTTTCACATAGCCGGGTGTTTGTGTCTTGCCAAAGTCGGATTGATCGATAGTCCTAACGGGTCATGGTATGTGCATCAAGGGTTTGAGGCATCTCAAAAAATTGATGATTGTTGATCTCCTAGGCTTCGGTTATTGTGTCCCTCTGTCCATGCATCCCAAAAAGTAAAGTAAAGTAAAATAAGCAAAGCTGATTGGTGGAAGATGTTGTGATTCAAAGAAAGTGAAGTAAGATCCTATTACCGGATTCTAGCACCACATACCCTATATACATCCCACCCTGACACGTTTCTTGACCTCTTTTGGAAGCTCTTGAGACCTCGAGTACGTTGATTGACTTGGTGGTTTAAACTGGATTATACATGATTGAATTCGATAAATATGATTTATTATGCATTCTATGATTTATGCAAAGATGAACAACTTTCTTATATTTATAAAATGTTTTGATCATGTCTTGATTTTATTTACTATGAAGCATTCTCTTAGGGTGATCTATGAGTGGAGCATACTCCAAAATGTTTTGAAATGTTTTTTATTGATCTATTTGATGACTTATAATCCATTCTATCTTGTATCTAAGATTTGGATCTTGCTTGGGGACAAGCAAGGGACAAGTATGGAGTATTTTGATAACATGTATTATAGTCTATATTTTGGGATTGGTTTGGACGTTTTATCTTCATAAATTTGCGTGTATGGATGCATATTCTTTGATTATATTGTTGTTTTATCTACCTTTGCGGGAATCGAGGTCTACACCTAGTTTCGTTGTAATTGTAGGTAAAATGGCACATTTTGGACCGAAATGGAGCTAAGGAAGCTAAGGAGTCATTGGAGCTACATTCTGGAGCATTGAGGAGTTATAAGAAGAGCTCACGAAGCATGGAAATGATTTGGAAGATTGATTTGTGACCAGATTAGAGAGTTTCACTCTCAGCTGAGACTCACCTCGGTCAGCTACAGTGCCACCTCGACCGAAGTGATCTTCAGGAGTGTCTAGACCGAGGCGAAGTGATGACGGGACATAAAATCTTTATCTTTGGCTGAGATCTTCTATTTTTGGAAAGTGAATATCACATATTTTTGGATGGATTTCTGGAAGGAAGAATATCTTATTGGCTGATATATTTTGGAAGATATGAATATATTCTAAGGAAATTATCTTTTTAAGATATTTTATCTTTGAAAGATAATTCTCCTATATAAAGGGGCTGATTTTCTAGAATTCGGCCATCTTCGGATCACCAATTCTCTGATTCAGAAATTAAAGGATTTTGAAGGAAGTTTGAAGGTTGAAGTTCAAGAAAGGAAGGAATCAAGTTTGAAGGAAGTTTGAAGAAGTTTGTAAGATTTTCTTAGTTGGCTTTGTTTTGTTGTCTTTTTTGATTTGTGATTGAGGAACGCTGATTGTTTACTTGTTGTTTGATTCAGTTATTGAGACCTTTGTGTTAAGGTTTTTTTGTTTGAATATTGATTCCTTTCTCACATATTTGATTATTGTTATCATGATGATTGTTGCCTAAGTTCTTTATGCGATTCTAGGGTGATTGGCTGAAAGTTGTGGGGAAGACGATGAAAGAATGATCCTTTATCCCAGTGGACCCTGAAAGCTCGAGCCTTTACCTTAACCGAAGAACACCTCGATCAGTCATAGAACATCTCGTCTGGGATGGGATATGACTGAACGAGGCGAGCCCTTTTCTGACCCTTATCTGAGTTGAGGTTTCAGTTTGCCAAATCCTATCCTTGTTATACCTTTCCTGGTCCAACACAAGCCTAGGATGAGACTTACTCAGTGATTCCTTTGTTTGTATACCCAAGATCATGAGTGTAGGTAATAAAGGTTTATCCTTTATTAGGGTTTGAGTGTGCCTTCTGTTCACTCAAAAGTGTGTGTCACTAAGTCTTAAAATTTATAAAACTGAAATTAAAGCAAAACGAACCCGCAGTGTACGGATCGGCGTAGTAAAGCAATAATTCCAAACTTTCGAACTCAGGGATTTGGGGGGAACAAATTCAGTTCACAAAATCGTCAGACAAATAAAAAGCTTTTGTAAAGATTAATTGGGAAAACAACGATTATAAAGATTTAGGTATCCAATTGTGGAAATTGATTCAAGATATTCTACAAATATAAGGACAGAGTCGGGATTGCAAAGGCATATCTACGATAGGGAATTGTACGGTGAAATTCCAAAACCCATAGTATAGTGATAGCATGAATTATAGTCTATATTTTGGGACCAGTTTAGACGTTTTATCTTCAATAATCTGCATGTTTGGATGTATATTATGTGATTCGATTGTCGTTTCATCTACCTTTGCGGGAATCGAGGTCTACACCAAGTTTCGTTGTAATCGTAGGTAAAATGGCACGTTTTGCATTAAAATGGAGCTAAAGGAGCTAAGGAGTCATTGGAGCTACATTCAGGAGCTTAAGGAAGAATTCAGGAAGCATGGAAATGGATTAGAGATTCACTTTGGACCTGATTTAAGATAATTCAATTCAGTTTAGAGCCACCTCGGTCAGCTACAGTACCATCTCGATCGAGGTGATCCAGAGGAGCGTCCCGACCGAGGCGAACACCTTGGATGCGGCGAGATATATTTTATTCTTGGCTGAGATCTTTTATTTTTGGAAGGAGAGATCTTATATTTTTAGGCTGGATTTCTGGAAGGAAGATCATATATTTAGGAGATCTATTTTAGAGATAAGATATATTTTATTAGAAAATTATCTTTTTAAGATATTTTATCTTTGGAAGATAGTTCTCCTATATAAAGGGTTGGATTTTCTACAATTCAACCATCTTTGGATCAGCAACCCGCTACCATCATAACAACTGGGGATTGAAGAAACTGTAGTTAAGAGGAATTTTTGGAAGGTTGAAGGAAGATTGAAGGAAGGAAGTTGATAGCTTTTATAGCTTTTGTGAAAGGTTTTGTAAGATTCTCTTATATTCCCTTCTTGTTGATTGTCTTATTGGATTGTGATCCAAGGAACGCTGATTTGTTTGATAATTGATTCAGTTATTGAAGCCTTGTTCTTAAGGTTTTTGTGTTCAATTATTCACCTTCTTCCCATATATTTGATTATTGCTTTCATGATGATGAGTGGCTAATTGCTTTGTGTGATTCTAGGGTGATTGGCTGAAGGTTGTGGGAAAAACAATGATAGAATAATCTTAATTCCAGTAGGACCCTAAAAGCTGGAGTCTTTATCTATAACCCTAGAGCATCTCGTTCAGTCGATGAACATCTCGGCCGGGGTGGAATTCGTCTGACCGAGGTGACTTACCTGATCCGAAACTGAGAGTTAAGTGTTAGAGTTTGCCAAATCCTATTCTTATTACACCTTTCCTGGTTCAATGCAAGCTTAGGATGAGACTTACCCGGTGATTCCTTAGTTTGTTTACCCAAGATCATAAGTATAGGTAATAAAGGTTTATCCTTTATTGGGGTTTGAGTGTGCCTTCATCCCATCTTTGTGAGTTAGCCTGAGACTTACCCGGTAAAGGTTGATTCTATTCCCTTAGTTGGTTTGTTGGTTTGAGATTATAATTCCATTCCTTAGTACCTTGAGACTTACCCGGTAATAGGAACTTTTGGTTTGGAGTTAGTGAGTAGTGAGACTTACCCGGTGATCTATTCCACTTTAGTAACACCTTCCCTTTGCAAAATTTTCAGCTTTGTGCACTTATCTTTAGATCTTGAGTTGGAACCACAACTAGATGCTTTAATCCCTAGAATTGCATTTTCCTTTAATTGACTATATTATCATCTTTGATTGTTTTAATCGCTTTTGTGGTTAGTTGCAATATTGACAACCTATACTTGCTTTGTTTCACCTAAGTCCCTGAGATCGACACCCCTGAATTTCTTGCTTTTACTATGATTGACCCGTACACTGCGGGTTCGCATCCTTGTTTCAAGCATACATCTTGGGTTATAAATTTAAAGCTTGCATACACCATTTGGAGCGAACATATAGAAAGGATCAAAGGATAAGAATTACTCTCAAATACCCATGCCCAAACCCAAGGGAATCAAAGATAAGCCAAAACGTTTAAGGTTGTGACACTCGAAACCGAAGTAGAGGATGTTGAGTCTCACTACTACCTAGAAAAGGTAAGCCAAGGCTAGGTTAAAAATCTTTAACTTTGGATCAAAGCAAAAGCAAAGGGCGTACGACAGAGGAAACCACGATCAGATCTTCAAGAACCACGGCCGTGGAACTCAAGAACTGGCCGTGAAAAGCCTCGACAACGAGGTTTCTCGTAACTCTCAGGGTCCAATCTGGTTTGGTTCAATCTATCATCATCTATGCCATAACTATCAACCCTTCACCTTAGAATCACTTAAGGATTTTAGCCAACAATCATCATCATCAAATCAATAATCAAGTTTAAAAGAGAAAAAGGATAAAACCTCGAAATCACAATAATAAACTCTAAACAAATGTCAATCAAACACAATAATCGCAAACTGCGTTCAATGAATGTAGTATAAGATAGAAATCTCTCACAAATCTCAAGGAACAATGAAGAACGGGATGTCAATCCGCCTTCAAGGTGAAACCCTAAGATCTTCTTTAAGTACGCAATCTTCGAAATGCGTCCTTCTCCGAATCTTCCCTGTACGCAATAGAATCTTCCGAAATCTCTCAAAGTAATGCTCTCGAAATGTTGCTGGATGCCAGAACTCCGTTTTTCTCCTTCCTTCAGCCTTCTTATAGGAGGAAAATAGGGTTATAAAAGCCCAATAACCGCTACTGACGTGGCAAATATGACACGTGACGACCGTTACAAGAATCACGGCCTAGTGCAATTTTCCACGCCCGTGGAATGGACCGTGAAACCAACTCTTTGCTCTCGACCTTGTTTCCCACGGTTGGAATTAAATTAAATTACAAAACCACGATCGTGGAAACCCATGTATGACCGTGGAATGCTTGAAACGTGCATGAAATCTCTTGTTTCCGAAAGTTTTGCACTCATGTCTCTTCCTTGGCTTTTCCAATGCATCCTCTTGATGCCCAGCATGATCAAATACTCCTATTCACTCCACATATGCTCTAATTCCAAGCCTTTATTCACCAAGAAACACAACAAAGCTTGTGTAGATCTCTATATCGACATAATAGGTGAATGTGCTCATAAATGCTTCAAACTTATATCCATATACACAAAAGAAGGGAAACAACAACCAAAACATGTGCCTAAAATATGTCACCGATATGAGGATATCGGCAATTGGCCATATTTCATGTTATCACCTTCATCCCATCTTTGAGAGTTAGCTTGAGACTTACCCGGTAAAGGTTGATTCTATTCCCTTGGGTGGTGTGTTGGTTTGAGATTATAGTTCCTTTCCTCAGTACCTTGAGACTTACCCGGTAAAAGGATCTTTGGTTTGGGATAGTGAGTAGTGAGACTTACCCGGTGATCTATTCCCATCTTAGAAACACCTTCCCTTTGCAAACCTCAACTTTGTCCACGTTATCTTTTGAGATCTTGAGTCGGAATCACAACTGGATGCTTTAATCTCTAGAATCCGCATTTTATTTATCTGACTATTATATCATCTTTGATAGCTTTGCTTTGTTGCTTGTGTTTTATTGACAAACTGAATTACCGATCTTTGTTTCACCATAGTCCTTGTGTTCGACCCTGGAATTCTTGCTTTTATTACAATCGATCAGTACACTGCGGGTTCGCTATTTGCAATTATTCTTGGTATAAATATTAAAGCTTGCACACACCTTTTGGAGCAAACAAACACTCTCAACAACTTCCTCAACAAACGCCTCAGCGGTAGGCGGATCAACAATTAGTAGATCAACAATTGGGGCTTGTCCCCGACCTCTATCTAGTGGAGGTCTTCCTTCTCGTTCTCTTCCACGGACGGCGGGTGGAAGAGGTGGTCGACCCCTTCCTCGCCCTACAACAGATGTAGCTCTAGTACGCGTCATCTGTTATAAGGATAGATAGGCACATATAAGGCCAAGCTATAACTAAAACAAAAATCCAGAAAAGCACATGTAGGCTAACATATAAGAAACTACACCGCTAAGATCCACGGAGGTAGTGGTGGTCGCCCGTACATCTATCTCAGACCGACAAGTTTAAAAAAAAAAACCCTTTAAAAACGTAGACCCCTTCCGGGTTCTATCTATTAGACCTTTAGAAGATTTCGAATGCCATTGTTGCCAACCTAGACTTTGATACCATATTGTAACACCCCAAGTTCTGTGAACTCGAAGCGTTATGGGCTAGGACCTCACAATGGGTCCCGACCCTTAAAGTAGCAACGACACAACAAATCTTACAACAAGGCACAAATAAATGAAAACCAAAACTCAATATAAAACTGAAGGTTTAAACAAAGAGAAGCGTAAAAGACTCGCATCCGAGTTCAAAACAAAAGGGAAACAACAATTGAAACATAAACCCGATCCCATCTTATAATGTACGGGAACCCCGACTGACCACTCCATCCGGATCACTCAACAGCACCTATATCTTGCAAGGTATCTACAACATTAGTATAAAACGTTAGCTAACATTCTAGATATCAAAAACAACAAAGGGCACAAACACACATAAGGTAAACATAAACATATAACATGCTCACACTCAACCAGCTATTATCTTTCATTTAGTTATCCATTACTAATTCAACTTATTTTTCACACGAGAATCTCCCGAAACTTGCCTCCGCTTCCGTCTACCAACATGAATAGATCAGTACTATATATTACCTGCAAGTATGGGTTGCAAGAGCACATTCTAGTCTCTTGTAGAACTAGACAAGTGGTCACCGCCTATTTATCATACACTTGGGTCAATTACAGTTATAAATGGTGATTCCTATTCCGGTTATCCGTTATAAACGATAAGCAACACAAACAAGCCAAAACACTCAAACCAATATACGGAATGAAGCTAAGTAAGTCTAGGGGACTTACCTCACTCGGAGGTAACTCAAACGGTCAGAGAACAACTCAGTTTCCCTTAGGAAAGGAGCAAGGAAAGCCTGTTCACACAAGACATCATGAATCAGGAACGAAAGGGTTGCTAGAAGTCTATAACTTCTAGTCTCAATGATCTCTAAGAGATCTCCACAAGCTAAGGTCTCAACCTTAGTCTTACAACACTCATAGGGGGTAACAACATCAAGAACAAACTAAGGAAGGAACGAGGGAAGCAAGGGAGGAAAACAACTCACCAAAGTCGGGGAGACTGCAAGATAAACCGCAGGGGCTGCTAGGCGTGGGGGTGGAATTGGGCACTTCCTGCGGGGCGGCACAGCAGAGGCGCGGGGGCGGTGGCATGACAACAAGCGCTGTCGAATCCTTCGACAGCAAGGAACAAAACAAGACACCAAGGCTTGCTTCTTTCAATCCACACACACGTCAAGACTCAACTACAAGATCTGAGAACAACAACGAATCAACAACGGGGATGCCAACAAGAATCAAGGTTCAAACTTGAGTCTTAGAGAAGAAGAAAAGGAAGAACAAAACAAGAAAGCGAAACAGAAGGGAACGGCATGCAGCAACACTTAAGCATGAGGAAAAAATAGAGAAGGATGAACTTAAATGTTCAGCAAGGTCACAGGAAGCAATGCTGCAGCTCTCAGGGTTGAAGAAAACATATGCAAGAAGTGGGAAAACAGGAAGAAGGTGGGATTTTATAGTGAAGGATGAAAAGACAGAAGGAAAGGCATTATAGGGTTAGGAAGAAGATAGGAAAGCGGGCCAATAAGATAGAAGATCGGATCTTCTATCTATGGAAGGAAATAAAACAACCGGAGAAACAAATCAGTGCGATCTGTGGCGAATCTGCAGGGGCGGATCGCCGGTCGCAGGGGCGGCCATTGTCACCGCGGGGGCGGTGACAGACACCAGCTTGCCGCAGGAGCGGCATTTGTCACCGCGGGGGAAGTGACAGTTAGAAATTGGATGTTACATTATTGAATTAGAAAATTGAATTAAAATCACACTTATTTGGTTTCATCGCAATGAGACGATTCTTCAAATGACGCCTACAAACTATGAAAAGAGAGATTACTATATGATGGCTACTTAAATCCTAGGGCTGGTTTGTATTTATATAGGATTGGAAATCCAATCTACAAGGATACAATATAAACTCTACCAAAGATAGAAACATAAGATTTTATCTCGGATAATGAGCGAAGGCGAGAAGGTGATGAGACGGCCACTAGACGGCATAACCACGATCAAGCAATCCATATGCATCTTTGTTTGGATGTCATTTAGGCCAAAGTTTGGGATGTGCATATTTTAGTTGGCACGAGAGATATATGAGGAAGAGACGTCCAAGGATCCCATCGGGGTCCTAGTCTGCATGTTGTCTCGTTTCTTTCTTCGTTGCAGACTTGAATCTTGTTTTTAGCTAGAACTTCAGAGGAGGACTTTCAAGGGATGTGTGTCACTGATCCTTCAGTCCTCAATCATTTATGATGCTTTTATGTTGCTCTTGACTTCAAGGAGGATCGAATACTCGTATTTCACTCAAAATGTGCAAGAAATGACATCGAACGCATGAAATACAAAATAAACCAAGGTAGACACCAAAATATGAAAAAACAAGAGTTGTTTATACTGAAGTGCAGTACAAAAGAGTATATGTGGCATGAAAATGCATGATTCTAACAACTATATGATAAAACAATTGGACGTCATAAAAAATACCCCATACTTAAACCTTTCTCATCCTCGATCATTTACCAAAAGCTTACTAAGACGTTCTTAATCTCCACCGCGTCACTTTCATGTAAAATTATGAATAAATCAAGAGGTCTTTATGTCAGGTGTAACTTCTCCAAGTAATGATTAAGGGTGAGGAGATATTTTGGCTATGTGGTGAAATAAGATCTAGGAACTAAGACGTCTCGAAGAAGCTCACGCTTGACTTGATTATTGTGTCCAATAAATCAAATCATCTTTTTGTAATAGTTGGACTTCTTCACTCTTAACTCAACACGAGTTACACTCTTATTTTCAACACTTTGTACTTTGCAAAATTTCTATTCCTCTTTTTCTTCTCTTTTTTAGCTAGGTCCAAGTGGTGCGTAATTCTATCTTTTGATATAACTTTTCTTTTCTTCATTTTATGCAAAACACCACAAGGAACCTTTATACATTGATGTTCTTCACTACACACAATCTCGTACTTTCTTCTTGCTTTCTTCCTCCAATGCATGATATCATCTCCTAATTTTGGATGCGTTGAACAAGACTAATCATAGCTAGGATTAATTTTTTGAAGCTACAAAAACAGATCCATACATGCCAGGGCTAACATGATGGAAATCATGCTCAAGGTAGTAATATATTAAGTTTTACATATACATGTCTCAATCATTTTCATAAGTGTAAAATCAAGAACAAGCATGCAATCTCGAAAGAGAGTCAATCGTAAGTTCTAGATAATCAAATCATATAGGAGAACACTCATGAAAAAGAAGATACACAAACAACATGTGCATAAGGCTAAAAGAAACCTCACAAGACAATGTCATGAAACAAACTCAATTATCATTATACCCAATAATCAATGGCATAAACAAGGTTGAAGTGCGAGATCTCGAGCATCATCAACCGATATAGAGTCAAAAGAGAGTAACAAATCAAATTTCTAGAAAACTCGATGTCACAAAACAAAAAATGCATGTTGGCAAAATAGGAGAACGCCGATCGGCCCTATGGACCTCGATCGATCAACCACTCCTTCAACAAACATCAGACAAATTACAGAAAATAAGCGTGAGTGTAGAAGAGAGTTTTGTGCTTGGTCGAACGGCTAAATGGACATGGGTTGATCGGATAAGGCTAAAAAAGGAGAATGTTTTTGGAAAAAGACGAGAAATTTAAAATTACACTTTGGTATTGTCAACGTTAAAAATTCTATGATTTGATGTTCAAGATAGAATTGATAGCAAAAACAACATAGTTTGGCATTATTGATTGTAAAAACACCTCTTCTTTGAGTTCAACATAGCGTTGACACAACAAAACCCAAGGTTTTGGTGTTGCTAACAATAGAAACACACATCTTTGGTGATGTTGATAAAAACAATACCTCTGATTTGCTGTTTAAAATCGTGTGAACAATACCAAAACCCCAGTTCTTGCTTGTTAAATGTTGTTGACAATGAAAACAACTTTATTTTAATATTTAAAATACTATTAACAATACAAAATACCGTCAACAATAACAATAACAAAGCAATTCAAGTATATACATATATCACCTAATCATAGTTTAATAACACAAAGAACATAAAATATCAATAAAATACATAACTTTAATTTTGAAATACATAACTGTAATTTTAGTATTTGTAATTACATATTCTATCTTAATTTATTTTGGATATATGTAGATTAAAAAACATAACTTTAATTTTGAAATACAAATAAACTATTCATATTCTATTTTTCATTTATGTTCGAATACATTTTCTTCTAGTTAACTTTTCAATAAGACCCTGATAGTAATTTATCCACATTCATTGTATTGTATTATTGTTTGTAATTAACAACACGAAGTATTTTAAAATACACAAATATATCCATATTTACATAAATTACTTACATTAAATTACATATAAGCTACACCAAATTAATCTTAATTACACAACATTTTCAAATACACATATTAATATTTCACGAGCTTGAATTTTGACTACCCAAAACATATAAAAATATTTTTATGATTAGCATTAAAACTATTGAATCTACATAAGTTATAGAAAAATATACCAATTAGTGAACTTTTTTCAATTACATGAAACAAAAAATTCTCACATAAATAAAGAGAACAAACAAATACAAAATACACAAATTCATTTAACTATTCTAATAAATTCAATTTCAATTACATAAATTCATTTAACAAATCCAAAATAGACAATCAGTTACACAAATAATTTTAATTTTATAAAGTACACGAAATTTTAATTAAAAATACACCAAATTTTGAAAAATAATAATCATAAGATCAATTTGCTTAAGTGAAGAAGAAAAAAATCATTAGATGCAACTTGTCAACTTAATATGGGTTTGTTTGATATAGCTAAAAGAATGAGATTGAAATCAAGAATCAGAATGAAATAGAATTATAATAAGTCATTTATGATAATTGGTGTTTGGTATGGTGTTGGAGTGATAGATTCTTGAATCATGTTATTCGTTTTTTTATTAATTACGGAAATAGAAATGGAATCCGTTATATTATTTTCGAGCACTTTCCGATGACATATCATCTTGGCCAACATATCCAAATCATAATTATTAATAGTTTTGTAAAAACTATTTTGCTACAATATAGTTGAAATTAACCAATGGATAATTTTTTATAAAAAATATTTTTATTTTGTAAAATTGAATAAGTGATTAATGCATGTATAATGTACATATACGAACATGATCTTAAATTTGAAATGAGCAATATCTTGAAATGGATGATACTCATTTTAACTTATGAAATCAAGTTCGTCTTTAGAGTTGGAATAAGTCATTTTATGAAATTATTTTCATTCCAATTTCAAGTCTTTCCAAACACGAGGTATGTGTATGACTATTCTGATTCAAAGTTCTGATTATATGGGGATCATATCAAACGAGCCCTAAGGGTGTGTTTGGTAAGAAATGTCAGTTTGTTAGAAGATTAATCTAGCCGGAGATTATAAGAGATTAATCGCCAATAACCTTGGATGAGAGGGGTTTTTTCTTTTAAAATACGTGTCATCCAATTTATGGTACACATAAATAACGACTAGAATTGTATGTCACCCACAAGATGCAAATTGGAGGGATATAAAATTTACTATGGAAAGGTTATTTGTTTCAATCTTCTTGATGCAATCGTGCCTTGGTTTGCCAGACTTCCTCGGAGCATTACTTTCATGTTGACCATTAAAAAAACACTAATAGATTTTGGATATAGTTGTTAAGATTGTATTAGGAATTTCACATGGGGTTGTAAATAAAGAATGTATAATAGGTGACATTTTCTGAAATAATCACTGAATGGTGATTCGGAATCCAATTATCGATCTTTGACTTATTTTTCCCGATCAAAAATAGATCTCTGACTTTCCAAAAATGATGGCTTCTGAATGACAACCAATTCAGACCAGCAAGCCCTCACTCTTCTGCCACTCCTTGTAATCCTCCTCCTCAACGGTGTCAGACGGCTCGACGCCCTTCGTCTCCGGTAACCAAATCACGAACACTCCACACGCCAGCGTCACCACCCCAAACATCCCATACGTCACCAACTCACTCTCCCTCCCAGCAGCCACCAACATTGGACCGAACCCCGCCCCGAACATCATCGCTAACCTCACCAACGATACCGCCGAGTTCCTCACGCACGTCGGAAACAACTCCGTTGCATAGATGAGTCCTAAGTCAAGTGCTGTGGTCCCGCTGAAAAACGACACCAGCTCCATTGCAACCTGTAGTGCCGAGTTTGAGCCTCTCAATGCTCCGCAGAGTATGCTGCAGATCCCACTTAATGTGGCCATCACTAGCATCGATGACTTCCTGTTGAATGATCGAATAAGGATGAACGTTGCTAGTGACGCCGGAAGCTCCATGAACGCGCTCATGGCGACGCTAACGTAGAGGTTAAACGATAGGTTTCCTAGCCCTAGTGGCATACCGTAGTATACGATCCCGAGCCCAAAGCAAATGACCATCATGAGTATCAGCCGCCGACACGCCCATCTTCTTGAGATCAGGATTCCCATGGCGGAGTACATGTTGACGGTCTCTGCTTTGGAGTCGCGAACTGCGAGCCACCGGGGAGACTCTCCAACGAAGAAGTGGATGGTGAGGGTGTAGAGCAAGGCAGGTAGGGACGTCCACATGTAAATATTTCTCCAAGAGGCGGCACGGTTGAAGTAGGATATAGCTGGTATGGAGGCAAACCCGAAAGTGAAGAGAACGAAGCCGGCGACACTGAGTTGGGATCGCCAGCGTGTGGAGACGAGTTCGCCGGCGAGGACGAGGGCGCAGGTTCCGATCGACGCGCGGCCGAAGCCGCATACGAATCTGAGGGCGGAGTATAGATATATGTTGGTGGCGAAGAGGGAGGTGAGGATTCCGGAAATTGACATGACGAAGCAGGAGAGGACGAGGAGGTTCTTGCGGCCGAGACACGTGTCGGATAAGGTGGTGAGGAGGAGAGCGCCGGCTATGCAACCGATGTAGAAAGATGAGGTGGGGAGGCCGGTGAGGAAGGGGCCTGCGTTTTGGAGGGACCATTCGGAGAGGATGTTGGAAGGGTAGGAGAGGGAGTCGGTGAAGACGGTGATGAAGCATTGCTGAGCATCGAAGGCCCATGATAGCGACACCAGCAGGGCTTGGATCAGCTGCGCCCATCCTGTGTACTGCTCAATTTCATCATCTTCAAGGTTGTGGTCTTTGCACGAGAGAAGCGCGGTTGATGTCTCTGACATGTCTTCACCCAAATCTACTTCGCTTGTTTAGTACGCTCGGCGCTGGGGTTTATACTGCCACCTAGGGCTTCAATATTATATATATATACACACACGAATATACTGCCGAATATATAAAGTCATGTCCGGCGAATATATCATCCATTAATAACACTATTTTTTTCCTTTAATATTTGGCAAACAAATTATTTAGCTTTAATATATATATATATATATATATATATATATATATATATATATATATATATATATATATATATATATATATATATATATATATGACTATACCGCCGAATATATAGAGTCATGTCCGGCGAATATTTCATCCATTAATAAAACGATTTTTTTTCTTTTAATATTTGACAATAATATATATTTGGCAAACAAATTATTTGGCTTTAATATACGTATTCCTCGTGGGCACAACATCTATTTGAAGATATATATTATAACTAGAAAAAAATTATCTTATTATTTTACATTAATTTTTATTTAATATTATATTTTTATTATTTTCTCCTAATCCTAATAGGTTGAAATAAAAATTTGTGTGTTATTCTCCAACATTAATATCAATGTCCTATAGTCTGAATTGCTTTCTTGTTGTACATTCTACATTTCCATGCATGTTCCGTTCTTGCCGTTTTTATATTTGAAAGTTTTAAATAAAAAAACTTTCACAAATTAAATTGTGATTTAAAACAATATAAAAGATATGGTTGTATTTTTTTAAATTTTCAATAATTCAATCAATATAGTTATACTCATTAAATATTGAGAACGTGGACCATAATTTGGTTGAAATGATTGAGTTCCTTAGGATATAATTAAAACCATTGTTTACAAGTACACATGATTCTCTTTAATATTAAAAAATCATATGCATGTGCTTCTCCCTGATTCCAATAAAAAGATACACGTGTTTTCTTGTATAAGCGTGAATTACGTTACTGCATGTTTTTTAATTGCTCAATTTGTCACTGGTGTAAGAGATCGTGGACTCGTGGGTACAGTACAAGTTGTAATCAAACGCGGCAACCCAAAAGATAAAATAAAATAACGGACCTACTACATGTATTAAGCTTTGTTTAGTGATATATTAAATGAAAAGAATTCAAGAAGCAAAAGCCGACTATCACCTAACACTATTACATCAAATTAGAGTTAGAATAAAGTTATATGTAATTTATTGTTTTATCTCTAATGTTGCAAGATTTGTGAACTAAGAGATCATTTATTTGATTGATCAAATATTGTTTATATAGAAGCACGAAACTAAAAGTATTGTGTTCACAAATAAACATCCTGAATATAGGCAAAATCATACATGAATGAATGATAAAACTACCTAAAAGAGTGCCTAAACTAGTGTCATAAATCACGTCATCAAAATATCTCATACTTGTCGCTTGCTCGCCCCCGAGCAAGGTTCAAATGTAGGCTACGAGATGGCGTGAGTTATGAATGCGGAATAATAGAAAAATCTTTTTGGAAATGTGCTTCAAGTTATCGATCACCTTCATAGTGATGTTTCATGGCAATGGACAAGCAATCACACATCAAAGGAATAAAGGCATAGAAAGACAATGACACTTAACTCGAAAACATGGATGAAAAACAAATCGAAAGTGTCAAGATGATCATGAGGAAATCCAATCTAGATTGCTAAGTCATACACATATGCAAGTAGGTCTTAAGGGTTTAGGAAAGAAGAGGCCAAGAAACGTGTTGAAGGGCGGGAATTTTCGAGGTCAAGTGGTGCTAATCCGTGAAAGGAACTAAACCACTACTTCATTTTTGTTCTTCATCCACCAAAGTGTAATTTTCTCCTTCTTTTATTTTCTTTTTATTTTTATTCACTTGAGACAATGACATTAGTGTACAAAATCCGAAACCTTGGTGATTAGCGGACCTCAGGATTTTTCCGAGGTGCCTCACACCGGACACACATACCAAGACTCGTTAGGACAATTGCTTTATCCGACTTTGACAAGACACAAACATCTGGCTTTGGCAAGACACTCACACTGGGCACACATTCCAAGGCTTGTTAGGACAAATGGTGCCGTGCTACTTGTCATCAAAACCAACGTCCCCCAACCTATATTTTTTCTACACTTTTCACAACACATTCAACCACTTCATTCACAACATTCATTCATTAACTTCAACATCCCACAATTGCTTTTCACATACTCAACACACTATCATGTTCCTAATTCCCGGATGGGTCAAAAGAGGTAAAACTTTTCATTTCAAGTGAGGTGCTTTAAACAACATGATCAAGATGAGAAGAAGAGAGAAGTGAATTGCCTTAATCATCCTTAGATGATGTGTAAGAACTTGCATGCAATTTCGACCTTCAATTCTCAATCAAAACTAGACAATAATCTTCATCACAATTCATACATGGGATTCAAGAGAAGTATTCAAGTGTACATATGCATAAATTCATTCAACACACAAGAAGATCCATATCCAATCCAGAAAACAAAAACCATCATAAAGGTCATGTCCAAAGTAAGAAGCACAAAATGTTTTCAAAATTTTCGATTTTTTTTGAAAATTTTGATATATGTATATACAATGCAAGACATGAAAAGAAACGTGTGACTATTGATGACATGATTTATGACGTTAGTTTAGGCATTCATTTAGATAGTTTTTCCCCTTATTCATGCATGGTTTGGCATTAGTTTGTGGCGTTTATGCTTAATCGAGTCTTACTTGTAGAAAAGACGTCTACACGAGCTTTTTTCGGTTTTGTAGGTATTTCGGGGATCTTTTGGACATTAATCGATACATTCGAGGATCATTCCTCGTAGTGGTACGCATCCGGACTCCTTAAGGAGCAAGCTAGATGCAAATGAGAACACAAAAGACCTTGTTGGTGCGTGCCTTGCACCAACTCACGACTTAGTGATCCAATGAGGCTTTTCTGGTAAGAAGCACGGCCTAAAG
Source organism: Fagopyrum esculentum (assembly GCA_033239045.1). Classification (NCBI taxonomy): domain Eukaryota; kingdom Viridiplantae; phylum Streptophyta; class Magnoliopsida; order Caryophyllales; family Polygonaceae; genus Fagopyrum; species Fagopyrum esculentum. Next base: position 57,988,584 of record BSUD01000002.1, read on the forward strand.
GCCAAAATCACGCCCGTGGTTTCATTATTTTGCCCGTGGTTTCTGTCAGGACAACTTTGACACTTGTCACACAATTCCTTTGCCCGACCTTTGCTTTCCTTGGTTGAGTGTGGACTTGGAAAAGCCTATAGGCTGGCTTTTGGACTCTCTCTCATCATCCATTGTGGGAGAGACTTGGAAGAACAACAAAAACACTCTTGTTTGGAAGAAGAAGAACATCATAAAACTTAGATCTAGAGTGAGACATTGAGTGATTTTTAGTGACTTTGTTGAGTAGCTTTTGGAAGTATTGTAAGGAACGTTTTGAAGCTATTTTTGAAGGGTTGTAAGTCCTGGTTAAACTCATATTCAGCTAAGATTACTTGCTTCTTTTCTCTCTTATTTCACTTTCTTGCTATGGAAACCATGTATGCTTGCATGATGAGTTTGGATCTTAAAATGCATGTTATTAGTTAAGTAGTTGAGATTCTAGGGTGATGAAATGATGGTTATGGCTTGGACTATGATAGAATAGACTTGAATGTACCTTTGGATGACTTGCATGCTTGAATCCTAACCCCCAACCATAATCAGGGCATTTCCTCCTAAACCACGGCCGTGGTTTCTTATGATCAGCCCGTGGTTTTGCTATGTTGTGCTTATATTGATGAATCTGAATGTTAGGATGTTAGATTGTTGAAATCCTAGTGTTTGTTAAGCCTTATCTAGCTTAGGGTGACCTAATGCTAGCAAACTAAGTGAGGGAAGACTTACCCGGTAATTCCCGATCTTAGATGCCAAAGATGATTAAGTCTAGGTAGTAGTGAGCCTCACAATCCGCTATTGGATTGAATGTGCTAGGATTGTTGCTTAGGACTTGCCTTCCCGAGATTTACCCGGTAAGGAGAGGTTTGACTCCTAGATAGTAATCCGGTTTGTGGAGAATTCCCAACCTTAGGTTCCTAGAGACTTACCCAGTAATAGGACCTTAGGCGCGGGATTAGTTGACCTTGAGACCTACCCGGTGATTGATCCCATTAGAGAAACACCCTTTCTCAACATACCGCAGCTTGTCCAAGGTTGATTAGAAGCTTGAGCCCAATGCCATAACCGGAAGTCCCAATCCCTAGAATCCGCTTTTCTTACTTGATCACATATCTTGTTCTCGTGTTGTTTGTTTGTGTTGCTTGATTGATTGATAAATCTTGCATGATTTGTGATCTTTGTTTGATCACCACAAAAACCCAACAAAAAATATCATGATTTTCATTTCTTTATTTCTTTCTCTTTTCTTAGACTAGATTTGCACAATCCATGATCACTTGTTTGATTTGATTTCACCTTAGTCTTCGTGTTCGACCTCGGAGTAATATCCTTGCTACAAAACGACCCATACACTGTGGGTTCGCTAGGAGTTAGGAGAATATGCCGAGTTATAAATTGTAAGGCTTTTGCGTGGTACATTTCTAGCGTAACAACTATAAATTGAAACTATCCTAGATGTGATCATGCAAAGAATTATGAAAACCCCACCCCATACTTAAAATCACATTGTCCCCAATGTGAGAGTTAAATAAAGAGTGAAAGAAGTCCTCACAATATAAAATGTCGGGATGTCGGTATTCCGGTTCACTCAAGTTCAATGGTGATGGATTTAGATGAAAGTGCAAGTTGCATCATGAAGAACGGGCTCACACCAAGGCAAGCATGGCTAGCAGAGGGATATCGGACCATCACCCCATCTAGACTGAGGTCCAGACCGAGGTGACTCCCTACAGAGGGCGATTTTGGTTGGCCCCATGCACTATTTTGGCCGAGATAATATCTAGCTCCTCCTTTGCCTAAGTGCTCGGATCTTGCACTTCACTCCAACGAACTCATGAGTTCCACACATGGCCTTTAACAACCTCAACGCTCATCACAACATCTATATCTTATCATCAAAGACAAAAGAAAACACACACAAAACCAAAAACTAAAACAAACGCAAAACGAAAAGGGAAAGATATGTACCCTTGGGTTGCCTCCCAAGAAGCGCTTCTTTAAGGTCTTTACCTAGACCAAACTCCGGAGTGTCTACTCGAGGTGGAGCCGGGCAATCACATCAATCGGGTCTTCCCACATGTACTTCTTCAAATGGTTACCATTCACCTTAAAGTTTCCACAATGCTCTCCTCCAATTTCTACCGCTCCGTGAGGAAAACTATTCCTCACCACATACGGGCAAGTCCATCTTGACTTCAGCTTTCCGGTAAAGAACCGCAGTCTTGAGTTGAAGAGAAGGACCAAGTCTCCTTCACTCAACTCCATCGGGATGAGGCGCTTGTCATGCCAACGCTTGGTTCTCTCTTTGTAGATTTGGGCATTCTCAAAAGAATCAAGTCTAAGCTCCTCAAGTGCATTGATGCCTAACAACCTCTTCTCACCGGCCTCCTTGATGCCAAAGTTCAACCACTTAATGGCCCAATACGCTCTATGCTCCATTTCGACCGTGATGTGGCAAGACTTGCCATAAACTAACTTGTAGGGGGTTGCTCCAATTGGTGTTTTGAAGGCAGTTCTATATGCCCACAAGGCATCATCAAGCCTCATGGCCCAATCGTTTCTAGTCCTTGACACCGTCTTCTCTAAAATCCCCTTGATCTCCCGGTTGGAGATCTCAACTTGCTCACTTGTTTGAGGGTGATAAGGTGTTGCAACCTTGTGAGTCACCCCATACTTAGCCAACAATGCTCCAAAGTTTCTAGCGGTGAAATGATTCCCTCCATCACTTATAATTACTCTTGGTTTTCCAAATCTCGGGAAGATCACTCGGTTGAAGAACCGCACCACTACCTTGGCGTCATTTGTGGGAGAGGTGATTGCTTCCACCCACCGATACATAGTCCACCGCCAAGATGATGTAGAGGTTGCCACATGAAGAGGGGGATGGACCCATGAAGTCCACACCCCAAACGTCATATATCTCTACCTCTTGAATATTGTTCATGACATATCGTTTCTCCTTGAAATGTTGCCCGTCCTTTGACAACATCACATGCCACAACAAAATTCTGCACATCACGAAACAAATTAGGCTAATAAAATCCGGATTGCAATTCCTTGGCACAAGTCTTATGTGAGCTAGCGTGTCCTCCACATGGTAGAGAGTGACAATGCCGGATCACGCTCTCCATCTCATCCTCCGGAATACATATTCGGAACACTCCACTCGATACTCTCTTGAACAAGAGAGGTTCACTCCAAAAAATAGTGCCTCCCGTCCTTGAAAAACTTCTTCCTTTGAGCAAAGGACATTCCGGGATGCACTTCTTCACATACCAAGTAGTTCACGATATCCGCAAACCATGGCTCTTTTCCTCTAGACACATGAAATAGACATTCCTCCACCACTTGCAATTACTCATCCCGGAATGATTCATCAATTGGGATCTGGTGTTTCTCAATCTCCAAGGGAGGAAGTCTACTAAGGTGGTCCGCTACGCAGTTTTCGGACTCCTTCTTATCTCGAATCTCCAAATCAAATTCTTGGAGAAGAAGGATCCACCAGATAGGCGAGGTTTTGCGTCCTTCTTTATGAGTAGATAACGAATCGCAACATGATCCGTGTACACAATCACCTTGGCTCCTACTAGATATGACCACAACTTTTGAAAGGCATACACAACCGCTAGCAACTCCTTCTCGGTGGTGGCATAGTTGAGTTGGGCCTCATCTAGCGTCTTGCTACATTAGTAGATGACATGCGTAATCCCATCTTTCCTTTGTCCTAGCACGGCTCCAACGGCCACGTCACTTGCATCACATATCACCTCAAATGGTAGGCTCCAATCCGGAGCTTGCATAATCGGGGCGGTGATCAAAGCATTCTTCAACATATAAAAAGCTTCAAGGCAATCCTTTGAGAAAATAAACTCAACATCCTTCATTAGTAGGTTAGTGAAAGGCTTAAAAATAATAAAGAAATCTTTAATAAACCTCCGGTAAAAACTGACATGCCCTAAGAAACTCCTTACCCCTTTCACTGAGGTAGGTGGTTGCAACTTCTCTATTGTCTCAATTTTAGCTCTATCAACCTCAATGCCTCGATGGGAAACCAAATGTCCCAACACTATGCCTTCACTCACCATGAAGTGTCATTTCTCCAATTTAAAACAAGGTTAGTCTCCTCACACCTCTTCAACACCAAAGACACGTTAGCAAGAAAATGATCAAATGAAGAGCCATAAACCGAGAAATCATCCATAAACACTTCCATATTATTCTCACTATACTCAGAAAAATTTCCAGCATACACCTTTGAAAGGTGGTGGGTGCATTACACAACCCAAATAACATCCTTCTATATGCAAATGTTCTCCATGGACAAGTAAATGTAGTTTTTTCTTGGTCATCCGGGTGGATTGAGATTTGGAAAAACCCGCTATAACCGTCAAGATAACAAAAATGAGAATGTTGAGCTAACCTCTCTAGCATTTGGTCAATAAAGGGGAGAGGGAAATGATCTTTCCTAGAGGCCACATTGAGTTTCCTATAGTCAATACACATCCTCCAACCCGTAACCTTCCTAGTCAGGATAAGTTCATTATTCTCATTAGTTACTACGGTCATACCACCCTTCTTAGGCACTACATGTACGGGACTAACCCACTTACTATCCGAAATCGGGAAAATGATTCCTACATCTAGCAATTTTAATATCTCTTTCTTAACCACTTCTTTCATAATCGGGTTCAATCTCCTTTGAGGTTCAATAGATGGTTTATGATTGTCTTCCATTAAGATTTTATGCATGCACAAGGATGGTTTAATGCCAACAAGGCCATCAATGGTGTAACCTATACCTCTCCTATGCAATTTAAATTCAGTCAATAGCTTCTCAAGCTCATCATCATTCAAAGATGCATTCACAATCACAAGATTTGTAGAATTCGAACAAATGAAAGCATACTTTAAATGAGAAGGGAGAGGTTTGAGATAAAGTATAGGAGGAACTTTAATGGTTGGATTTGATCCATATAGCTCAACCTTAGATGATACCAAAGCCATTGAAGACTCCCCAAGACACCTTAAAGCTTCATCAATAACAATTTGAAGCCTTTCTTGAAGTTCAGGGACTTCGGATGCCCCAGGGCCATTTCGGTCGAGATGTGGGCCAAGGTGAGTTTTTGTTGAGTGCATCTTGGATGGTTCAAGCACCATCTCGGCCGAGATGAAATGCATGCAACCGAGATCAGCCCCATTTTTGTTCTCCTCTTCGAGTGCTTCAAATTCAGCACTTGGTTCCTCTTCTAATGCATCCAAGGCTTGGATTTCTTCATTGCAATCCTCTTCAACTCCTTCTTCCATGATGCTCATGCTAAGAAATTTCTCCGAGGGGTCCTTGATCAAGATGGAACTCACCACCTCTATAGACATCTCTTCATCCTCAATGTTGTAGATATCTTCAACTAAAGTTGGCCCCTTCACCATTGTTGAAAATTTAAGCTTGATGTGCTCTTCTCCTATGTTGAATGAGAGGGTTCCATTTTTGCAATCAACTAGACATCCGAATGTGGCTAGAAATGGCCTTCCCAAGATGATGAGAACGGGATAGTCCGTCGGGATATCTAACACTACAAAGTCTATTGACACATAGAATTTTTCGAGTTGTACCAGGATGTCCTAAAGTATTCCTACCGGATGAGTGATTGAACAATCCGCATATAAAGGGTCATCTTGACTGGCTATGGCTCACCTAGCCCAACCTTTTTGCATAGTGCAAGCGGGATTATGCTTACACTAGCTCCAAGGTCACATAAAGCTTCATATTGCACTTCACCAACACCAATCGGCACACAAAATGAATCCGAATCACGCAGCTTAGGAGGCATCGCCTCCCTCATGGTTTGTATCAACTCGGAAGATCTCTTTATCATTCTCACTTCACCATACTCTTCCAACTTCCTCTTGTTGGAGGGTATCTCTAATTTTCCTTAGCCCGGGATACCTAATATCGCATCCATGAATGGAATGTTAATATGCAATTTAGACATAAGTTCAAGGAATTTACCAAAATGCTTGTCCAATCGAGCTCTTGCTCGTGATTGAGGAAATGGTAGTGGTGGCTTGTATGGAGGAGGTGGCACATAGATTGTCTCAACTTTCTTGCTCTTGCCTCCTTCATCTTGCTTTGGCTCCTCTTCCACCATCACCTTCTTCCTCCTGTCAGCACCCTTGGGCAAGGGATCACTTGTGCTCAGTCCACTCCTTGTGGTAATCGCCAATACTTGCCCTCTAGGGTTGTCCTCGGTTCTTCTAGGAAGCTTCCCCAAATCTCTTTGTGTCTCACCCACTTTTTGGAACACTTGTGCTTCTAGCACCTTTTGAGCTTTGTAAATGGATGTCACGGTGCTCTCAAGACCACTCAACTTCCCAATAAGTTGTTCAAAAATCATTTCGGTCGTATCTTTTGGGGGTTGAGAAATACCAGGTGGAGGCTCTTGTGAAGCCTTCAGTGGTGGTGCTTGGCTTGTTGAAGCGGGAGGATTAAGTGCACCATCCGGGTTTGAGTAGGAGAACCCGAGAGCATTGTGGTTGGGCAGTAGTTGTTGAAGTTCTAGTTGTTGTAATTTCTTGAGCCTTGATACCCTCCATTAAAGTTGCCCCTTCCCATGTAATTCACATCTTCATCCTTGGAAGTCAAGTTTGCTTGAGCTTGCACTTGTACTTGAGGAGTTGCTTGGTTCTTCAAAGTGGTAGTACATAACTCCCTCAAGGACTTTAAGTCATTGTTGATGGCATCAAGCTTGAAGTTACTCATGGTTACTCCAATAACTTCATAAGCTCCCGGTCTTCTCCCATCACTCTTCCTATGTGAGAATTTTTCTATCACCAATGCTTGTTTCTCTACAAACTCCCAAGCCTCATCCACATTGTTCTCCATAAATGTACCTCCGGAAAGTGATTGATGCTTGAATTGGCTATCTTCATGAAGCCCCTTGAAGTATATCTCCAAAAGCTCTATCTTCGGAATTCCGTGGTGTGGACAATCTAGGAGGAGATCCTTGAATCTCTCCCAAGATTTGAAAATGCTCTCTTTATCCTTCATGGTGAAGGTGTTTATCTTCCTTCTTAGTTTGGTTGTCTTGGAAGGCAAGAGGAACTTTGTTAGGAACTCGGTTGTCATCTCCTACCAAGTAGCCACTCGTCCTTGTGGTATGGATTGGTACAAAGCCAAGGCTTTATCCTTAAGGGAGAAGTAGAAAGCCCTAATCTTATGGTTGTTGCTCTCCAATCTAGGTGATCTTAGAGTCTCCATCAAGATCTCGTAGTTCATAAGGTGTTGATGCGGTGACTCTCCTTCCATCCCTCCAAATTGGTTATGCCTAATCATTTATAGTATTTGAGGGCAGAGCTCATAGTCATGAGCTGCGGGATCTCCTAAATTGACATCCGGACGGTGAACTCTTTGAGCCAGATCCATGCGTTGGCCAAGTGTTTGTGGCTCCTCAATAATAATCATCTCAACCCGAACATGTGCCGCCAGTTGAGGCGTTGGTGGAGGATGTGGTTGACGAAGATTAAGCTCTCTTTGCTCAAGAGCTTGCCTAATTTCCTCAATCTGCCTCCTAATAGCTTCTTGCCTCTCATTTGCAAGTCTCCTCTCATTTTGCAAAGCTTCATCCCTAAGCCTCAATTGTTCTAAAGCTTCATCCAACTCAGCCCTAAGGTTTGCTTCGACCATCTCCTTCTTCTTCTTAGCACCTTTGGATCTCGTTCCAAGGGTCTTCTCCGGTTTGCTACGGAATGGACCTAAATCCTTGCCACGAGATCTTCGCATGCACCTAAAGTATGGGAGATGTCCTGAAAAATCAAAGACACAAACCAAACAAGATCAGAAGCAAAAGAAAGACCTAAACTATAAACAATCACACACAATGATTCAATCTAGACCTAGTCCCCAACAACGGTGCCAAAAACTTGTTGATCGCTAGTAATGGAGTTCGCAAATAAAAGGCAAGAGTGCCAAGAACTTGTTCGCTCAAAACATGCATGATGACATGATTTATGAAGTTAGTTTAGGCATTCATTTAGATAGTTTTTCCCGTTATTCATGCATGGTTTGACATTAGTTCGTGTCATTTATGCTTAATTCATCCACATTGTCGAAATAGATATCTACACGAGCTCTTGTCGGTTTTTATAGGTATTTTGGGGAGCTCTTGGACTTAATAGACACATTCGGGGATCATTCCTCGTGATGGAACACTTCCGGACTCATTAAGGAGCAAGCTAGGAGCAAAGGAGAACACATAGGACCTTGTTGGTGCATGCCTTGCACCAACTCATGACTTGGTGATGCAAGGAGAGTTTCTGGTGATAACCACGACCCAGAGGAAAATCTCGGCCGTGGTTCTGTATGATCAGCCCGTCATTTGTTCTGTTGTGCTTGTATTGATGAATCTGAATGTTAGGAAGTTAGATTGTTGAAATCATAGTGTTTGTTAAGCATAATCTAGCCTAGGGTGACCTAATGCTAGCAAACTAAGTGAGGGAAGAGACTTACCCGGTAAAATCCCGATCTTAGATACCAAAGATGATGAACTCTAAGTAGTAGTGAGCCTCACAAGCCGCTATTGGACTGAGTGTGCTAGGATTGTTTCTTAGGACTTGCCTTCCCGAGACTTACCCGGTAAAGAGAGGTTTGACCCCTAAATAGCAATCCGGTTTGTGTAGAATTCCCAACTTTAGGCTCCTAGAAACTTACCCGGTAATAGGACCTTAGGTGAGGGATTAGTGGACCATGAGACCTACCCGGTGATAGATCCCATTGGAGAAACATCCTTTCCCAACATACCGCAGCTTGTCCAAGGTTGATTAGAAGCTTGAGTCCAATGCCATAACCGGAAGTTCCAATCCCTAGAATCCGCTTTTCTCTCTTTGATCACATATCTCGTGTTTGTGTTGCTTGTTTGTGTTGCTATCTTGAGTTGTTTGTTTGATTTATAATCTTGCATGATTTGTGATCTTTGCTTGATCACCACAAAAATCCAACAAAAAATATCATGGTTTTCATTTTTTTATTTCTTTCGCTTTTCTTAGACTAGATTTGCACTATCCATGATCACTTGTTTAATTTGATTTCACCTTAGTTTCGTGTTCGACCTCGGAATACTATCCTTACTACAAAACGACCCATACACTGTGGGTTCGCTAGGATTTAGGAAATTATATCGAGTTATAAATTGTAAGACTTTTGTGCTACACGTTTCTAGCGTAACAAGTTTTTGGCGCTGTTGCCGGGGACTAGGTCTATATTGAATCATTGTGTGTGATTGTTTATAGTGTAGGTATTTCTTGTTGCTTTTGATCTTTTTGTTTTGTGTCTTTGAATTTTCAGGACATCTCTCATTCTTTAGGTGCATGCGAAGATCTCGTGGCAAGGATTTAGCTCCATTCGATCCCGAACCGGAGAAAACCCTTAAGACTAGATCCAAGAGCATTAAGAAGAAGGAGACGGACGGAAGAGATCTTCAAGCTGAGTTGAATGATTCCTTAGAGCAAATTAGGCTAAGGGATGAAGCCTTGGAGAACGAGAGGAGACTTGCAAATGAGAGGCAAGAAGCAACTAGGAGGGAAATTGAAGAGATTAGGCAAGCTCTTGTGCAAAGGGAACTTAATCTTCGTCAACAACCTCCACCACCACCACCGCACCCGGCGGCCAATGTTCGGTTTGAGCCAATTATTATTGAGGAGCCACAAACGCTAGGGCAACGTATGGATCCAGCCCAAAGAGTGCACCGTCCGGGTGTAAACTTAGGAGATCCAGCAACCCATGATTATGAGCTCTACCCTCAAGTGCTACAAATGATCCGGCACAATCAATTTGTAGGGATGGAAGGAGAGTCTCCTTATCAACACTTGATGAATTATGAGATCTTGATGGAGACTCTAAGGCCACCTAGATTGGAGAGCAACAACCACAAGCTTAGGGCTTTTTCCTTCTCACTAAAGGATAAAGCCTTGGCATGGTACCATTCCATTCCACTAGGACGTGTGGGTACCTGGGAGGAGATGACAACCGAGTTCTTAACAAAGTTCTTCCCACCTTCCAAGATAACCGAGCTAAGAGGGAAGATCAATGCCTTCATGATGAAGGATAAGGAGAGCCTATTCAAATCTTGGGAGAGGTTCAAAGACCTCCTCCTAGATTATCCACACCATGTGATACCGAAGATAGAGCTATTGGAGATTTATTTCAAGGGGCTTGATGAGGATAGTCAATTCAAGCTCCAATCACTTTCCGGAGGAACACTCATGGAAAAGAATTTTGATGAGGCTTGAGAGTTTGTAGAGAAGCAAGCCTTGGTGATAGAGAAGTACTCTCATAGGAAGAGTGATGGGAGAAAACCGGTAGTATATGAACTAAGTGAAGTCACCATGAGCAACTACAAACTTGATGCAATTAACAATGAGCTTAAGTCCTTGAAGGAGTTGTGTACCACAACCTTAAAGAATCAAGCAAGTCCTCAAGTGCAAGCCAATTTGGCTTCCAAAGAGGAGGATATTAACTACATGGGAAGGGGTAACTTCAACAATTATCAAGGCCCTAGGAACTTCAACAACAACAGCCGGCAATACAATAATTATTGGCCTAATCACAACCATCCCGGGTTCTCCTATTCTAACCCGGATGGTGCCTTGAACCCTCCCGCTTCCACAAGCACAGCCCCACCACCGAAGGCTTCACAAGAACCTTTACCCGGTTTTGGCTTAACCTCCAAAGGATAGAGCCGAAATGATGTTTGAACAATTGCTAGGAAGGTTGAGTGGGCTTGAGAGCACAGTGACATCCATTTCGAAGGCTCAAAAGGTGCTAGAAGCACAAGTGTTCCAAAAGGCGGGTGAGGCACAAAGGGATCCGGGAAAGCTTCCCGGAAGGACCGATGACAATCCAAGAGGCCAAGCGTTGGCCATTACCACAAGGAGTGGGTTGAGCATGAAAGATCCCTCACCAAAGGAGAATGACAAGGGAAAACAAGTAGTGGTGGAAGAAGAACCATTGCAAGAGGAAGGAGGAAAGAGCAAAGATGATGAGCCAACATATGTGGCACCTCCTCCATACAAACCACCACTACTATTCCACAATCACGAGCAAGAGCTCGTTTGGATAAACATGTCGTTAAATTCCTTGAACTCATGTCTAAATTACATATTAACATTCCGTTCATGGATGCGATTCTAGGTATGCCGTCCTATGGAAAGTTTTTGAAGGAGATACTCTCCAACAAGAGAAAGTTAGAGGAGTATGGAGAAGTGAAGATGACAAAGAGATCTTCCGAGTTGATACAAACCATGAGGGAGGAGATGCCTCCTAAGCTGCGAGATCCGGGATCTTTTTGTGTGCTAATTGGAGTTGGAGAAGTGCAATATGAGGCCCTGTGTGACCTTGGAGCAAGTGTAAGCATTATCCCGCTTAAATTTTTCAATAAGGTTGGGCTAGGAGAACCGAAGCCGGTCAAGATGACCCTCTACATGGCGGACCGATCCATCACTCACCCCGTGGGAATCCTAGAGGACATACCAGTTCAGCTTGGGAAGTTCTATGTGCCAATCGATTTCGTTGTTTTGGACATCCCGGCGGACTACCCGGTTCCTATCATTTTGGGAAGGCCATTCTTAGCCACATCCGGATGTTTAGTGTATTGCAAAAATGGGATCCTCTCCTTCAACATAGGAGAAGAAAATATTAAGTTCAAGCTGTCTACAATGATGAAGGGGCCAACCCTTGGTGAAGACGTCTTCAACATTGTCGAGGAAGAAGTATCTAGGGAAGTTGTGAGCTCAATCCTAATCAAAGATCCATTAGAAAAGGTTCTTAGCATGAGCATCATGGAGGAAGGAGTTGAGGAAGATTGAAAGGAAGAAATCCAAGTTTTGGATGCATTAGAAAAGGAGACAAGTGTTGAAATTGAAGTGCACGAAGGAGTGCTGAAGAACAGAGAGAACCACGGCCTGGGACTAAGAACCATGCCCGTAATTTCAACTGTGGAAGTCTCTGTAGTATCCATTTGTGCCAGTTTTTCCAAAACCACGCCCGGGGTTATGCCAGTGGCCGTGGGATCACCCCTGGTTTCTCCAGAAAGTCCCTTAGTTGTTGATCAAGCTTCAAGGAGTCTTGAAGAGTCTTCAATGGCTTTGGATTCATCTAATGTGGAGCTATATGGATCACATTTAACCGATAAAGGTCCTCCTAAACTTGATCTCAAACCTCTCCCTTCTCATTTAAAGTATGCTTTCCTTGGTTCAAATTCTACTTATCCCGTGATTGTGAATGCATCTTTGAATGATGATGAGCTTGATAGATTGTTGAATGAATTGAAATTGCATAGGAGAGCTATTGGTTACACCATTGATGACTTAGTTGGCATTAAACCTTCCTTGTGCATGCATAAAATCTTGATGGAAGACAACCATAAACCTTCAATTGAACCTCAAAGAAGATTGAACCCTATTATAAAAGAGGTAGTCAAGAAAGAGATCCTAAAATTGCTAGATCCGGGAATCATTTTCCCGATTTCGGATAGTAAATGGGTTAGTACCGTACATGTTGTTCCTAAGAAGGGTGATATGACCGTAGTAACTAATGAGAACAATGAACTAATCCCAACTAGGACGGTTACGGGGTGGAGAATGTGTATTGACTATAGGAAACTTAATGTGGCCTCTAGGAAAGATCACTTCCCTCTTCCCTTTATTGACCAAATGCTAGAAAGGTTAGCTCAACATTCACATTTTTGTTACCTTGATTGCTATAGTGGGTTTTTCCAAATTCCTATTCACCCGGAGGACCAAGAGAAAACAATATTTACTTGTCCTTAGGGAACATTTGCATATAGAAGGATGCCATTTGGGTTGTGTAATGTACCCTCCACCTTTAAGAGGTGTATGATGGCTATTTTTTCTGAATATATTGAGAATATTATGGAAGTGTTTATGGATGATTTCTCGGTATATGGCTCTTCATTTGATAATTGCTTGGCTAATCTATCTTTGGTGTTGAAGAGATGTGAGGAAACTAATCTTGTGTTGAATTGAGAGAAATGCCACTTCATGGTGAGTGAAGGCATAGTGTTGGGACACTTGGTTTCCCACCGAGGCATTGAGGTTGATAGAGCAAAGATAGAAACGATAGAGAAGTTTCCCCCACCTACCTCGGTGAAAGGGGTAAGGAGCTTCTTAGGGCATGCCGGTTTTTACAGGAGATTTATAAAAGATTTATCTAAAATTTCTAAGCCTCTCACTAACCTACTAATGAAGAATGTTGAGTTTGTTTTCTCCAAGGATTGTCTTGAAGCGTTTTCTAGGTTGAAGGATGCTTTGATCTCCGCCCCTATCATGCAACCTCCGGATTGGAGCTTACCATTTGAAATAATGTGTGATGCGAGTGACGTGGCTGTTGGGGCTGTTTTAGGAAAAAAGAAAGATGGGCTTACACATGCCATCTATTACGCTAGCAAGACGCTAGATGATGCCCGACTCAACTATTCGACAACTGCGAAGGAGTTCCTAGCGGTAGTGTATGCCTTTGAGAAGTTCCGATCATATCTTGTTGGAGCAAAGGTTATTATGTACACGGATCATGCTGCGATCCGTTATCTCCTCACAAAGAAAGATGTCAAGCCTCGCCTCATTCGGTGGATCCTTCTCCTCCAAGAGTTTGACTTGGAGATTCGGGACAAGAAGGGCTCCGAAAATTCAGTAGCGGACCATCTTAGTAGCCTACCACCATTAGAGATTGCAAGAGATGACATCCCGATTGATGACTCATTCTGGGATGAGAAATTGCAAACGATGGAGGAGTGCTTACTTCAAGTGTCTAGAGGGAGTGAGCCATGGTATGCGGATATAGTGAATTATCTTGTGTGTGAAGAGGTGCCACCCGGTTTGTCATATGCCCAAAGGAAAAAGTTTTTCAAGGATGTGAGGCATTATTATTGGAGTGAGCCTCTCTTGTTCAAGAGAGGACCGGATAGAGTCTTTATGAGGTGCATTCCGGAGGATGAGATGGAGAGTGTGATCCGTCATTGCCACTCCTTTCCATGTGGAGGCCATGCTAGCTCACACAAAACGTGTGCAAAGGTATTGCAATCCGTTTTTTATTGGCCTAACTTGTTTATGGATGTGCAGAATTTTGTAGTAGCTTGTGATGCTTGCCAAAGGAAGGACAACATCTCAAGAAGGAATAAGATGCCCTTGAACGATATACAAGAGGTTGAAGTCTTTGACGTTTGGGGTGTGAACTTCATGGGGCCATTCCCCTCTTCATGTGGCATCCTCTATATTCTATTGGCGGTGGATTATGTGTCAAGATGGGTGAAAGCAATCGCCTCTCCCACAAACGATGCCAAGGTAGTGGTGCGGTTCTTCAACCGAGTCATCTTCCCTAGGTTTGGAACACCAAGAGTGATCATAAGTGATGGAGGGAAGCATTTCACCAATAGGAACATTGGGACACTTTTGGATAAGTATGGGGTGAGTCATAAGGTTACCACACCTTACCATCCCCAAACTAGTGGCCAAGTGGAGATCTCCAACCGGGAGATAAAAGGAATACTTGAGATGACGGTTTCTAGGACAATAAAAGATTGGGCTATGAAGCTTGCTGATGCTTTGTGGGCTTATAGAACCACCTTCAAGACACCAATCGGCACCACTCCCTACAAACTAGTTTATGGCAAGTCTTGTCACCTTCCGATGGAGATGGAGCATATGGCATACTGGGCCATAAGGTGGCTGAATTTTGACCTCAAGGAAGCCGGTGAGAAGAGATTGCTAGACATGAATGCTCTTGAGGAGATCCGATTGGATGCTTATGAAAATGCCCGGATTTACAAGGAAAGGACCAAGCATTGGCATGACAAATGTCTAATCCCAAAGGAATTGAGTGAAGGTGACTTAGTCCTTCTCTTCAATTCAAGGCTGCGGCTCTTTCCCGGAAAGCTCAAGTCAAGATGGACGGGTCCTTATGTGGTGAGGAAGGTTTTCCCCCATGGAGCGGTTGAGATAGGTGGGGAGCATTGTGGAGATTTTAAGGTGAATGGGCACCGTTTGAAGAAGTACATCCCAGAAGCTGCGGTGGATATGATTGCCCCACTTCACCTTGAGTGAAACGCTCCCGGATTTGGTCAAGCTAATGACCTTCAAGAAGCGCTTAATGGGAGGCAACCCATTGATACATATCTTTCCCTTTTCGTTTTTTGTTTTTGTTTTCGATTTTTGCTTTTGTTTTTGTTTTGGTGTGTTTGTGTGATTTGTGTTTGTGTGCTAGAGTCTAGGTAACAAAGAAGTCTTGCAAGGCATGAGGATGATGATGATGATCCCGCATCAAACTTGGGTCGAGCGAACGTGGGATGTTACGCTAGAAAGTGTGCACGCAATAAGCCTTAAATTTATACTTGTTATAATTATCCTAATTCTTAGCGCACCCGCAGTGTACGGGACGTACGTAGAAAGATAAGTACTCCAAGGTCGAACACGAAGACTAAGGTGAAATCGAACTAAGTTGTGATTGAATTTAGCAAGGTCTAAGTCTAAGAAAAGAGAAAACAAAGGAAGAAAATCTCAATTTGATTGGTTGGTTTTAGGTGATTACTTCAAAGATAAAATGCATGCAAACAATCAATCAAACCAAATCGGAAAATCGGCACAAATAAACAAATCGAACAAGATATTGATCAAGAGAAAAGGGAGGATGGATTCTAGGGGTTGGAAATTCCGGTTATGGCATAAAACTCAAGTTATATACTCATTCTTTGGATAGATTATGAAATGTTGGAATTAAACGTTTCTAGATTGGGATCAATTACCGGGTAAGTGTCATGATCCAACTAGTCCACACCTAAGGTCTCATTACCGGTTAAGTCTCTAAGAGCCTAAGGATAGGATTTTAACACAAACCGGATTGTTTGATTAAGGATCTAACCTATCCTCACCGGGTAAGTCTCGGAAAGGGAAGTCTTAATCAACATTCCTAGCACGTTTGATCCAATGGCGGCTTATTAGGCTCACCATTACCTAAGACTTTTCTACTTTAGGATCTAAGGGCAAGGATTACCGGGTAAGTCTCTCCTAACACTTAGTCGCTACACTAGGACACCCTAGGGTAGGTTAAACTCAGCAAAAACTTAGGGTTTCAACAATTTTATGAACCTAAGGTAAGATCCTTCGAACCAGGAAAAACCACGGTTCGTTCTACGGAAACCACGGCCGTGGTTCTTCAAGAACTACCCGTGTTTTCTAACAGTAACTACGTCCATAAACAAAAATCATCCAAAGGTAAAATTAGGTCTGTCCTATCATAGTTCTAGCCACAACCATCCCTTCCTTACCCTAGAATCACATCAATCTAGCCTAGAACATTCATAATAGAAATCAAAGCAAACAAGCATAAATTCATAACCTCCATTTCAAGAAAATGAGAGAAAGAAGATGAACAATGAACCTTAAACACAATCCAAATCTGAAGATGAAATTAGAAACGACTTACAATCCTTCCAAAGGAAGGTTCAAGAGTTCATAAATCCCTAGAAACAAATCCGAAAATACAAGAGCTAAGTGTGCCTTCTCCTCTTCAATGGCTCCTTCCTTCTTCTTCTTGCACTTTCCTTCCTAGAAAAAATCTTTCTTCTTCTTGGAATATATTTTGTCAAAGAAAAATGGAGGATGTGTGAGCTGCTCTCAAACTACCCAAATCCCAGCTGCCCTCTAACAACTATCAAGGACCACTTTTATAACCAATTTCTTCATGAGCTGGCCATGAGAGTCGTGGCACAACTGTCACGAGAATCTGGCAAAAACCACGGTCAGAATCACGGCCGTGGTTCTTCAGGAAACCGTGATTCTGTGCAGAAACTTTGCTTTGGACAATTTGGCTGTGATTTGGTGCATGGCGTGTGTAGGAAGGGTTCTTTGAGTCTCCTCAACCCTTGGCTCGCGTTCCAATGAGTTTGAAAACGTGTCCTCTGGATGAGCGTCCCTCAAACGCATCGTTTAAGCTCGAAACTTCCCGAAATACCTACAAAACGCACACAAGTCCGTGTAGACGTCTATCTCGACAAAATACATGTTTTGAGTGCAAAACGCATTGGACTAGTGCTAGATAATGCATGATTGAGCGAGAATTCTACCTAAATGTGCACCTAAAACTATGCTATAAATCGTGTTATCAAAATACCCCATACTTAAGGTTTGCTCGTCCCCGAGCAAATTCCCAACTATAGACTACGAGATGACATGATTTATGTATGCAGAAAAATGGCAAAATCTTTTTGGTTTTGTGCTTCTACTATTGGATCACCTTCATAGTCATGATCAATGACAATTGAATAAGCAATTATGTATCAAACAATAAAGTCATGGAAAGACAATTGTACTTAACTCAAAAACGTGCATGAGTTAGGAGGACGGAGATGTCAAGAAGATCAAGAGTCTATCCAATCTAGATTACTAAGTCTTACAAACATGCAAGTAGGTCATAAGGGCTTGTGACATAAAAGGCTAAGAAACGTTTCAATTGGGGAGGGGAATTTTCTAAGCATGTGATGCTAATCCGGGAATGGAACTAACTTCACTCCTTGTCCTCGATCAACTTCCCCTAAGTGCATATTTTTCCCTATCTTGCTTTCTTTTCTTTTTCTTTAACTCATTTTTGAGACAATGGCATTGGTGTACAATAGCCGAAACCTCGGTGATTAGCCATCCTCGGGCTTTTTCTCTTTTTCGAGGTGCATCCACACCGGGCACACATACCAAAGCTCGTTAGGGCTATTGGCTCATTTGACTTTGGCAAGGCACCAACACCCGATTATGTGAAGTGTACCGAGTTACTTGTCATTTAAACCAACGCCCCCAAACCTATTTTGGCTACTCTTCCACAATAATTTCAGCATTCCATTCACGACATTCTTTTCATTACATCTTCACCCCGCACTTGCTTTTTACACATTCAAACACACTAGCATGCTCCTATTCCCGGATGGGTTTAAAA
>BSUD01000002.1:58006603-58062344 GCA_033239045.1 Fagopyrum esculentum
GGAGGTCAAATTTTATATCGATTGAGGTGCTCAAGCAATCATGATCAAGATGAGAAGTAGAGAAAGATGAAATGCCTTATTCATTCCTAGATGGTATGTAAGAACTAGCATGTAATTTCGATTTTCAATACTCAATCCATTCTAGGCAATCACCATGCTCTCAAACCATTCATGGAATTCAAGAGAAGTATTTCAAGTCCACATATGCATTTATCAATTCAACACATAAGGCCATTCATAGCCAATCACAAGACAAGTTTCATCATTAGGATCATATCCAAGCCTAGAAAGCACAAAAATTTTTAAATTTTCTGATTTTTATGGGATTTTCGATTTAAGTATGTACAATGCAAGACATGTGCAAATATTAACCTATCCTAGATGCTCATCATGCAAAGGGTCATGTGAACCCCACCCCATACTTAGAAACACATTGTCCCCAATGTGATATTCAAGTAAAGAGAGTGAAAGAAGGTTCTCACAATGTAAAATGGTTTTCTTCGGTATTTGGGAATTCTCAAGAGGATTGATGTTGGATGATCCTTTCAACCATGGTAGGGAGCTCTAAACATCTTTCAAGCTTTGAAACCCGCGCTAGGCACCGCTAGCCGTCCAAGTTCCGCGTCCGCTCCACCCATAATTGGTGAGGGTTTCATCATCATCATTTCCAAGAAAGGTTTCCAATGCCACTAATGTTCTAGCACACATAAAATAGACAAAACACACAAAGCACACAAAAACAGAAAAATCTAAGCTAAAATGAAGGGAAAATGTTACCGATGGGTTGCCTCCCACCAAGCGCTTCTTTAAGGTCATTAGCTTGACCAAACTCGGGAGCGTTTATGCAAGGTGAAGCGGGGCAATCATGTCTACCGGGGCTCCCGGAATATATTTCTTCAAGCGATGTCCGTTCACTTTGAAATCTCCACAATGCTCCCCTCCTATCTCAATAGCTCCATGGGGAAAGATTTTCTTCACCACATATGGCCCGGTCCATCTTGATTTGAGCTTTCCGGGGAAGAGTCTTAGCCTTGAGTTGAAGAGAAGGACAAGATCTCCTTCACTCAACTCCTTTGGAATGATCCTCTTATCATGCCACCTTTTGGTTCTCTCCTTGTAAATCCGGGCATTCTCATAAGCTTCCAACCGGAGCTCCTCAAGTGCATTGATATCAAGTAATCTCTTCTCTCCCGCCTCCTTGAGGTCAAAATTCAGCCACTTAATTGCCCAATAAGCTCTATGCTCCATTTCCACCGGAAGATGGCAAGACTTGCCATAGACCAACTTGTAGGGAGTGGTGCCAATAGGTGTCTTGAAGGCGGTTCTATATGCCCATAGTGCGTCATTGAGCTTCATGGCCCAATCCTTCCTTGTCCTAGACACCGTCTTCTCGAGTATGGCTTTGATCTCACGGTTGGAGATCTCCACTTGACCACTAGTTTGGGGGTGGTAGGGTGTTGCCACTTTGTGAGTCACCCCATACTTGGCCAAAAGTGCTCCAAAGTTCCTATTTGTGAAGTGCTTCCCTCCATCACTAATGATCACCCTTGGTGTTCCAAACCTAGGGAAGATCACTCGGTTGAAGAACCGCACCACCACCTTGGCATCATTCGTAGGAGAGGCGATTGCCTCTACCCATCTTGACACATAGTCCACCGCCAATAGGATAAATAGGTTGCCACATGAAGAAGGGAATGGTCCCATGAAGTCTACACCCCACACATCAAAAATCTCAACTTCTTGGATGTTGTTCAAGGGCATTTCATTCCTCCTTGAGATGTTCCCCGTTCTTTGGCAAGCATCACATGCCGCTACAAAACCTTGCACATCTCTAAACAAGTTAGGCCAATAAAAACCGGATTGCAATACCTTGGCACACGTCTTGTGTGAGCTAGCATGGCCTCCACATGGTAAGGAGTGACAATGCCGGATCAAACTCTCCATTTCATCTTCCGGTATGCATCTTCTAAGCACCCCATCCGGGCCTCTCTTGAATAGAAGTGGCTCGCTCCAATAGTAATGCCTTACATCGTTGAGGAACTTCTTCCTTTGTGCATAGGTTAGTCCGGGAGGCACTTCCTCACACACCAAGTAGTTTACAATGTCGGCATACCATGGCTCACTTCCTCTAACCACTTGGAACAAGCATTCCTCCACCAATTGCAATTGTTCATCCCGGAACGAATCATCTATCGGGATGTTGTCTTTCCCAAGCTCCAATGGTGGGAGTCTACTAAGGTGATCCGCCACCGAGTTCTCGGATCCCTTCTTATCTCTTATCTCCAAATCAAACTCTTGAAGAAGAAGGATCCACCTAATCAACCTTGGCTTGGCATCCTTCTTCGTAAGTAGATAACGGATCGCCGCATGATCCGTGTAAACTATGACCTTTGCTCCAACAAGGTACGAGCGGAACTTCTCAAATGCATACACTACCGCCAACAACTCTTTCTCGGTGGTAGCATAGTTGAGTTGGGCATCATCTAGCGTCTTGCTAGCATAATAAATAGCATGAGTGCGGCCTTCTTTCCTTTGCCCCAAAACGGCCCCAACGGCCACAGCACTTGCATCGCACATGATCTCAAACGGTAAACTCCAATCCGGAGGTTGCATGATGGGTGCGGAGATCAAGGCGTTCTTCAACCTACAAAACGCTTCAAGACAATCTTTGGAGAAAACAAAATCAACATCTTTCATTAGTAGGTTAGTGAGAGGCTTAGAAATTTTAGAGAAATCTTGGATGAACCTCCGGTAGAAACCGGCATGCCCTAAGAAACTCCTTACCCCCTTCACCGAGGTAGGTGGTGGCAACTTCTCTATCGTTTCAATCTTAGCCCTGTCAACCTCAATGCCACGGTTAGACACCAAGTGTCCTAACACAATCCCTTCACTTACCATGAAGTGGCATTTCTCCCAATTTAAGACAAGATTTGTCTCCTCACATCTTTGCAATACTAATGACAAGTTAGCCAAGCAATTATCAAAAGAAGAACCATAAACAGACAAATCATCCATGAACACTTCCATGATATTTTCTATGTATTCCGAAAAGATGGCCATCATACACCTTTGGAAGGTGGCGGGTGCATTACACAACCCAAATGGCATTCTCCTATATGCAAATGTACCCCATGGACATGTAAAAGTTGTTTTCTCTTGGTCATCGGGGTGGATAGGGATTTGGAAGAATCCACTATACCCATCTAGATAGCAAAAGTGAGAGTATTGAGCTAACCTTTCTAGCATCTGGTCAATGAAGGGGAGGGGAAAATGATCTTTCCTAGAGGCCATGTTCAATTTCCTATAATCTATACACATTCTCCATCCCGTGACCGTCCTAGTTGGTATTAGTTCATTGTTCTCATTAGTTACTACCGTCATTCCACCCTTCTTAGGTACCACATGAACGGGGCTAACCCACTTACTATCCGAGATAGGGTAGATAATTCCCGCATCTAGCAACTTAATGATTTCCTTTTTGACCACCTCTTTCATTATAGGGTTCAATCTCCTTTGATGTTCAATAGAGGGTTTATGGTTATCTTCCATCATTATCTTATGCATGCACAAAGATGGCTTAATGCCAACCAAATCATCAATAGTATATCCAATGGCTTTCCTATGCAATCTCAATTCATGTAGCAATTTAGCAAGTTCATCATCACTCAAGCATGCATTAACAATCACCGGATATGTAGAATTATCACCAAGGAATGCATACTTTAAATGAGAGGGGAGGGGTTTGAGTTCAAGTGAGGGAGGACCTTTTTCGGTTGAAGACGATCCAAATAAGATTGGATGAGATGATTCCAAAGCAAATGAAGACTCCCCTTGGCTCCTAGAAGCTTGATCGTCATTAAGAGCTGATTCAGGGGAAACCACGGTTGGAATCACGGTTAGCTCAACTTCCACGGCCGTGGTTCCTTCCAGGCTTGTTTCTCGGAGTTGTCCAGAGAGTTTGACGGCCGTGGTTCCTGAATCTCGACCGTGGAACTTGCAGCTGTTCACAATTTCTTCGTGGCTCTCAAATCCAACTCTTGGCTCCTCTTCCAATGCCTCCAAGGCTTTGATCTCTTCATTGCAATTCTCCTCGATGTCCTCCTCCATCATACTCAAGGTAAGAACCTTTTCCAAGGGATCCTTGATCAAAATCGAGCTCACCATTTCTCTAGATTCTTCTTGCTCGACTATGTTGAAGATATCTTCATCAAGGGTTGGCCCTTTCATCATCGTGGATAGCTTGAACTTGATGTTCTCCTCTCCAATGTTGAAGGAGAGAGTCCCGTTCTTGCAATCCACTAAACATCCGGAGGTAGCTAAGAAAGGTCTTCCTAGGATGATGGGAACCGGGTAATCCGCCGGAATGTCCAACACTACAAAGTCGATAGGCACATAAAATCCTCCCAATTGCACCGGAATGTCTTCAAGAATCCCAACTGGATGAGTGATAGAACGGTCCGCCATATAGAGGGTCATCTTGACCGGCTTTGGCTCTCCTAACCCGACCTTGTTGCTAAGTGCAAGCGGTATGATGCTTACACTTGCTCCAAGATCACAAAGGGCCTCGTATTTCACATCTCCCACTCCTATCGGGACGCAAAAAGAGCCCGGATCCCTTAGCTTGGGAGGCATTGCTTCCTTCATTGTTTGGATTAACTCCGAGGATCTCTTGGTCATCCTAATCTCCCCATACTCCTCCAACTTCCTTTTGTTGGAGAGTATTTCCTTCAAGAACTTTCCGTATGCCGACATTCCTAAGATGGCATCCATGAACGGAATGTTAATATGTAACTTAGACATTAGTTCAAGGAACTTACCAAAGTGATTGTCCAAACGAGCTCTTGCTCTTGATTGCGGGAACGGTAGTGGTGGTTTGTATGGTGGCGGTGCCACATAGGTCGGCTCTACATCCTTGCTCTTTCCATCATCTTGCTTTCTTCCCTCTTCTACCACTACTTGCTTCCCTTTAGCTTGGTCTTTGGGCAAAGGATCCTTCATACTCAACCCACTCCTTGTTGTGATAGCCAAAACTTGACCTCTTGGGTTGTCTTCGGTTCTTCCGGGAAGCTTTCCCGGATCTCTATGTGCTTCACCCGCCTTTTGAAAGACTTGCGCTTCCAAGACTTTTTGAGCCTTAGAAATTGAAGTGACGGTGCTCTCAAGTCCACTCAATCTTCCTAGCAATTGTTCGAACATGACTTCGGTCCTATCCCTTGAAGTTTGAGTAAAACCGGGTGGAGGTTCTTGTGAAGCTCTTTGTGGTGGAGTTGCACTCGTGGAGGCGGGAGGGTTCAAGGCTCCATCCGGATTTGAGTAAGAAAATCCGGGATGGTTGTGGTTTGGCCGGTAATTGTTGAATTGCCGGTTGTTGTTGAAATTTCTTGGGCCTTGGTAATTGTTGAAGTTGCCCCTTCCCATATAATTTACATCTTCCTCCTTGGAAGACAAGTTAGCTCTTGGAGGTGCTTGGGGAGTTGCTTGGCTCTTCAATGTGGTGGTACATAACTCTCTCAAGGATTTCAACTCGTTGTTGATGGCGTCAAGCTTGAAATTGCTCATGGTGACTTCACTCACCTCATATGCTCCCGCCTTTCTTCCTTCGCTCTTCCTATGAGAGTACTTTTCAATCACTAGAGCTTGCTTCTCCACAAACTCCCAAGCATCATCTACATGCTTCTCCATAAATGTCCCACCGGAAAGAGATTGAAGCTTGAATTGGCTATCTTCGTCAAGTCCCTTGAAATAGATCTCTAATAGCTCAATCTTTGGTATGCCATGGTGTGGACAATCTAGGAGAAGGTCCTTAAATCTCTCCCAAGACTTGAACAAACTTTCTCTATCCCTCATCAAAAAGGCATTGATCTTTCCTCTTAATTCGGTGGTCTTGGAAGGTGGGAAGAATTTGGTCAAGAATTCGGTTGTCATCTCTTCCCAAGTACCAACTCGCCCTTGCGGAATAGATTGATACCATGCCAAGGCTTTGTCCTTAAGAGAGAAGGAAAAAGCCCTTAGCTTATGGTTGTTGCTCTCCAATCTTGGTGGTCTAAGAGTCTCCATCAAGATCTCATAATTCATCAAATGTTGGTGAGGAGACTCTCCTTCCATCCCTCCAAACTGATTATGCCGGATCATTTGAAGAACTTGAGGGCGGAGCTCATAGTTGTGGGTTGCGGGATCTCCTAGATTCACACCCGGTCGGTGTGCTCTTTGTGCCGGATCCATACGTCTCCCTAGGGTTTGTGGCTCCTCAATAGCAATGGGAACAACCCTAACATTGGCCGCCGGCTGCGGTTGTGGTGGAGGTGGTGGAGGTTGTCGGCGATTAAGCTCTCCTTGAACAAGGGCTTGCCTAATCTCCTCAATCTCCCTCCTTGTTTCCTCTTGCCTCTCATTGGCAAGTCTCCTCTCTTCCTCTAAGAGCTCATCTCTTAGCCTTATTTGCTCTAAGGCTTCATCCAATTCAGCTTGAAGATTCCTACCGGCCATCTCTCTCTCTTTTCGGATGTTCTTAGATCTAGATCGAAGGGTTTTCTCCGGTTCGGGATCGAATGGAGCTAGATCCTTGCCACGAGATCTTCGCATACACCTAAAGAGAAATAGATGTCCTGAAAAGCAAAGACACAAACCAAAAAGAGATCAAAAGAAACAAGGAAGATCTACACTAGAATCAATCACAAAATAGACTCAATCTAGACCTAGTCCCCGGCAACGGCACCAAAAACTTGTTACGCTAGAAAGTGTGCACGCAATAAGCCTTAAATTTATACTTGTTATAATTATCCTAATTCTTAGCGCACCCGCAGTGTACGGGACGTACGTAGAAAGATAAGTACTCCAAGGTCGAACACGAAGACTAAGGTGAAATCGAACTAAGTTGTGATTGAATTTAGCAAGGTCTAAGTCTAAGAAAAGAGAAAACAAAGGAAGAAAATCTCAATTTGATTGGTTGGTTTTAGGTGATTACTTCAAAGATCAAATGCATGCAAACAATCAATCAAACCAAATCGGAAAATCGGCACAAATAAACAAATCGAACAAGATATTGATCAAGAGAAAAGGGAGGATGGATTCTAGGGGTTGGAAATTCCGGTTATGGCATAAAACTCAAGTTATCTACTCATTCTTTGGATAGATTATGAAATGTTGGAATTAAACGTTTCTAGATTGGGATCAATTACCGGGTAAGTGTCATGATCCAACTAGTCCACACCTAAGGTCTCATTACCGGTTAAGTCTCTAAGAGCCTAAGGATAGGATTTTAACACAAACCGGATTGTTTGATTAAGGATCTAACCTATCCTCACCGGGTAAGTCTCGGAAAGGGAAGTCTTAATCAACATTCCTAGCACGTTTGATCCAATGGCGGCTTATTAGGCTCACCATTACCTAAGACTTTGCTACTTTAGAATCTAAGGGCAAGGATTACCGGGTAAGTCTCTCCTAACACTTAGTCGCTACACTAGGACACCCTAGGGTAGGTTAAACTCAGCAAAAACTTAGGGTTTCAACAATTTTATGAACCTAAGGTAAGATCCTTCGAACCAGGAAAAACCACGGTTCGTTCTACGGAAACCACGGCCGTGGTTCTTCAAGAACTACCCGTGTTTTCTAACAGTAACTACGTCCATAAACAAAAATCATCCAAAGGTAAAATTAGGTCTGTCCTATCATAGTTCTAGCCACAACCATCCCTTCCTTACCCTAGAATCACATCAATCTAGCCTAGAACATTCATAATAGAAATCAAAGCAAACAAGCATAAATTCATATCCTCCATTGCAAGAAAATGAGAGAAAGAAGATGAACAATGAACCTTAAACACAATCCAAATCTGAAGATGAAATTAGAAACGACTTACAATCCTTCCAAAGGAAGGTTCAAGAGTTCATAAATACCTAGAAACAAATCCGAAAATACAAGAGCTAAGTGTGCCTTCTCCTCTTCAATGGCTCCTTCCTTCTTCTTCTTGCACTTTCCTTCCTAGAAAAAATCTTTCTTCTTCTTGGAATATATTTTGTCAAAGAAAAATGGAGGATGTGTGAGCTGCTCTCAAACTACCCAAATCCCAGCTGCCCTCTAACAACTATCAAGGACCACTTTTATAACCAATTTCTTCATGAGCTGGCCATGAGAGTCGTGGCACAGCTGTCACGAGAATCTGGCAAAAACCACGGTCAGAATCACGGCCGTGGTTCTTCAGGAAACCGTGATTCTGTGCAGAAACTTTGCTTTGGACAATTTGGCTGTGATTTGGTGCATGGCG
This sequence comes from Fagopyrum esculentum, assembly GCA_033239045.1. Taxonomy (NCBI): domain Eukaryota; kingdom Viridiplantae; phylum Streptophyta; class Magnoliopsida; order Caryophyllales; family Polygonaceae; genus Fagopyrum; species Fagopyrum esculentum. The sequence goes on from BSUD01000002.1 coordinate 58,014,867, forward strand.
TGTGTAGGAAGGGTTCCTTGAGTCTCCTCAACCCTTGGCTCGCGTTCCAATGAGTTTGAAAACGTGTCCTCTGGATGAGCGTCCCTCAAACGCATCGTTTAAGCTCGAAACTTCCCGAAATACCTACAAAACGCACACAAGTCCGTGTAGACGTCTATCTCGACAAAATACATGTTTTGAGTGCAAAACGCATTGGACTAGTGCTAGATAATGCATGATTGAGCGAGAGTTCTACCTAAATGTGCACCTAAAACTATGCTATAAATCGTGTTATCATGGGACTTGGACGGCTTGCGGTGCTTAGCGCAGGTCTCGACGCCATAATGAACATCAAGAGCTCTCTACCACCTTTGATTGATCATCCACCATCACTTCACATGAGTGAACCAAAATACCGAAAACACCATTTTTACATTGTGAGGACTCTCTTTCACTTCTTTATTTAATTTGCACATTGGGGACAATGTGGTTTTAAGTATGGGGTGAGGTTTTCACAATCATTTGCATGATTGCATCTAGGATAGTTTCATATTATTGTCACATGTTTCATTAGTTTTTGCATTGTAGATATTTATCTCAAAAATTCCAAAAAATCAGAAAATTAAAATTTTTTTTGTGCTTCCTAGTTTGGATATGACCCTCATGATGAGATTGTTTTGTGAATTGGCTATGGATGGCCTTGTGTGTTGAATGGATTTATGCATATGTGGACTTGAAATACTTCTCTTGAATCCTATGTATGAATTGTGATTATGATGTTTGCCTTGATTGGATTGAGAATTGATAGTCGAAATTACATGCTAGTTCTTGCACATCATCTAAGAATGATTAAGGAAATTCATCTCTCTTCTTCTCATCTTGATCATGTTGTTTGAGCACCCCACTTAATTAAAAATTTGACCTCTTTTGACCCATCCGGGAATAGGAGCATACTAGTGTGTTGAGTGCGTGAAAAGCAAGTATGGGGTGGTGAAGTTGGTGTATGAATTTTGTGAATGAAGTTGTTGAAAATGTGTTGTGAAAAGTGTAGAAAAAAATATAGGTTTGGGGACTTTGGTTTTGATAACGAGTAACTCGGCACCATTCACATAATCGGGTGTTTGTGTCTTGCCAAAGTCGGATAAACCGAATGTTCTAACGAGCCTTGGTATGTGTGCCCGGTGTGAGGCACCTCGGAAAAATCCCGAGGTCCGCTAATCACCAAGGTTTCGGCTTTTGTACACCAATGCCATTGTCTCAAAAATAAGTGAAAGAAAATGAAAAAGAAAAAGAAAAGAAAAGAAAGAAAAGAAGGAGAAAAATAAACTTTGGTGGATAAAGTATAAATGTGAAGTTGTGGTTGTTTAGTTCCTTCCCCGGATTTGCACCACATGACCTTAGAATATTCCCACCTTATCATCACGTTTCTTGGCCTCTTCTTTCATAAGTCCTTGTGACCTATTTGCATATGTGTATGACTTAGTGATCTAGATTGGATATTCTCATGATCATCTTGACTTCTTCATTTTCACCTTTCATGCATGCTTTCGAGTTAAGTATGATTGTCTTTCCGTGCCTTCATTAATTTAATACATGATTGCTTGTCCATTACCATGAAACATGACTATGAAGGTGATCCATCTTTAGAAGCACAATTCCAAAAAGATTTTATGTTTTTTCGCATTCATAAATCATACCATCTCGTAACCTATAGTTGAACCTTGCTCGGGGACGAGCGAGTGACAAGTATGGGGTATTTTGATGACATGATTTATGACGTTAGTTTAGGCATTCATTTAGATAGTTTTTTCCTGTTATTCATGCATGGTTTGGCATTAGTTCGTGGCTTTTATGCTTGATTCATCCACATTGTCGAAATAGACATCTACACGAGCTCTTGTCGGTTTTTGTAGGTATTTAGGGGAGCTCTTGGACTTAATCGACACATTCGAGGATCATTCCTCGTGATGGAAAACATCCGGACTCATTAAGGAGCAAGCTAGGAGAAAACGAGAACACATAGGACCTTGTTGGTGCATGCCTTGCACCAACTCATGAATTGGTGATCCAAGGAGAGTTTCTGGTGAGAACCACGGCCCAGAGGAAAATCTCGACCGTGGTTTTGGCCGTGGTTTCTTCTGGACAGCTGTGACACTTGTCCCACAATCTCTTTGTCCGACCCTTGCTCATTGGTGGAGGGAAGAGGTGGTCCTGGAGGATGGCTAGTGGACTCTCTCTCTCACTCTCATTCATCCATTGTGGAAAGACTTGGAAAAGAAGAAAACACTCTCATTTTGGGGGGAGAAGAACAACAACATCAAAACTTAGATTTATAGTGAACTTTTGAAAGAATTTTAGTGATTTTTGTTGAAGAACTTTTGAAAGTATTGTAAGGAACGTTTTGGAGCTGTGTTTGAAGGGTTGTAAGTCTTGTTTAATCTAATATTCAACTAAGATTACTTGTTTCTTTTCACTCTTATTTTATTTTCTTGCTATGGAAGCCATGAATGCTTAAATGTTGAGTTTGGATTCTAAAATGCATGTTGTTTGCTAAGTAGTTGTGATTCTAGGGTGATGGAATGATGGTTATGGCTTGCACTATGATAGAATAGACTTAAATGTACCTTTGGATAATTTGCTTGCTCAAAACCTAACCCCTGATAGAAACCATGGCCTGTTCATCTAAAATCTCGGCCGTGGTTCTGTATGATCAACCGATGGTTTGTTCTGTTGTGCTTGTATTGATGAATCTGAATGTTAGGAATTTAGATTGTTTAAATCCTAGTGTTTGTTAAGCATAATCTAGCCTAGGGTGACCTAATGGTAGCAAACTAAGTGAGGGAAGAGACTTACCCGGTAATTCCCAATCTTAGATACCAAAGATGATGAACTCTAGGTAGTAGTGAGCCTCACAAGCCGCTATTGGACTGAGTGTGCTAAGATTGTTGCTTAGGACTTGCCTTCCCGAGACTTACCCGGTAAGGAGAGGTTTGACCCCTAGATAACAATCCGGTTTGTGTAGAATTCCCAACTTTAGGCTCCTAGAGACTTACCCGGTAATAGGACCTTAGGTGAGGGATTAGTGGACCATGAGACCTACCCGGTGATTGATCCCATTGGAGAAACATTCTTTCCTAACATACCGCAGCTTGTCCAAGGTTGATTAGAAGCTTGAGTCCAATGCCATAACCGGAAGTTCCAATCCCTAGAATCCGCTTTTCTCTCTTTGATCACATATCTCGTGTTTGTGTTGCTAGCTTGAGTTGTTTTTCCGCAGTTACCGGCTCAGTTTTTCCGCAGACACGAGGTGCTGAGTGCCGGGAGTTATTCCCAAAATACCATGCCGACCCTTCGTTTTCCCCCTTTCCGCTTTCTGACCCCTCGTTCCTAGCTGAGGTGATAAGAGGTCAGCTGACCCCTTGTTTCCCTCCCACCTTTTCAGCCAACTCTTCCTCTCTCCTCACTTTGTTTTCACGCTTCTCTTTTCTCTCTTCACTCTCCTCTCTTGTGCTCCCTTTCCTCTCTTCTTGTGGTTGCTTGTGAGTGAGTTGTAGTGGAGAAGAATCAAAGTCAGTTTGGTAAGCTTCTTCCTCTTCCTCTCTTCTCCTTCATTGATGGTTATCCTTTCTTTCCCTCTTCCTTATCCATTTCCATGGATGAAGCTCTTGAGGAAGCTTTTCCTTAGATCCTTTACATGTGCGTTTTCTTAGCTCGTTTAGGTCGTGAAGAGGAGTCTAAGATCAATGGTTGGTGTTTGGAGAAGACTCAGTAAGAAGAAGAGGACATTGGAGCCAAGGATCCACAGTCAAAGACGAAGGAGACCACCTTCTACTGCTCAAACCGCGGGGGCGATCAGGGCCACCGCAGGAGCCAGGAGACCGCAGGGGCGGTGACTGGGTTTCGCAGGGGTGCAGCTTGACTCTACGGTTGCGTTTCTTCGACAATAGGCTCCTCTTATCCCTTTCTCTTCGTTCCTTCCATAGCTTTGAGGTTATATCTTGTTAGTAGCATGGCAAGGATGGCCTAGAGTAGCTTGAGGATGCCACCTAGTGGTTGAGAATCTAGGAGCCCTTAAGGCTCAACGTAGTTGATGGTTTCAAGTATGTTGAGCACGATGGACCTTATAGGGTAGCTTGTTCTTACTTGGCAGTGGTTTATGTTCATGTGAGGTTATTATGTGTTTTGAGTTGCTATCATGTGCGGAGAGTGTGGTAAGTATCTTGGTTTCTAGGATGCGTTACTAGCTTGAGGGTTGATTGATCTTGCTTGGATCACTTGAGTGAAGTCTTAGACTTCTTGAGCGTGAGCATGTGTTGATATGTATATCCTATTGTGAGCAAGTTGTGGGCTTCCTCCCTCAGGAAGCGAGAGTGTTTTGAGTTGAGTGTGGTGACGAGGTAAGTCTCGGGAACCGTGGTTTTCTCTCGACAATAGTAAAAACCACGGTCTGTTCTTGATTTTCCACGGCCGTGGAAATGTACGGAACCGTGGTTTCGTTCTGTCTCTCTCAAATCTCAGCAAATGCACACCAAAATCAACAATCACAGTCCTAGACTAATTCCATTTCCAATTTCGTCCAGTTCTCCTAAAATCTTGTGAAGAAATTGAACCAAATTGACAAAGAAGAGAAAAGGGAGTAAAAACCTAGGTTTGGATTTTTCAAATCCAAATTCCTTCTCCAATGTGGATTGTTCACTCATTTTGTTGCTTGGATCTTGTAGATGGTTGAAAATGTTCCACATTAGGATGAAGAATCGATCGAATCGGACTCCGGATGACGAATTACGGGATGAAGGAAAGTGGCGGCGATTTGGGCGTAGTTTTGGGCGTGAAAAGGGGGTTTGTTGTGTTTTTGTGAAGGAAGGTGGTTTATATAGTGTCCATAGTTTTTTTTGGAAAACCACGGTCAATCGAGGCATTCCACGCCCGTGGTTTTGTACAAACCCGTGGTTTTTCTCTGATTTGTGTCAAATTTTGGAAAATTACGGCCATCTGCTACTTCCACGGCCATGGTTTTGGGCGTGGAAGTCTCCGTTGTGTGCCAAAATTCAAGTTTTGTCAATTCCTTCCAACTTTTTCTTCCTTCGTTTGCCCATTCCTTATTCCTACATCAAAAAACATAACATACCGGGAGGTATCGAGGGGAAAACAAAACAAAAACAACTAAACTAAGCTAATCTAAGAAAGAAAAACCAAAACGTAAGTGAAATAACTTGGGTTGCGTCCCAAGAAGCGCTTGTTTTGGGTCCGTAGCTAGACCGTTCCTGTTTTTATTCGAGGACAATCGGAGCGATTTCTCAACCGGGAGCTCCGGTGAATACTTCTTGAGACGTTGGCCATTCACCTTGAAACTTCCGCTCTTTTCACCCCATACTTCAACTGCACCATGAGGAAAAACACGTTTAATCAAATAAAATCCAGTCCAATGAGATTTAAGCTTATCTAGAAAGAGCCGAAGTCTCGAATTGAAGAGGAGAACTTGATCTCCTTCTTTGAGGTCCTTTGGAATGATATGCTTATCATGCCAACGCTTCGCCTTTCTTTGTAAATCTTTGCGTTCTCATAGGCGTTCAAGCGGAGTTCTTCAAGCTCGTTAAGGTCCAAGAGGCGCTTCTCGCCCGCTTCCTTCATGCCGAAGTTCAACCACTTTACAACCCAGTATGCTTTGTGTTCTAGCTCAACCGGGAGATGACAAGCCTTCCCATACACAAGGTTGTATGGTGTTGTACCTATGGGAGTCTTGTATGCATTCCTATACGCCCATAACGCATCATCTAATTTCAAAGACCAATCCTTCCTTGTCTTTGACACCGTCTTCTCAAGGATGCCCTTGATCTCTCTATTCAAAATTTCCACTTGCCCACTTGTTTGTGGGTGGTAGGGTGTGACGATCTTGTGCGTCACCCCATACTTAGCTAGTAGAGCTTTGAATCGTCGGGCAATGAAGTGTGAACCTCCGTCACTAATAATGGTCCGTGGTGTCCCAAACCTTGGGAAAATAGTTCTATTAAAGAACTTGACAACAACTATGGCATCATTAGTTGGAGAGGCAATAGCTTCAACCCATCTTGAAATATAATCTACAACTAGAAGTATGTATTGGTTTCCACAAGATGATGGAAAAGGTCCCATGAAGTCTACTCCCCAAATGTCGAAGATTTCCACCTCTTGAATGTTGAGAGGCATCTCGTTTCTCCTAGAGATATTTCCTGTTCTTTGACATGCATCGCAACAAGAAACAAAGGTTTTCACATCCTTAAATAAAGTACGCCAAAAGAAACCGGATTGCAATACCTTAGCGCTAGTTTTATTGGAACTAGCGTGTCCTCCACAAGGTAGTAAATGACAATGACGAATGACGCTTTGCATTTCGTCTTCCGGCACACATCTCCTAATGATGCCGTCGGGACCTCTCTTGAAGAGTAGAGGTTCATTCCAAAAGTATTGCTGGACATCCCTAAAGAACTTCTTTCTTTGTGCATAGGATAATCCGGGAGGTATTTCCTGACAAACCAAGTAATTTACAAAATCAGCAAACCAAGGTTCGTTACCTCTAGATATCTTGTCGATGCACTCCTCTATGATGTGTAAGTGCTTATCAGGGAAGGAGTCATCAATGGGTAGATCGTCGTCTTCAATGTGTGGTAGACGACTCAAATGATCCGCAACAAAATTTTCCGAGCCTTTCTTGTTGCGGATCTCTAGATCGAATTCTTGTAGGAGAAAAATCCATCTAATTAGCCTCGATTTTGCATCCTCTTGGGGAGTAAATACCGGATCGCTGAATGGTCCGTATATACAACCACCTTCGCTCCTACAAGATAAGAACGAAACCTTTCAAATGCATATACAAGCTAAAAATTCTTTCTCCGTTGTGGCTTAGTTGAGTTGCGCTTCATCTAGCGTCTTGCTAGCATAATAGATAGCATGGGTTCGTCCTTCCTTCTTTTGCCCCAACACCGCTCCAACAGCTACGTCACTTGCCTCACATATAACCTCGAATGGGAGATTCTAGTCCGGAGGTTGGATAATCGGGGCTGAGATGAGAGCTTCCCGGATCTTATAGAAAGCATCTAGACAATCCTGCAAAAAATAAAAAACTGCATCCTTCATCAATAGATTAGTTAGCGGTTTCGAAATCTTAGAAAAGTCCTTGATGAATCTTCTATAAAATCCAGCATGTCCTAGAAAACTTCTTATCCCCTTCACCGAAGATGGAGGAGGAAGTTTCTCTATAGTCTCTATCTTTGCCTTATCAACTTCGATCCCTCTACTAGAGATCAAGTGTCCTAGTACAATACCTTCCCTAACCATGAATTGACACTTCTCCTAATTAAGAACTAGGTTAGTGCCTTCACAACTTTGCAACACAAGAGAAAGGTTAGAAAGACAATTATCGAATAAGGAACCATAAAGAGAAAAATCGTCCATAAAAACCTCCATGATTTCCTCAACATACTCGGAGAAGATGGCCATTATACACCTTTGAAAGGTGGCTGGAGCGTTGCAAAGCCCAAATGACAACCTCCTATATGCAAACGTACCCCACGGGCACGTGAATGTGGTCTTTTCTTGATCGTCCAGATGGATCAGAACTTGGAAGAAACCACTATAACCGTCAAGATAACAGAAATAAGACTGTTGTGCTAACCTCTCAAGCATTTGATCTATGAATGGTAGCGGGAAGTGGATCTTCCTAGTTGTATTGTTCAGCTTGCGGTAGTCAATGCACATCCTCCATCCCGTCACGGTTCTTGTAGGAATGAGCTAATTGTTCTTGTTGGTGAAGACTGTCATTCCTCCTTTCTTCAGGACTACTTGAACGGGACTCACCCACTTACTATCAGAGATAGGATAGATGATACATGCGTCAAGTAACTTAAGAATTTCCTTCTTGACAACCTCCTTCATGATCGGATTTAACCGTCTTTGAGGTTGTCTTGAAGGCTTGAAATCTTCCTCCATTAGATCTTGTGCATGCATAGAGATGGTTTAATTCCTACAAGATCCTCTATTGTATAACCTAAGGCCTTTTTATGTTTCCTCAAAATAGCCATTAGTTTCTCATGTTCATCTTCACTTAAATCGGAACTAACAATTACGGGAAAAGTAGAATTAGTTCCAAGAAATGCATACCGAAGATGTGTGGGAAGTGGCTTCAATTCCATTGCTATTGATGCCTTTGATGAGTCCTGAGGTGTGTCCGACGCTTCCTTAGAAGTCTCTAAGGGTGTAGGAGTGATTGAAGAAGACTCAAGAGCATTTGTGGAAAGAACGGAATTATTCTCGGAAATTCCCAAAATTACGGCACCACTATTACTTCCACGGCCGTGGTTTTGGGCGTGGAACTCTCTGTTTCTCTCGAAATAGCAGTTTACAGTCAGTTTTGGTGAAACCATGGCCGTGGAATAGCACGACTGACCGTGGTTTCTCACGTTTTCTGAGCCATCGTATAGTTTTTCAAACTCTTCCTCTTGTACTTACTTTAGCTCTTCAAAGGCTTCAATCTCAACATTGCATTCTTCTTCCTCTCCCTTTTCCATGATGCTCATGGTTATGACCTTTTGCAATTGATCTTTGAATAGAATCGAGCTCACTTCCTCTCTAGACGCTTCCTCGTCATAGAAATTGAACATATCCTCTCCAAGAGCTGGCTCTTTCACCAAAGTTGAGAGAATAAACTCAACTTTCTCTTCTCCTATGTCAAAGGCTAGTCTAGCATTCTTGCAATCCACCATACAACCGGATGTTGCAAGAAACGGTCTTCCGAGTATGATCGGAACCGGACAATCTACAGGAATGTCAAGCACAACAAGTCTATTGGAATATAAAACTTACCGAGCTTGACTGGGACGTCTTCAATGATACTGACGGGACGAGTTATGATCGATCCGCCATGTATAACGTCATCTTCACCGGTTTAGGTTTGCCTAAACCGACCTTCCTACACAAAGCAAGCGGGATGATACTCACGCATGCTCCTAAGTCACAAAGGGCGTCATATGTGACTTCTCCTACTCCAATTGGAATGCAAAATGACCCCGGATCTCTCAGCTTTGGGGGCATCTTTTCCGTCATCATTTTGATGAGCTCCGAAGATTCCGAACTCATCTTGACTTCTCCAAAGTCTTCCAGCTTCCTCTTGTTAGAGAGGAGCTCTTTCAAGAACTTCCAGCTTCCTACTCCAATTGGAATGCAAAATGACCCCGGATCTCTAAGCTTTGGACGCTGACGGCAACTTACCTTGCTTGGAGCATTCTTGCCGAGGGTGGATTTGAAGATCACCGAAGGTTTTTAACCTCTTTCTTAGGTTTTGACATCAAAGACGGATTGATAACCTGTTCTTCATACTTACCTTAGATTATTGTGAGGTTTTGTGTTTTATATTCTGAATCCATTGATTATCACTTCTTGTGTTTGGATTTGAGAATTGGTTTTGAAGTTTTATTAAGTATTCGAGGGTTTTCATCTTTTATTCTCTTTGATTTGAATATTGATATCATGACAATGATTGTTGGCTAAAACCCTTTAGCAATTCTAAGGTGAAGGGTTGATAGTTGTGGCTTAGATGATGATTGATCGATCGTAAATTGATTGGACCTTGAGAGTTAGAGAGATCTCGTCGACGAACCCAAATCACGGCCTGTTCTTGAAATTCCACGGCCGTGGTTCTCAAAATCTGACCGTGATTTACCCTAGTTTACGAACTTTGCTTTTACTTTGATCCAATGTTAAAGATTAGCTTTAATCTAGTCTTGGTTTATCCTTTTCTAGGTAGTAGTGAGACTCATCACCCTCTATTTCGATTTCGAGTGTCACAACCTTAATTGTTTTAGCTAGTTTTGATCCTTGAGTTACAAGTTTGGGTATTTGAGATTAGTTCTTGTCCGTAGATCCTTTCTATACTGAAGCCTCAACAACCTTTATAGAGAGTAACTTTAGATAAGTCATATAAAGTCTTGGAACTTCACCGTACATTGCTTTACTTTAGCATACCTTTGCAACTCTTAATTGTGTCCTTAGTTCTTTAGTATATCTTGAATCGATTGCCACAATTTGACACCTGGATCTTTAGGGTTTCTGTTTTCCCAATATTTGCAAAGCTTTACCTTTTATTTGCTCGATAACTTGAGACTAGGTTTTATTTCACCAAATCCTTGTGATCGACACTCTGGAATACTTGCTAATCTACGCCGATCCGTACACTGCGGGTTCGCTTACTTTTATTCTAATTTTATAAATTTAAGACTTGATTGCACGCACGCTTTTGGGCGAACACCACGTCCTCAACGGGATCCTCAGCTGCTGGCGGATCCACAACAGGTGGGTCCGCAATGGGGATATGTCCCCGACCTCTTGGGCCTGGAGGTCTCCCTACTCGTCCCCGTCTCGGAACGGTAGGAGGTAGAGGTGGTCTACCCCTGGCGGGTCCCACATATGCGGTAGCTCTCGTACGTGCCATCTGATATTGTTTCGTGTTTGTTTATATTTAATTAAGCCGGTATATATATATTGTACTCGCAATACTTAATATAAAAGGTACTTATAGAACTTAAGAGAAAGGTGCCGAAATCTAGAATACAACTAAGGCATAAAAGCCCAATCATCCTAAGGTCACATGCATATCTAAGTACATACAAGTCCAACAACAACCCTAAGGTCATAATATAGATAACTAGGTAATTATACATACTTACATACCTCAAATCCAGAAATCTATGTCGCCGAGGTTTGCGTGAGGAGTGGAGGTCCCATACATTCTAACCCAATCCCGACTCATGCATATGAATTTTGAAAACAAAAAGTCAGAACCCGAGGGGTTTTGTTTATTCCTCATTCGGCCTTTAAAATGTTGCGAGTGCCATTGTTGTCAACCTAAGGCTTTGATACCACTTTGTAACACCCCGAATTCGTGGGATATCGGAATGCTACTGTTCGATCCAAATGGTGTGTGCAAGCTTTAAATTTATAACCCAAGAAGTATGCTTTAAAACAAGGATGCGAACCCGCAGTGCACGGGTCAATCGTAGTAAAAGCAAGAACTCCGGGGTGTCGATCTCAAGGACTTAGGTGAAACAAAGCAAGTATAGGTTGTCAATATTGCAATTAACCACAAAAGCAATTAAAGCAATCAAAAGATGATAATAAGGTCAATTAAAGGAAATATGCAAATTCTAGGGATTAAAGCATCCAGTTGTGGTTCCAACTCAAGATCACAAAGCTGAGGTTTTGCAAAGGGAAGGTGTTACTAAAGTGGAATAGATCACCGGGTAAGTCTCAATACTCACTAACTCCAAGCCAAAGAACATATCACCGGGTAAGTCTCAAGGTACTAAGGAAAGGAACTATAATCTCAAACCAACACACCAACTAAGGGAATAGAATCAACCTTTACCGGGTAAGTCTCAGGCAAACTCACAAAGAAGGGATGAAGGCACATTCAAACCCCAATAAAGGATAAACCTTTATTACCTATACTTATGATCTTGGGTAAACAAACAAAGGAATTACCGGGTAAGTCTCATCCTAGGCTTGCATTGAACCAGAAAAGGTGTAATAAGAATAGGATTTGGCAAACTCTAACACTTAACTCTCAGTTACGGATCAGAAAAGGTCACCTCGGTCAGTCAAACTCCACCCCGGCCGAGATGTTCTAGGGTTAAGGTTAAAGACTCGAGCTTTCAGGGTCCTACAGAAATTTAAGATTATTCTATCATCGTCTTTCCCACAACTTTTAGCCAATCACCCTAGAATCGCACAAAGAAATTAGCCACTCATCATCATGAAAGCAATAATCAAATATATGGGAAGAGAATGAATATTTGAACGCAAAAACCTTAAGAACAAGGCTTCAATAACTGAATCAAATAGCAAACAAATAAGCGTTCCTTGGATTACAAATCCAACAAGACAAATCAACAAGAAGGGAATCTAAGAAAGTCTTACAAAACCCTTCACAAAGCTATAACAAGCTATCAATCTTTCCTAGATTGATCTTCAATCTTTCCTAGATTGATCTTCAATCTTTCCTAGATTGATCTTCAATCTTCCTTCCTTCAAAACCTTGGAGAAAATCCCTTGATTGCTGGATGTTATTAGCCCTTTAAGCGTGTATAAGCATGGTTGAACTTGTGGAAAATCCAACCCTTTATATAGGAAAACTATCTTCCAAAGATAAAATATCTTGAAAATATATTATCCTAATAAAAATATATACTTATCTCTAAAATAGATCTCCAAAATATATAATCTTCCTTCCAGAAATCCAGCCCAAAAATATAAGATCTCTCCTTCCAAAAATAAAAGATCTCAGCCAAATAAAATATATCTCGCCGCGTCAAGGTATTCGCCTTTGTCGAGACGCTCCTCAAGATCACCTCGGTCGAGATGGTATTGTAGCTGACCGAGGTGATTCTCAGCTGAAGGTGAAATCTCTCAAATCTGGTCCAAAGTAAATCTCTAATTCAATTCCATGCTTCATGGATTCTTCCTTAAGCTCCAGAATGTAGCTCCAATGACTCCTTCGCTCCTTTGGCTCCATTTTAGTCCAAAATGTGCCATTTTACCTACGATTACAACGAAACTTGGTGTAGACCTCGATTCCCACAATGGTAGATAAAACGACAATATAATCATATAATATACATTCAAACATGCAGATTATGAAGATAAAACGTCTAAACAAGTCCCAAAATATAGACTATAATTCATGCTATCAAAATACCCCATACTTGTCCCTTGCTTGTCCCCAAGCAAGTTTCAAATCTTAGACATAAGATAGAATGGATTATAAATCATAAAGATCAATGAAAAGTATTTCAAAGCATTTTAATGGTGTGCTCCACTCATAGATCACTCTAAGAGGATGCTTCATGGAATTTAAAATCAAAATATGCTCAAAACATTTTATAAATATAAGAAAGTTGTTCATCTTTGCATAAAATTAAAGAATGCATAATAAATCATAATTATCGAAATTAATCATGCATAATCCAGTTTAAACCACCAAGTCAATCAACAAGCTCGAGGTCTCAAGGGCTTTTCAAGAGAAGGTCAAGAAACGTGTGAGGGTGGGATGTATATAGGGAATGTGATGCTAGAATCCGGGAAAAGGATCTTTACTTCACTTGCTTTGAATTTCAACATCTTCCACCAATAAGCTTTGCTTATTTTTCTTTTTACTTTACTTTTTGGGATGTATGGACAGAGGTGCACAATAACCGAAGCCTAGGAAATCAGCAATCATCAATTTCTCGAGATGCCTCAAACCCTTGATGCACGTACCATGACCCGTTAGGAATATCGCTCAATCCGACTTTGGCAAGACACAAACACCCGGCTATGTGAATGGTGCCGAGTTACTCATCATCATGACTTCCCCTAACCTATTTGTTTCTTTCTAACTTCCAGCCAACATCTCAACTTTTCTTTCACTTGCTATTCACTTGCTTGCTTCCAAATTCCCAGATAAGTAAAGGGAGGCAAATATGTATATGAGGGGCTAAGCATGATCAAGAAGAAGAAGAGAAGAGAATGAATTGCCTTAATCATCCCAGGAAGAAAGTGAGAGAACTCATCATGTGGTGTCAACTTTCAAATTCAACATAATTTGGATAAAAACAAAGTATTAAACATGCCACAAATTTCAGACAAAGCATTTTGCAACTTAAACATATCACAAAACCTTTTAAACATATAAAGATTTCAAAACCAGTATGCAAACAAAATCTTCACTGAGGTCATATCCAGATAAGAAGCACAAAAATCGTTTCGAAAACTGTTTCAGTTAAACCATCTCGGTCGAGATGTTCTAAGTCAACCGAGGTGAATCACCTCGTTCGGCCAGAATCAATTCGGTCGAGGTCAAATTTTTTTTTTCTTAAACCAGTTTTTGACGTTTTTCTCAATCAAATAACCTGTATGCATGCATGTAGTTTTAGATAAGCATATAGAGCAAGATAAGATCATAAATATCCATCAAGTCATACAAGCATACACATAATGTCAAATACATATCCGAATACGCTATACTTGGGACACATTGTCCCAATGGGTCAAATAAGTCATAAGAACAGAAAAACTCACCGGACAAAGCTGAGCTGCATAATAAATAAAGAAAGGAAATCTTTGCAAGCTCTAGTCCTGATCTGCTGGCGGTGGTGGTGGATATGGCACATATGGATGCTGGGATGGATCGAATGGATATCCCATCATATGCTGAAACTGGATCTCCATCATCCGGCGCTGGTAGTGCTGACTCTCTAGCATCTGATGAGTCCAGCTATCCATCTCTCGGCGATGGTCATCAAGGCGCTCACCAATATCAACAGTAAGAGCGGCGTAGGAGTCGATCATCTGATCCGTCAGATCATCAATCCGGCGGTGAGCGACTGGATCCCTCTGCCTGTGTACTCTACGTCTGGGAGGACGTGCTAGTGCTGTAGCTGGCTCATCCTCTGTCTCCTCGTCGTCTAGATCGACGACTGGTATACTGGTACCAGTTGTATCTGTCCCTGTGTCCATGGCAGCACCGCCATCATCATCCTCATCAGCCTTCTCCTCATCCTGCTCCTAGGCTATTGTTGCTGCGTCTCTAGCGTCCTCAATAAGAGGAATCCACGCAGTGGACCAGTACTGAGGGTCATAAACTGAAAACTGAGATGACCATCTAATACCCTGAGGTGCAGTCTGCTCCCAAGGCATCGCCACATATGGCGTAGTAAGTCCACGAGGAACCAAGATCCTCCTCGTGATCATCTCCTGCAGACCAAGCGGCTTGGCAGCCGCCACCATAGTACAAGCACTCAGATCAAGGTCCATGTAACTCGCAATGTGAGTCACTATACCGCCACAACAGATACCCCCCTTCACCTTCACCTTTATCTTGTGTAAATCCTCAGCCAGCATCACTCCAAAGTCAAGGACTCCTCCGGTCACCATACAATATAAGCTCAAAAGCTCCCCCTGTCTAATCTTCTGGGGCGTCTCAGTACGCGCCAAAAGTGTCTCGCTAAAGATACGGTGAGCTAATCTGAAGGCAAGGTGGAAGATGATGCGCTCCCTGGAGTATCCAGGTCTCCACCTATCAGCCTCCTCAACTACGTGAGCTATCTGGCCCCAGAACTGTCGAGCCACGGCTCGAGAAGGAAAATCAGAAACTGTGGGGGTCGGGAAGCCAAAGATCTCCCTCGAATGATCCATCGGGACTAAGTAATTCGGGTTCAGCAACCGGTACTTGATGGCACGCTCTGTAGGCAAGTAAGTCACGGAGCTCACAAACTCCAAAGTCGGCTCAAGGTAGACTGGAGCTCTAATCTCAGTAAACTGCTCCATCCCTACCATAGAAATCATCCGCCTCAAATCATCGTCCACGTATAGGCAATCGAACGCAACAATATCTAGAAATCGCGGTACAACCACTGGAAGCGCAGCAATGCGGTCATAATCTACCCAGTGACGCTCATGGATAACCGGTATGGAGCGGCGAGAAGAAGAAGAAGGAGAAGGGGATCCATCCCTCAGAACCAGCTGTCTATCAGAACTCATTTTCCCTCACTGTCAGACCACCTCGGTCGGTTGTCAGATCTCAAGAAAACCTCGGTCGAGACGCAGGTCGACTGGACCGAGGTAGAAGGTTGTTTGATTGTAACTCTCAAAAATCCAGTTATTTTCCCCCAATATCACTACCAATTGTTCCTATGGGGTACTTAAGCCTTTTTTCAACACAATGCAAGGGCAACCAAAGCGCAATTTGATCGAAACAGTGGAAGAAGAACGAGTTAGGGTTTTTTCGATTTACCCCAGATTTGGTCGATTCGGAGCGTTTTTGTTGTAGATTGGCGCCTGCAAACCGATCCTCTACTCTTTCCTTGCAGTTTGGAAGCAAGAATCGTCGAAAATGATCGAGAATCGGGGAGCGAGATGAATTGGGACGCCGTGGTCGAGAAGGTGAGAGAGGGAAGAGAGAGAATTCGAACCCCCTTTTATACCCTTTTCTGGAACTGCTGTCACCTCGGTCGAGATGGTCTCGACCGGACCGAGGTGATACGGACCAAGGTGGATCTTCAGTAACCCTAGTCGCCTCGGTTGCTCAAGAATCATCTCGGTCGAGGTGCTGTGACAGCAACCAAGATGTGTCTTAGTCAAACTCCGTCTTCTCAAATTCTCTAACTTCTTTCCTTCCAGTGTTACTCCTGAGTTGTATTCCTTCCTTAGAGACTACTTGTTGTCTGTTTGGCACGCCAAAAATAAAGCAAAGCAAAGCAAAAGCAAACTATCTAAAGCTAGACTAGGAAAGGGAAAAAAAAGAAATACCTTGGGTTGCCTCCCAAGAAGCGCTTGATTTAAGGTCGTTAGCTGGACCGTACGGTGTCTCTAAACAAGGTATAGTGGTGCAACCTCCTCAACCGGGACTTCCGGTTGGTACTTCTTAAGTCTATGACCATTGACTTTGAACCTTCCACTTGTTTCTCCCCAAATCTAAACTGCACCATAAGGGAAAACATGTTTCACAACATAAGGTCCGGTCCATCTAGATTTCAACTTACCTGGAAAGAGGCGAAGGCGGGAGTTGAAGAGTAGAACTAAGTCTCCTTCTTTAAACTTCTTAGGAATGATACGCTTGTCATGCCATTTCTTCGTCCTTTCTTTGTAGATCTTGGCGTTCTCATAAGCGTTGAAACGCAACTCTTCCAGTTCGTTGATGTCCAATAGCCACTTCTCGCCGGCGTCTTTGATGTCGAAGTTCAACCATTTGATCGCCCAATATGCTTTGTGTTCCAGCTCAACGGGCAAATGACAAGACTTCCCATATACCAAATTATAAGGGGTGGTACCAATGGGAGTCTTGAATGCGGTCCTGTAGGCCCAAAGAGCAGCGTCCAACTTCATGGACCAATCCTTCCTCGTCCTAGAGACGGTCTTCTCCAAGATTGCTTTAATTTCTCTATTAGAGATCTCGACCTGTCCACTAGTTTAAGGGTGATGAGGGGTTGCTTCTTTGTGGGTTACCCCATACTTCGATAGAAGTGCCTAAAACTTCCGGTTGATGAAATGTGTCCCCCCATCACTGATGATGATGCATGGAGTCCCAAAACGTGGAAAGATAGTCCTATTAAAGAACTTCACAACCACCATGGCGTCGTTAGTGGGAGAGGCAATTGGTTCAACCCATCTAGAGACGTAGTCGACAGGTAGAAGGATGTAGAGGTTTCCTCCGGATGATGGGAAAGGTCCCATGAAATCAACTCCCCATACATAAAAGATCTCAACCTTCTGTATGTTATTGAGTGGCATCTCGTTCCTCCTAGATAAGTTCCCTGTTCTTCGGCATGCATCACAAGAAACAACAAACGTTTGCACATCCTTAAATAATGTAGGCCAAAAGAAACCGGAACGTAATACCTTGGTGCACGTTTTGTGAGCACTAGAATGCCCTCCACAAGGAAGCGAGTGGCAATGCCGTATGACACTAGTAACTTCATCTTCCGGAATGCATCTTCGAAGCATCCTATTCGGGCCTCTCTTAAATAGTAGAGGTTCATCCCAATAGTAATGGCGTACATCTTTAAAAAATTTCTTCCTTTGAGCGTACGTCAATCCGGGTGATATTTCCTGGCAAATAAGATAATTAACAATGTCAGCATACCAAGGCCCTTTATTATCAGATGTTCGGTGGAGAAAGTGATCCACCAACTGAGGGTGAATTTCAGAAAAGGGAGTTAGAGGTTTGTTATTCTTAGTTGATATCATTTCATTTGCGACCTCGGTCGAGGTGCAGAATGGGTGACCGAGATGTTCCTCAGTCAAGAACACCTCGCTTGGACCAGAAGGCGCCTCGGTCGAGGTACTGCAACTGGGACCGAAACTGGAGATCTTCTTCTCCTGGATTAATCCTTCAATCTTAGCTCCTGGATTTTCTTCCAGTGCCTTTAAGCTCCGTATATCTGCATCACAAGAAACATCTATACCTTCCTGGATTTTCTTCAAGTGGATCATTAATAAGGATAGAGCTCACCAATTCTTTTGATTCTTCTTCATCATAGATGTTGAAAATATCATCTCCCAGCGGCTCTCATTTCATTGCCGCAAGCAATGCAAACTCAACTTGATCACCGCCAATGTTGAGTTACAACTTGGCGTTCTTACAATCCACATTGCAACCCGAAGTTGCTAGAAATGGTCTCCCGAGAATGATAGGAACGGGATAATCTGCGGGAATGTCAAGCACAACAAAGTCTATAGGTAAATAGAAGTTACCTAACTTAACCGGAACGTCTTCCAAAATCCCCACGGGATGGGTAATGGAGCGATCCGTCATGTAAAACCGTATCTTCACCGGCTTGGGCTCTCCAAGGCCTATCTTCACACATAGCTCCAGCGGGATGATGCTCGCGCTGGCTCCTAGATCACACAAAGCCTCACAAGTGGCATCCCCAACTTGAATGGGAATGCAAAATGAGTCGGGATCTCTCAACTTGGGTGGCATCTTCTCCTTCATGATTTGAATGAGTTCCGAGGATTTAGATGTCATCCTTACTTCACCAAAGTCTTCCAACTTCCTCTTTCTTGATAGAATTTCTTTCAAGAACTTCCCATAGGCGGGCATCCCTAGAATAGCATCAAAGAAAGGGATATTAATATGTAGTTTATTCATCAAGTCAAGGAACTTACCAAAATGCTTGTCTGGATGTGCTCTAGCCCTTGACTGGGGGAATGGAAGTGGTGGTTTATATGCAGGAGGTGGGACATAAACTTCAGTTTTGTGCCCCGCTTTCTGAGAGTCCTCTTTGGTTGGCACCTTGGCCGAAGTGTTCTTCGACTTTGTCTGGACCGAGGTGTTCTTTGTCTATACTGGCATCGACCGAGGCACTGGATCTGCAGTTTTCAGTCCACTTCTCATCATTATTGCCATGATCTGTCCTTTAGGGTTGCTCTCTGTCCTTGCTGGGAGCTTCCCTGGATCTCTTGGCGCTTCATTCGCCTTGTTAAAGAATTGTTGTTCCAAGGCTTTTGGTGCATTCGAAAATGAGGTCATGGACGTCTCCATCGAGTTTAGTTTGATCAAGATGTCCTCCAACACTGCATCTTTCTTTTCTGGTTGGGACGAACTTGATCCTTATTCCTGACTCTTCAACGGAGTAGAAGAAGAAGAAGAGAGGAAAAGATTAGAAGAATTGTTTGAATTTGAGTTAGAGTAAGAGTTACCCGATTTTTGATTGTTGGATCTCCAATTGTTGCTGTTGGATCCTCTATTGTTGTTGTAGTTGTTGTTTCGGGAACCTTGATTGTTGTTCGTTGACCCTTGATATCCTCCCTCTTCCTTTTGGGTTTGAGCAACCAAAAGGTTTCCAATTGCTTCACATCATTCTTAAAAGAGGTGAGTTGATCGTTGTTTGATGGAGCTTCTTGGAAGTTGACTCTTTTAACTCCACCTTCAGCTCCTTGGTGGGAGTATTTCTCCATGTGCAAAGCTTGCTTCTCTTTGAACTCCCAAGCTTCGTCAATCGGCATATCCATGAATGTGCCGGCGGATAGTAGTTGAAGGTTGAACTGGGTGTTTCTGTCCAGTCCCTTGAAGTATTTCTCCAACAACTCTATCTTTAGAATCCCATGATGTGGGCAATCCAAAAGGATGTCTTTAAATCTCTCCCATAACTTGGACAAACTCTCCTTGTCCTTCATGATGAATGCATTGATCTTCCCTCTCATTTCAGCAGTTTTTTAGGGGGAAAAGAATTTAGTTAAGAACTCCGTCGTCATCTCCTCCCAAGTGTTGATTTTTCCTGGAGGAAGGGATTGATACCAAGTAAGCGCCCTATCTTTCAAAGAGAAGTAGAAAGGCCTTAGCTTATAATTGTTGTTTTCCAGCCTTGAAGGTCTCAAGGTCTCCATCAAGATCTCATAGTTTTGCAGATGTTGATGCGGAGATTCCCTCTCTAGCCCTCCAATCTGGCATTGGCGAATCATGGAAAGAACTTGCGGTCGAAGCTCATAATCATGGTCCGCTGGATCACCTACGTTGACTCCTGGACGCCTCAGTTTCTGGTTGGGGTCCATCCTCTGCCCTAGGGTCTGTGGAATACCTGCAAAAAGAACATCTCGGACGGGCATCCGAGGTGAAAGTATCTCGGCCGGGGCAGCTAGAACTGGGTCCTGCCTCGGTCGAGGGTCTGGAACTGGTCGAGGTAGATATTGGTCCCGTAAAGTTGCCATATCTGCTTCGATTGCTTCCGTCCTTGCGCGAGTTTCTTCCTTTTCGAGTCGTAGTTCTTCTTTACGGAGGTGTAGTTGTTCCAATGCCTCCTTCAATTCGGCCTCAAGATCGCGATTCTCTTGATTGGCCATCTTAGCTTCTCTCAAGCGTCTTTTGTATGTCTTTTCTGGTTCGAGATCGTAAGGAACGATTTCCTTCCCAGTGCAGGTTCTTCGCATAAACCTACAAGAAAGAACCTGCGAAAGTCACTCAAGTAGAGTGGTTAGTAGAAACAGGGGCAAGTGCCCCGAAAGACAACCGCAACCGGCTCGGTCTAGACCAAGTCCCCGGCAACGGCGCCAAAAACTTGTTCGCTCCAAATGGTGTGTGCAAGCTTTAAATTTATAACCCAAGAAGTATGCTTAAAAACAAGGATGCGAACCCGCAATGTACGGGTCAATCGTAGTAAAAGCAAAAAGTCCGGGTTGTCGATCTCAGGGACTTAGGTGAAACAAAGCAAGTATAGGTTGTCAATACTGCAACTAACCGCAAAAGCAACTAAAGCAATCAAAAGATGATAATAAGGTCAATTAAAGGAAATATGCAAATTCTAGGAATTAAAGCATCCAGTTGTGGTTCCAACTCAAGATCTCAAGATAAGCGGACAAAGTTGAGTTTTTGCAAAGGGAAGGTGTTATTAAAGTGGAATAGATCACCGGGTAAGTCTTACTACTCACTAACTCCAAGCCAAAGAACCTATTACAGGGTAAGTCTCAAGGTACTAAGGAAAGGAACTATAATCTCAAACCAACATACCAACTAAGGGAATAGAATCAACCTTTACCGGGTAAGTCTCAGGCTAACTCACAAAGAAGGGATGAAGGCACACTCAAACCCCAATAAAGGATAAACCTTTATTACCTATACTTATAATCTTGGGTAAACAAACAAAGGAATTACCGGGTAAGTCTCATCCTAGGCTTGCATTGAACCAAGAAAGGTGTAATAAGAATATGATTTGGCAAACTCTAACACTTAACTCTCAGTTACGGATCAGAAAAGGTCACCTCGGTCAGTCAAATTCCACCCCGGCCGAGATGTCCATCGACTGAACGAGATGTTCTAGGGTTAAGGTTAAAGAATCGAGCTTTCAGGGTACTACTGGAATTTAAGATTATTCTATCATCGTCTTTCCCACAACTTTCAGCCAATCACCCTAGAATCGCACAAAGAAATTAGCCACTCATCATCATGAAAGCAATAATCAAATATATGGAAAGAGAATGAATATATGAACGCAAAAACCTGAAGAACAAGACTTCAATAACTGAATCAAATATCAAACAAATAAGCGTTCCTTGGATCACAAATCCAACAAGACAAATCAACAAGAAGGGAATCTAAGAAAGTCTTACAAAACCCTTCACAAAGCTATAACAAGCTATCAATCTTTCCTAGATTGATCTTCAATCTTCCTTCCTTCAAAACCTTGGAGAAAATCCCTAGATTGCTGGATGCTATCAGCCCTTTAAGCGTGTATAAGCATGGTTGAACTTGTGAAAAATCCAACCCTTTGTATAGGAAAACTATCTTCCAAAGATAAAATATCTTGAAAAGATATTATCCTAATAAAAATATATCCTTATCTCTAAAATAGATCTCCAAAATATATAATCTTCCTTCCAGAAATCCAGCCCAAAAATATAAGATCTCTCCTTCCAAAAATTAAAGATCTCAGCCAAATAAAATATATCTCGCCGCGTCAGGGTCTTCGCCTCGGTCGAGACGCTCCTCAAGATCACCTCGGTCGAGATGGTACTGTAGCTGACCGAGGTGATTCTCAGCTGAAGGTGAAATCTCTCAAATCTAGTCCAAAGTAAATCTCTAATTCAATTCCATGCTTCCTGGATTCTTCCTTAAGCTCCAGAATGTAGCTCCAATGACTCCTTCGCTACTTTGGCTCCATTTTAGTCCAAAATGTGCCATTTTACCTACGATTACAACGAAACTTGGTGTAGACCTCGATCCCCGCAAAGGTAGATGAAACGACAATATAATCATATAATATACATTCAAACATGCAGATTATTGAAGATAAAAAGTCTAAACAAGTCCCAAAATATAGACTATAATTCATGCTATCAGCTACGGGCAAGACCACACAATGGTTCCCGACCCTTAACCTAACAACAATCTTACCGGACCTTTCCAACATGGCACAAATAAAGGCGTAAAACTCGAAAACGTTTATAATGTATGCAAGACGAAAAAGTAAAGAGTACAACGTGGAAACTCAGCCGAGTCCTCAAAACAACACAAAACTCCTCAGTACATAAACCGAACGCGTACAACAACCCATAATCCAACATAAGCATAACAATAATAATAATCCAAAAAACGCCCCCGTCCTATAATGTACGGCGATTTTTGACTGTCCACTCCTCTACCTCACTCGGCGGCTTCCCTAAATTGTGAGGCATCTACACAAGCGGTTTAAAACCGTTAGCTACATTCGAAGCATTAAAGACATGGTGAAGGCACATACACACTCATACATCATACATCACATAATCATGCTCCACAAACAAGTTCGGTTATTATCTTTATATATTAGGTCGTATCCCGTTCTAATTCAACTTAGTTTTGTGACACGTGACCACCGTGGTCCCGCCTCGGTCCCTACTTACCGGCGTGGAACCATACGGATGCTTCCGGCGTATTACCAGCACGGGCTAGTCGCTGAGAACCTCCTAGACTCTCGCAAGAGCTAGGCAGATGATGTCACCGCCCATTATCATACACTTGAGCCAATATATATATATATAAAATGTCGGTGGTCCTATTACCGGTTTATATGTTATAACGAAAGCGATAAAACACACACCACCAAACACGCAATGAATCTAATACATCGAATACGGCTAAGTAAGTCCGGAGACTTACCTCGTCTCTCAACTCACAACACTCTAGCTTCCTTAGTGAGGAAGTATACAACCTGCTCATACACGAATACACTCATCAACACAAGCCCACACTCATGAAGTCATAGACTTCATTCTTGTGATCTAAGCAAGATCACTCAAATCTCAAACTAGGAAAGCTTCCTAGGGTTCAAGGTACACATTATACTCTCAACAAGCAAGGGAAACTCACAACAACCTATAAAACCTAAGGACATGACCAACAACAACAGCCTAGGAGAAGCAACTAGCTTAGGAAGGTCAACATGCTCAACACTCAAGATCATCACTCACACCAAGTCATAAGGGCTCCAAGGAAAGCAACCACTATATGGCATTCTCATAAGCCCTAGGTCCATTCTAAGCATGCTTCTAACTAGATACATCAAAAGTCTAAGGAAGGAATGAAAAGAAAGGGATGGAGGAAGCTATTGGTGAAGAAAACGCAGCCGCGGAAGCAAGCTGACGCTCCCGGTGGACCTTGTCGCCGCACCTGCGGAAGCCTGGCGCCGCCCCTGCGCCAGGTGGACGCCCCTGCAGTGGCCCTGGCCGCCCCTACGGTGGCCATGATCCGCCCCCGCGCCTCTGTAGATCCGCCCCCGCGGTCGAGCAGCAGAAACTTCGTCTTCTTTGTTTCTTCGATTGGTTCTTTGCTCCTAGTGCCTCCTTCTCTTGCTGGGCCTTCTCCAAACCTTCACCAAAGGTCTTAACTTCCTCACCACAACCTAAACGAGCCAAAGAAAGGGACATGCAAGGGTTTACTAGATCTCCCTTCAAAAGCTTCCTCCATAGCCATAGAGAAGAAGAGAAGAGGAAGAAGAGAATACAAGCAGCAAGAGGAAGAGAGAAGAAGACTACTTACCACAACAAATCCGGAATACTCAAGTTGCAGCTTCCACACACCACTCTTCCAAGGAGAAGGAAGATGAGAGCAACAAGGAAGAAGAGAAGTGGAAGAGGGAAAAGAGTGTAAAGGAGAAATGGGGAAAAGAGAGGGGAGAATAATGAGCTGACAAAAGAGGTGCGATAACCCAAGGGTCAGACCCCTTGTCCCCTCACTCCTCTTCCCAAGTTTATAAAGTAAAAAGGAACCCCTCTCCCGCGTTAAAACTCGTACTCAGCAAACGTTCCTACGGGAAATAAGCTGCCGACGCTGAAAAGATCGGAAACACCTCGACTTCCGGAAATAAAATTTCCGGATGTTACACGTACATTATTGGGCGGGGATGTTTTTGGATTTTGTTATGTTTTTGGATTATGGTTTATGTTATACGTTTTTGGAGTTTGTTTGTCGTTTTGAGGACTCGGCTGAGTTTCCACCTTGTATCTTTACATTTCAGTTTCTCGCATACATTATAAACGGTTTGAGATTTGCCTTTATTTGTGCCTTGTTGGAAAGGTCCGGTGAAATTGTTTTCAGGCTAAGGATTGGGACCCATTGTGAGGTCTCGCCCGTAGTATCCCAAGTCCCGCGGAATCGGGGTGTTACAGGATAGTTCAAGTATAAGATATGAAAAGAGAAGGGAATAAAGAAATGAAAATCATATGTTTTTGGATGAGTTTTATGGTGATCAAGAAAAGATCACAATCAAGCAATAATGTCAACCAATCAACAACACAAACATGGAATATGATAGCATGTATTATAGTCTATATTTTGGGACTTGTTTAGACGTTTTATCTTCAATAATCTGCATGTTTGAATGTATATTATGTGATTATATTTTCGTTTCATCTACCTTTACAGCAATCGAGGTCTACACCAAGTTCCGTTGTAATCGTAGGTAAAATGGCACATTTTGGATCGAAATGGAGCTAAGGAGCAAAGCAGTCATAGGAGCTACATTCAGGAGCTTAAAAGAGAACTCACGAAGCAAGGAATAAACAAAGAAGATTTACTTTGGACCAAATTTTAGAGATTTCACCTTCAGCTGAGATTCACCTCGGTCAGCTACAGGTCACCTCGACCGAGGTGATCTAGAGGAGCGCCCCGACCGAGGCGAATATCCTGACGCGGCGAAATATATTTTATTTGGCTGAGATCTTTTATTTTTGGAAGGAGAGATCCTATATTTTTGGGCTGGATTTCTGGAAGGAAGATCATATATTTGGGAGATCTATTTTAGAAATATGGATATATTTTATTAGGATATTATCTCTTTAAGATATTATTATCTTTGAAAGATAATTCTCCTATATAAAGGGTTGATTTTCCACAAGTTCAAGGATGCTTGGAGGCTGAGAAGAACCAGTAAAGAGAGGATTTTCTGGAAGCTTTGAAGGAAGGAAGGAAGACTGAAGATCAATCAAGGAAGGATTGATAGTTCGGATATAGCTTTTGAGGGGATTTGTAAGACTTTCTTAGATTCCCTTTTGTTTCATTGTCTTGTTGGATTTGTGATCCAAGGAACGCTGATTTGTTTGATATTTGATTTAGTTATTGAAGCCTTTTTCTTAAGGTTTTTGTGTTCAAATATTTATTCCCTTCTCATATATTTGATTATTGCTTTCATGATGATGAGTGGCTAATTTCCTTGTGCAATTCTAGGGTGATTGGCTGAAAGTAGTGGGAAAAAAATGATAGAATAATCTTAAACCCAGTAGGACCCTGAAAGCTCGAGTCTTTATCCTTAACCCTAGAACATCTCGTTCAGTCGATGAACATCTCGGCCGGGGTGGAATTTGACTGACCGAGGCGACCTTTTCTGATCCGTAACTGAGAGTTAAGTGTTAAAATTTTCCAAATCCTATTCTTATTACACCTTTCCTAGTTCAATGCAAGCCTAAGATGAGACTTACCTGGTAATTCCTTAGTTTGTTTACCCAAGATCATATGTGTACGTAATAAAGGTTCATCCTTTATTGGGGTTTGAGTGTGCCTTCATCCCATCTTTATGAGTTAGCTTGAGACTTACCCGGTAAAGGTTGATTCTATTCCCTTAGTTGGTGTGTTGGTTTGAGATTATAATTTCTTTCCTTAGTACCTTGAGACTTACCCGGTAATAGGAGCTTTTGGTTTGGAGTTAGTGAATAGTGAGACTTACCCGGTGATCTATTCCACTTTAGAAACACCTTCCCTTTGCAAAATCTCAACTTTGTCCACTTATCTTGAGATCTTGAGTTGGAACCACAACTACATGCTTTAATCCCTAGAATTTGCATATTTCCTTTAATTGACCTTATTATCATCTCTTTAATTGATTTAATCGCTTTCGTGGTTATTAGTTACATTGACAACCTATACTTGCTTTGTTTCACCTAAGTCCCTGAGATCGATACCCCGGAATTCTTGCATTTACTATAATTGATCCGTACACTGCGGGTTCGCGTCCTTGTTTTAAGCATATTTCTTGGGATATAAATTTAAAGCTTGCACACACCGTTTGGAGCGAACAGAATATAAGATCGATGTATATAGAGCGGATTCTAGAGATTTGGACTTCCGGTTATGGCAAGGAGTCAAGCTTCTAATCAACCTAGGACAAGTTGCGGTATGTTGGGATAGAATATTTCTCTAATGGGATCAATAACCGGGTAGGTCTCATGGTCCACTAATCCCGCACCTAAGGTCTTATTACCGAGTAAGTCTCTAGGAACCAAAGGTTGAGAATTCTACACAAACCGGGTCAATACTTAGGGGTCAAACCTCTCTTTACCGGGTAAGTCTCGGGAAGGCAAGTCCTAAGCAACAATCCTAGCACACTCAGTCCAGTAGCAGCTTGTGAGGCTCACTCCTAGATAACGTTTTTCATCTTCTGTACCTAAGGTCGGGAATTACCGTCCCCTCACTTAGTCTACTAACAAAGGTCACCCTAAGCTAGATTAGGCTCAACAAACACTAGTATTTGAACTCTCAAACCCCCTAACATGAAGATATAACACCATAATAACAACAGCTCACACACCTCGGGTGGATCAAGAACATCTCGGCCGAAATGGTTGAAGAACAGGCCAATATTGTAGACTGAGCTAGGGATTTCGATCATGCCACTATCCTAAGATACATCTAAGTTAAATCTATCATCATCCTAGCCATAACCTTTCATCCATCACCCTAGAATCACATGCTACTTATCCAACAACAATCATCTTAAGATCATTCATCATCATATCATCACACATGCATGCCATAGCTAGATGAAGAGAAAGGAAGCAATATAGAGCAAGAAACAAGATGAATAATGAGTTTAGAAAAAGCTTACAAAACTCCAAGATTAGATTCAAAACAGGTTCAACAATCTCTACAAGTTTCCTCACTACAAGACTCTCAAAACTCACTCTTAAGCTATCAAATGGTGTGTTCTTCTTCTTCTTCTTCTTTTCAATGGGAGCCTTCTTCCTCTCTTCTCCACACTATGGCTTGCCCAACAAGAATGAGATTCAAAATTAGGATCAATGAGAGAATGGGAGTATCCCGCACATCGTGTGTGTGCTGCAGCATAACACTTCCATTTCATCATGGGAGCCAAAGGTCGTGGGCTAGAAGATGTGTGCCTAGTGTCATGGTGGTCCAAACGGCGTTCTCAATCCCTTCAAAAAGAATCTCGGCCGAGATAGGTGGTGAATGGACCGAGATGAGCCAAATCCAGCCAGGATCATAGCTAAACACAAAGCTGATGCATGGCTCGCACCAACTAAGGTCAATTAATTGTTCTTTTCTCCAGGCTTGCTTCATTGGAACCTTGAATTCGGGCTTCACGAGGCTTGATCATTGGATGTGATCAATAATGCATGAAAGGTCCCCAAAATACCTATAAAACCGACAAATGTTTGTTTAGACATCTATTCCGACAAAATAACTCGATTAAGCATAAACGTCCCAAACATAGGCAAAACCAAGCACGAATGGATGGTAAAACTACCTAAAAGAGTGCCTAAACTAGTGTCATAAATAATGTCATCATATATGCTATTTTATTATGGGTTGATTTACTTGTTGTTCTTTGATATAAGCTTCTTTCAAAATATGATGAACTCATTCTTTAGATGAAGGGATTTTATGGCTCTTTTGATTTGACCATATATCTCTTATATACGGTATATACTTCAAAAAATATAAATCATATCCTACAATTTCTTCATTTCTTTTTCTTCACGCTTCAGCTTTTCTCCATGTTCATTAGAGCACCATTTTTTAAGAGAGAATCGGGATACTGAACAATCACAATCATAAGAAAAATGTTCTAAAACGAATGCTTACAATACATCCGGTGAGATGCTCAAAAAGTAAATATAACTATTGTAGATTGCATAAAATAAATTGTAACACCCTAAGTTCTAGGAACTCGAAGTGTTACGGACTAGGACCTCACAATGGGTCCCGACCTTTAGAGTAGCAACGACAATCGGATCTTACAACAAGGCACAAATATAAAAACCAAACCTCAGTATAAAACCAATGGTTATAACAAAGGGAAGCGTAACAGACTCGCAACCGAGTTCAAAACAAAAGGGCAACAACAACTAACATATAAACCCAATCCCATCCTATAATGTACGGGAACCCCGGCTGACCACACCATCTGGATCACTCAGCAACATCCTGAACCTGTGGAACATCTACAACATCGGTATAAACCGTTAGCTAACATTCTAGATATTAGAAAGACAGTAAAGGCAAAAACACACATAAAGTAATATAAACATATAGCATGCTCACACTCAACAGGTTATCATCTTTCATTTAAGTTATCCATTACTAATTTAACTTCTTTTGTCACACGAGAATCTCCTGAAACTTGCCTCTACTTCCGTCTACCAACAGGAATAGATCAATACTATCCATTACTTGTGGGCCTGGTTTGCAAGAGCACCTCCTAGTCTCTTGTAAAACTAGACAAGTGGTCACAACCCGGTTATCATACACTTGGGTCAATTACGGTAATAAAGGTCAATCCTAATCCGGTTATCCGTTATAACAATAATAACCACGCAAACAAGGCAATACAGTCAAACCAATACACGGAATGAAGCTAAGTAAGTCCAAGGGACTTACCTCACTTGAAGGAAAACTCAAAGGGTCAGCAAACACTCAATTTCCCTCAAGAAAGGAGCAAAGGAAAGCCTATTCACACAAGACATCATGAATCAGAACAAAACGGTTGTTAGAAGTCTATAACTTCTAGTCTCAATGATCTCTAAGAGATCTCCACATGTTAAGGGCTCGACCTTAGTCTTACAACACCTTCAAGGGGTAACAATATCAACAACAACCAAGGAAAGGAACGAGGAAAGCAAGGAAGGAAGTAGCTCACCAAAGACGGGGAGACTGTAGAGAAACCGCAGGGGTGGATGGACGAGGCGCAGGGGCAGCGATCCAAAGGGGCAACCCGACAGGGCGTGGGGGCGGTGGCGTGACAACAAGCGCTGTCGAGTCCTTCGACGGTAAGGAACCCAGCAAGGCACCAAGGTTTGCTTCTCTCAACACACTCAAATGTCACAACTCAACCAAGGGAGCCTGTGAACAACAACGAATCAACAACGGAACGCTCCACAAGAAGTGATGGCATGAATTATATACCATTAAAATCATGCATATTGTGAATGTTCTGCCTCAATTTTCCCTACATTCGGAGAGATTTGTGTGCCTTTAAGATTTATTTCATATATATTTCCGAAATAGAGGTCTACACGAGGTTCGGTTTAATTGTAGGTGAAAACGATGGATTTGGAAGCAATAATGGAGCAAGTAGTAGCTAAGGTCGATAGGGAAGCATAAGAGACCATTAAGGAGTAATTAGGAGCACGGAAAGTGCGTGGAAGAGTCATACAAGGAAGTGAAAAACAAGCCAAAAGACGAGAAATCTCAGAGAAGAAAAATCGGTTGATTTATCTCTTGAATTGAAGGATTTTCCTATTGAAAAATCGGACGAGTTATGTGGAAAATCGGCCAATTTTTACTTGTAAACGTTTAAATATATAACGTACGAAAGCCCAAAGCATTGGGCCAAAAGAGGGAAATGTCTTGCAATCCATTAGTGATTTGGGTTATGTGAGAACCCTAGGAGACGAAAGAGGGGACGTCGCAACAGATTGGAGATTGACGGCAGAGGATAGAGGATTGGAGATTCTTGGAGAGAAAGAAGGTTGCGAAAGGAAGATAGAGTTCAAGATTTAAGAAAGTTGTGAGATCTTTGATCATTGTTCGTTATTGTGATTTGTGAACACATTTTATTGAGTGCTTTAAAAGTTTTATTCGACGTATGGGGAGTATACTTCATGGGACCATTCCCATCATCTTATGGTAACCAATATATACTTCTAGCTGTAGACTATGTCTCAAGATGGGTCGAAGCGGTCGCTTCTCCAACTAATGATGCGATGGTAGTGGTGAAGTTCTTCAATAGAACGATCTTCCCACGGTTCGGGACTCACCCAACCATCATTAGTGACAGAGGAACGCACTTCACAACTCATCAATTTATGGCTCTACTAGCTAAGTATGGGGTAACTCATAAGATCGCCACCCCATACCATCCGCAAACAAGCGGACAAGTCGAGATTTCCAACATAGAGATCAAAGGGATTCTAGAGAAGACTGTCTCTAGAACGAGGAAAGATTGGGCGATGAAGCTAGATGATGCATTATGGGCGTACATGACCGCTTTTAAGATTCCCATAGGAACAACGCCATACAGCCTTGTATATGGGAAGTCTTGTCACCTTCCTGTAGAGTTAGAGCACAAAACATATTGGCCGTCAAATGGCTCAACGTCAACAAGATAGAGGGGGGGAGAAAAGCGTTTGTTAGACATCAACAAACTAGAGGAAATCCGCCTGAATACGTATGAGAACGCAGAGATCTACAAGGAAAGAACGAAGAAGTGGCATGATAAGCATATCATTCCAAAGGACTTAAAGGAAGGAGATCTCGTTCTTCTATTCAACTCGAGGCTTCGACTCTTTCCTGGTAAGCTTAAATCTCGTTGGACAGGACCTTTTGTTATTAAGCATGTTTTCCCTCATGGTGCAATTGAAGTATGGGGTGAAAAGTGTGGAAGTTTCAAAGTAAACAGCCAACGGTTGAAGAAGTACACACCGGAAGCTCCGGTTAAGGAGATTGCTCCTATTGTCCCCCATTGATCATTAAAAGAGCAAAGTCTAGCTAAAGACTTTAAACAAAGCGCTTCTTGGAAGGCAACCCATGGTAGTTCTAGTTTTCCCTTTTCTTTTTCTTTAGTGTAGCTTAGGATAGTTAGCTTTATTGTTTGCTTTTCTTTGTTTTTGTTTTTCCTCGATGCGCTCTTGGTTTGTTTGTGTCATATATCGCAGGAACTAGGTACAATCTTAGACAAATGGTGGAGAAATTTGATGCAAGAGTACTTAGGGACGTTTTCAAGAAGCAAGGGGTGATAAATCTACTTTATTATATGTCAATCGATCGATTCAGTGATTTGAAGGCATTAGTGCAAGTCGATTTTCTTTCTCTGTGAGAAAAATCGGATGAAAAATCGGGTTACCATAAAAAAATCGACCGATTTTCCTTGAAAATGAGCAAAAATGGAAAAAACTCGGACCGACGATTAAATCGGCCCTAAAAATCGACCGATTTTCTTCTTTAAAAGACCCGCCTATATAAAGCCTTCTCCACTCTTCTCTCTCACTCCACACTTAGAATTTTCGAGCACTTCTTCACTCTCAAAGGCCGACAATCGCCCCACCTCTAATCTCCTCAATTGGCAACCATTTTGCACGATTCTTGAGCTTACATTGGAGCCCTTGCCACGACAAAGAAGAATCTAGCAATAACAAGCGTGGAAAATTGCTCATTCGTTTGGAATTCAAATTTATGAGTTTGGTTGAAATCGAAAGAAAAATCGACCCTGCCCAGAAAAATCGGCCGATTTTTGTGAAGAACAACCTGATTTTTCCCTACTGAGAATGGAAACTTTGAGGAGAACCACAAGGAACCTAACGATGAAGAAAGGATCTTTTTCTAGGGCCCCACCACCACCACAAGGCGCTGGACACCCAGATCACTGAGTAACGTCAGGTGATAGATGCACGACACTCCTCCTATGATGGAAAGATGAGAGGCATGTACTACCATACCTTTGGTGCCTTCTATGAGCATGGAGCTCCGAGGTATCCATATCCACGACCACCACCGCCAGCTGAGGATTGAGATTCCATTTCTTTTTACATTGTAAGTATTTTTCTCCATCTTATGCTTGACTTCTCACATTGGGGACAATGTGAAGGTTAAGTATGGGGTGGGGGTACTTACAATCTCTTTCCTATTATTGCACTTATGTACTCTACATTGCACCTTATGACTTGGTTTGTAATAACTCTTGCATTATCGTTCCACTATGACATTTGCATTGCACGTTTTTTCTTCAAAAATTTGTGAAAATTTCAGAACTTTTTGTGCTTCTTATGATATAAATGATCACTATGATTATGATTGTGATGTGAAAAGGCAAAAGATGACTTAGCTATGTTGAGATTTTAATGGGACATGCATGGATTTGATTGTCTTATTTGAATACATGTATGATTTATATGATGTTGATGTCTTTATAAGAGAATGAAATAATGATCAAAGCTATATTATAAGTTCTTATGCATCATAATGGGATGACTAAGGGAATTAGCCTCTTTTCTTTCACATCTTGTTCATGCTAGCTCCTCATTGAAAATTGTGACCTCCTTTTGACCATCCGGGAATTAGGATAAGTGGTTATGTAAGGCATGTTTGATGTGGGAGGTCCATTGTAAAAGTGTAGTGAAAGTTTAGCAAAATAGGTTTGGGGACGTTGAACATTTGGATGAGTAACTCGGCACCATTCACATAGCCGGGTGTTGTGTCTTGCCAAAGTCCAAATGAACGACAGTCCTAGTGGGATATGGTATGTGCATCAAGGGTTTGAGGTGTCTTGAAAATTCACAATCGCCGATCTCCAAGGCTTTGATTTTTTGCACTGTTATCCTTACTCCCAAAAAGTAAAGCAAAAGAAAATAAATTTTTCATACAAAGCATATGTGGTGAAATTGTGTTCTTAATGCTCTTGTTGTGTTGTTCCTCTTTCCCGGATTAGCACCACATTACCTTAAATAATTCCTTACCCTTAACACGTTTCTTTTGCCTCTTTTTGATTGGAAGACCTTGAGACCTTTGTGCACGTGTTTAAGACTTCATGGCTTATATTTGTTTGATTTTTGATTATCTCTGCATCTTTATCATATCTCTTATATATGTCTTTGAGTAAGAAATGATGATTTGTCCATGATACGGTTATTATTGAGGCATACTTTGTTTTCCTATGTCTCGAAACATTACTTTGAGGGTGATCCTAAAGAAGAAGCACATTTCAAAAGGTTTTTCGAGTTTTTCGCTTTATATAATCCATGACATCTTGTGCGCTAGATTTGAATCTTGCTTGGGGACAAGGAAGTGGAAAGTATGGAGTATTTTGATGACATGAATTATATACCATTATAATCATGCATATTGTGAATGTTTTTCCTCAGTTTTCCCTACGTTCGGAGAGATTTGTGTGCCTTTAAGCTTTATTTCATATATATTTCGGAAATAGAGGTCTACACGAGTTTCGGTTGAATTGTAGGTGAAAACAATGGATTTGGAAGCAATAATAGAACAAGGAGTAGCTAAGGTCGATAAGGAAGCATAAGAGACCATTGAAGAGTCATTAGGAGCAAGGAAAGTGCATAGAAGAGTAATACAAGGAAGTGGAAAACAAGCCAAAAGACGAGCACTCTCAAAGAAGAAAAATCGGGTGATTTATCTCTTGAATCGAACGATTTTCCTGTAGAAAAATCGGACGAGTTATGTGGAAAATAGGCCGATTTTTACTTGAAACCGTCTAAAAATATAACGTTCGAAAGCCCAAAGCATTGGGCCAGAAGAGGGAAATGTGTTACAACCCATTAGTGATTTGGGCTATGTGAGAACCCTAGGAGACAAAAGAGGGGACGTCGCAACAGATTGGAGATTAACGGCAGAGGATAGAGGATTGGGGATTCTTGGAGAGAAAGAAGGTTGCGAAAGGAAGATAGAGTTCAAGATTCAAAAAAGTTTTGAGATCTTTGATTATTCTTCGTTATTGTGATTGGCGAACACATTCTATTGAGTGCTTTAGAGATTTTATTGAAGTTTTGAAGGGTTGATTACAAATCGACCAATTTTAGAGATTCAAAAGTGAAAATGATTGGCTAAAAACCTTGTGATTATGGGGAGAATAGTTGATGATTGAGGCATAGATGATGATAGACTGAACTCATTTAACCCTTCGGACCCTGAGAGTTGAGATTTAACCTTTGCGATTGCGAAAAGTCGGACTGTTCTTCAAGAAAATCGACCAATTTTCTCTTAGAACACAACAATTTTTCTGGACTGACGTTCCTCAATGTTTTATTCTTTAACCAAAGTTAAAACTTGCCAAAATCCTAACCTTGCTTAACCTTTTTAACCCTTAACCAAGTGTAAGAAGATATTTCATCATTGATTCTTCACTTGGTAACTAAAGTTTACAAGATTCGTGTAATGGAGAGACTCTACATCCTCTATTAAGGTTTGAGTGTACCTTTCACCTTTACCTGTGAGAGTCATATCCTTGGGTTTTAGTGACTTGTTTGAGTGTTAATCCTTACCTTGAGTACTCTTCTTGATGAGAGTCAACATCTTTTGGGTTAAAAGCTTCTAAGGTGGGAAAAGTGAGTAGTGGAACTTCACCGTACATTATCCCTTTCTTCGAAATACATAACCTTGGCAACGCCAACTCCGTCCTTTGATCTTTTGAGTGTCTTGAATCGAAAGTCGCAGTTGGATACTTGAATCCCTGGAATCATTTGTCTCTTAACATCTTTACAAAAGCTTTTACTTCTTGCCAAACAGTATTTGAATTGATTTTATTCTCACAAAATCCGTGAGTTTAACTCTGGAATTTCTTGCTTTACTACAGCTGATCCGTACACTGCGGGTTCGCTTTTGCGTAAGTTTTGGATATAAATTTAAGGCTTTGACGCACACACTTTTGAGCGAACAAGTTTTTGGCGCCGTTGTCGGGGATTTGGTCGAGGCCAAATTCGGTTTTCGGTTGTGTGGCTTGGGAGCTTTTGCTCTTGTTATTTGATCTATCTATTTGAGTGATTTTTGCAGGTTTCTCTTTAGGTAAATGTGAAGGTCTCGATCTGAGAAAGACCTCGTTCCTTTTGACCCTGAACCTGAAAAGACTATCAAGAAACATTTAAGAGAAGCATAATGGCTGAACACAATGAAAAGAACCTCCAAGCTGAGTTGTATGAGGCTCGAGCTCTCCTTAATATAAGTGAAAGGAAACCTACTGAGGAGAGGGCTATAGCTCGTGCTGATAGAGAGCGATTGCAAGCTAAAGTGAATGAAATTTGGGCCATGATCCAACAAGTAAACTTGGAGAAAGCCGCCAATGGCGGGTTGAAATCGGATTAGAAACTCAAACGGAATTGAAATCGGATTAGAAACGGAGAGTAGATCTGAGTTTGAAGTTTGAGAGAAATCAGAGCTTTTACGAGGAAACGTGAAAGGAAATGAATTAATAAACGATTTCCCCCTATTTATAGTGAAGTCGATAATTATCCTTTAGCGAAGTCGATAATTATCCTTTAACCGATCCAATGGCGGGTTGAACCCCCATCTCCAAACTTTTCGAAATTGGAACAATAAATCTTGAATATTGTAGGGATAATTATTCCACAATTGCCTCGAAAAACGTGTATTCTTAAGCTGTCTTTCTTAGCCGTTAAGAAACGAAATAGCGACTTTTTGGCTGTTTTGCCTTTCCATGTTATTTCATATCTAGGACATGTCCGATGTCCTAATCATTTCCCTCAACTGCATTTTTAGTAATTAGAGCTCCCAAATGCTCCAAATAATACCGGAGGGTAAAAATAATTACCCGGGGAAAAAGTGAAAATTTCACCATAAGCCCAAAATTACGCCAGGAACATAATGGTGGGACTTATACTCAATATTTACGCAATCTTCGCGAGTTATATGTCAATTACTATCACTGATTAAGTTAATCAACATTAATTAGAATTCGGAAATCCTACCTATTACATCACACACCCCTTAAGAAAAAGTTTCATCCCGAAACTTGAACAATTTCCAAATCCTCTCGGACCCATACGCCGAGGTATAGACACTCTCTCTATCGGAGGTATCACATCTCCGTTCAAACGTATCAACTTATAACACTCTATAACCTCAAAACACAACATGGAGGAATCAATAACTCCAGCAACAAGATCATAATGCTATCCAAAGGCATAGAGGAAATATCATCTCTAGCCAACTAGTAACCACGTCACAAGGCATGGAGGAAAGCCGTCTCCAGCCAATCGTACTCATAACACAACTATGTGGAGGAAAACCGTCTCCACTCACACTATGTCCATCAATAATAGCATGGAGGAAAGAACCATCTCCAGCTAATCCTAAACATATCACAATACCATGGAGGAAAGAACCATCTACAACTATACCTATATCGTGCTAGCAAACAAGATCTAACATATCAGATGCACATATCAAAGCTCGCACGAAAACACATCATATCGCATAAGCACATAGCATACAATCTCTCACCAAAAAGGCACTAAGATCTACTTGTGGATCCTACGGGTGCCTCTAACTCCGCATAGAACTCTGGATAGTTCCTCTGGATACTATCCTCTATCTCCCAGGTAGCCTCATCCGGTCCTCGTCTCGACCACTGTATCCTCATCATAGGAATATCCTTCGAATGCAGGCGTCTCACACCTTTCTTTCTAGAACTGCAAAAGGTTGTTCTGCAATAGTGTGGTCCGGCTCAACCACTAGATCATCATAACTCACAATGTGCCTCATGTCTGTTATGTACTCTCTTAGATGAGACACATGAAACATAGGTGAACACCCTCTAACTTCGGTGGCAAAGCCAATCTGTGCACTACTCTCCCAACTCTATCCAGTATCTCGAAAGGACTGACATATCGGAGACTCAGCTTCCCCTTTATGCCATAACGTCTGACACCTCGCGTCAGAGTTACTCTCAAACAAACATGAGCTCCTACCCTAAACTCTAGAGGTCGACGCCTCCTATCTGCATACAACTTCTGGCGACTCCGTGCAGCCAGCATCCTCTCTCTGACCAGCGTTACTCGAGCCATATCATCCTGAATCTATTCTGGCGCTATCCCACTAGTACTATTAGGCTCCTCCCAGCATAAAGGTGTATGACACCTATGTCTACACAACGCCTCATAGGGTCTATCCCTATAGATGCATACCAACGGTGGTAGTATAAGAACTCAGCGAGTGGGAGATAAATAGATCGTCCTTGTTCCCAATTCATCTCACAAGCTCACAACATGTCCTCTACGGTCTAGAGGGTTCTCTCAGACTGACCATTTGTCTAAGGTAAAACTCAATCATGATATGTGGACGCGTTCCTCAAGCAGTCTGAATCTGCTATCAAAACCTCAAAGTAAACCGTCTACTACAATCATAGTCGATCGTCCTTGGTACACTTATGGAGTCCCACCATCTGTCTAGTGTACTCCTTTGTTACTTCATTCACTGGCCACGTCTCGTTGTAGAGATGGAACGTGTCGACTTCGTAAATCTTTTACTAATAATCTGGATAACACCAAAACTCTTACTGGGTCTCAATCCCATCACAAGTTGTTCGCTCCAAATGGTGTGTGCAAGCTTTAAATTTATAACCCTAGATGTAAGCTTATTCTATCATTGTTTTTCCCACAACCTTCAGCCAATCACCCTAAAATCACACAAAGAGATTAGCCACTCATCATCATGAAAGTAATAATCAAATATATGGGAAGAAAGAGAATAATTGAACAAGAAAACCTTAAGAGAAAGGCTTCAATAACTGAATCAATTATAAAACCAACAAGCGTTCCTTGGATAGAAATCCAACAAGACAATCAACAAAGAAGGCAATCTAAGATGATCTTACAAAAACCCTTCAAAAGCTATAAAAGCTATAGACTTTCTTCCTTCAACCTTCAAAAAGGTTCTTCAAATCTTCTAACAGGAGTATGGCTGCAGCGGTGTATAAACACAATTGGTGGTGTATCGTGCTATGCAGGATGTATGCAGCATGTCGGATTTGTGGGAAATCCGACCCTTTTTATAGGAAAATTACTCTCCAAAGATAAGATATCTTAGAAAGATCTCTTCCCATAAAAATAGGTAAAATATATGGTCTATCTTATCTTCTTCCTTCCAAGAATCCAGCCTAAAAATATAAGATCCTCTTTCCAAAGATAAAAGATCTCAGCCAAGAATAAAATATTCTCGCCGCGTCCCAGGTGTTCGCCTCGGTCGAGTCGACTTCTCTGGATCACCTCGGTCGAGGTGACTCTGTAGTCAACCGAGGTGAATCACAACTGAATGTGAAATCTCTCAAATCTGGTCCAAAGTGAATCTCTAATCCATGGCTATGCTTCCTGGATGTTTCTTTATGTTCCTGAATGTAGCTCCAATGACTCCATAGCTCCTTTTGCTCCTTTTTGATGCAATACGTGCCATTTTACCTACGATTACAACAAAACTAGGTGTAGACCTCGATTCCCGCAAGGTAGATGAAATGACAACATAATCACATAATATACATACAAACATGCAGATTATTGAAGATAAAACGTCTAAACAAACCCCAAAATATAGACAATAATTCATGCTATCACAAGTCCACAGAAAAGTCTTCTCACTTCCACTACAGCACTGGTAGTGGATAAGCTCGTCTCCAGGTCAGTAACACTTTAACCTGATTTACTACTTCGTGGTACCTCTTATTCGTACATGGATGTGCTAAAGAAGGTGTACTATAAGTGTACTGTAATCTTCTCCACTCGACTCCGCATAAGTGGTTATATTGACGTAGTTGCGGCGCCTCATACTCCTTCTATTACATTAAAGAACTGTGGTGCCTCGCCATGAGGCATCCTTTCATCAAGTTCCCTCAGGGTCAGGCAAGTCCCCTGTTTTTGTTGGACCTCATCCAACAAACCAGGTAAAATCCTTAAACATGAAACTAACGTCCTTATCAGCAGTTGTAGGTCCAACTCTAACCAAGCTAGATCATTTTGAAACCGAGACTGTACATCAATTCCAACAATCGCCTTCTCTCGAGGCGTCTTCTTATTCAGGGCATCAGTGACCACATTCTCCTTGCCAGAATGGTACAAATCTCAAGGTCAGCGTCCTTGATCAACTCAAACCATCGACGCTGACAGTTATTCAACCTTTATTGCATAAAAATATGCTTCAACCTCCTATGATCTGTTAAACTCTGACACGAAATGTCACACGTGTATTGTCTTCAAATCTTGGAACTTGAACTACCACCACTAACTCGAAATCATGAGTTGGGTAGTTCTCCTCATGCGTTCTCAACACCGTAGTCACGTGATTCCTAGAATCTTCTGATTATCACCGAATAGAAGCAGGGGTCAAATGCTTCCTCCACTCTTCAGAGCTTCGACATACTACTTGAACCACACAATTATGGTGGTCTTCCTCAGAAGACTCGTAAATGGATGCACAATCACCTAGAATCCTTCCTCAAAGCGTTGGTAGCAATCGGCTGGGCCGAGAACTACGCATTCCCTGAACGTTCATCAGTTTCATCTATAAGACTTTATACTTACTCCTCGTCACATCAATCATGATCCTACTGGCGGAACAACATGACCTTGAAGGTTACTTTTGGCATCTCAATTCTCATTTAGGGAGCATATCACACTGGCTTCTATCCCTCGGATTCTGCAAAACCGTCCTCAAATAACCGGTACGTTCCTCTCCGTTGTGAGAGTACACTAAACGTCATCAATAAGGTCTACTACCAACTGATCAAGGAAGTAGATGAAGACACTGTTCATCAACTCCTATAACGACTACTTGGATGTTCCTCACTCGAATGACAACACTACAACTCGTAGTGTCCATAACGGGTATGGAATGCTGTCTTATGCCCACGCTGCTCTCTCATCCTTAGTTGATGATATCCTAAGCATACGGAAATCTTAAAAACACAATTGCTTCTCTTAGTTGATGCAACAAGTCATCCATACGTAGCAATGAACGTGCTAGGGCGAACGGAGCCCGTCTCAAACCACTCTTCAAATTGCTTCTTCAATTTCTAACAACTCAACAAGCCATATACCTCATAGGCCTTCTCCCAACTAGTCTTGTACCATACTTTAATGCAATATCAAAGTCCTCATTCGGCTGAGGCGATAGATTAGACGGTTCAGTAACACGTCTATAAGATCATATACCACTGGAATACTCTTCAACATGGAACTATCTCTTTCCTTCATGGCACAACATTAAAAAAAAACATCACCCTCTGGTGTTATTAACCTCGCTGCTCATACGGCACTAAAGACAACTCACCTCCTCAAAGGTCATAACCTCGGAAGACCTATACTTAGTCGACCTCAGTAGAGACTATAATAGTCCTCCTACTGCTATCTAAACCAACATGATATTTATTCGTCCACCACACACATAAAGACCTTCTCATGCACCTAAGGCATGACAAAGAAGTCTTC
Source organism: Fagopyrum esculentum (assembly GCA_033239045.1). Taxonomy (NCBI): domain Eukaryota; kingdom Viridiplantae; phylum Streptophyta; class Magnoliopsida; order Caryophyllales; family Polygonaceae; genus Fagopyrum; species Fagopyrum esculentum. The sequence goes on from BSUD01000002.1 coordinate 58,055,562, forward strand.
AAGCCATACACAAGTCCCTGAACAAAGGGAACAACCACATATCTCGCGGGTACCTAAGACCCGTAACTCGTAATCCTATAAAGGAAGATCTATCTTCTACTGTGTCCACAATTAACTATTAACACATGCATCGAAAGACAAGAGGTGCATAGCACTCACAACAAACAAAACTCCACTAGGTAAACCATTAACAAGAATGGTACCTGTAACAGCTAACGCCCGAAGCTCTACTGCATATCATTACTCAATCTCAGACCTATGCTCCTCAAGTATCACTGAGGTCATCGCCATAGCCTCCGCTTCCACTCTTTCTGCATCGGAAAGAGGAAGGTATTGATGAGAAGAAACACTACCTTGCTGACATAAAGGGTCCAGATGGCCTAGTTCACCACAGGTGAAACAAGCTAACGGTGCCATGGGGCACTCAAAGCGCACATGACCTGGATAACCATAGTTGAGACATATGCGTCTCATCCCTGCCACTAGTACGGGTGGCTCCTCTGTACTGCCCAGCTCAAAGGCTCTACCTTGAGCTCTTTTAGTATCCGTGGTACTCCTACCACGACCCTTACCTCTACTCAGCCTGGGAACGGATTCTTGAGTAGGCGAATGATCTGGGACTCTTTACTACCCCCGCGTCTGTTGCTGCGTTGTCTTCTGACCACCTCCCATCACACTAGTAGAAATAAAACCCTGTCGTGATGCCACTCCAGTTTGCTTACTGAAAACAGCTCTATGACCCTGTCTACCACAGGTAAAGCAAATCACTAGCGATCTTGGACACTGTGGTCGTACATGTCCAGGCTTCCCACAATTGTAACAAGTCCTCGTTTCACCAGAAGTCCGTGTGAACGAGAAGTACTCAAACGTCCACAAGTCGGGCTCGGTTTGTAACCCGGATATCCAACCTCATCTTTCACTGATTCAACCCGTTGTTTCTTCTATAATCCAGAAGCTTCAATCGATCTCACAAATGTTGGTAAATCCGGTGTAGATCTACCCGCTATCACCACCTCATATGCTTGCTGCATATACTCTTGAAACTCGAATCTAATCATGGAGACACGATCAGCCTCTTCAAACTCTTTCTCTGCCACAGGCAACACAGCAACGGATACTGGTCCCTGACTTGACGCTATTGGAGGAAGAGGGGGTGTACCTCTATCTCGTCCCACTACAGATACTACTCTAGTCTGAGCCATTTGGTGAATTTATGCTCCTAACTTATAAGGCTATATATATATATATAAAATACTCATTATTACATGCATACACATCAGCACATAAAAGATATCAATATATATATATATATATATATATATATACATATATCTACATTGTCGAGATCCTCAGATGGGTGACAACTTCTAAACATACTATCCCAAAACATTTGTACTCGCTTTAAAACCAAAATCCTTTAAAAAGTCAGACCTCATGTGGATTCTGTTAATTTATCCACTCTACCTTTATTGCAGATAGCAAGTGCCATTGTTGTCAACCTAAGCTCTGATACCAATTCTGTAACACTCCAAATCCACGGGACTTGGAGTGTTACATTGGGCTAGGATCTCATAATGGATCCTGACCCTAGCCTGACAACAAGTTCATTGGATCTTAAAACAAGACACAAGTAGATTAAAACCAAATACATAAAAGTTGTATATGATACATCAAAAGAGTTTACAAACTCAGAGCCGAGTACAAAACATCAAACCACAACATCTGATACAAAAGATCCCATATCCCGCGCATCCTAATGTACAGAAGTCCTCGGCTGGCCACACCATCTGTCTCACCCTGTAGTCTTCCTAACCTGCAGATCATCTACAACACGGTATGAAAACGTTAGCTACAACAATGAAAAGCATGAAGGTAATAGCATAACCACACATCAACATCTCATACATGCAATGCCACACACATTCATTTATTATCTTTCATTACGTTATTCAATTACTACTTCAACTTCTTTTGTAACACGAGAAACCTAAAGAACCTCGTCCCTTTCCCCGTTAACACAGGGGTTTGCATTGGGGGTGATCGTCACTCGTCCCCCCCCCCCTTGTGTTACTGGCTTCCAGGCATCTCCTCCTAACCAGCAAGCGTTAACCGGTGGTTACCGCCCGTTATAATACACTTGGGCCAAATAAATGTTATAAATGGTCATCCTAGTCCGGTTTAGGTTATAAATGCACAATCATATGAACACACACAACCATCACAATCAAACAATCCACAACTGCACGCTAAGTAAGTCCTATGGACTTACCTGATATACTCGTAACTTGTACCACGTCACAGCTTCCCCTTGGGGAAGTAATCAACGCCTGCAATAACAAGGCACACACAATCACATACTGCAAAGGTTAGGAGACTCGTCTCACTAACCACAACCAACTTATATCTCAAATCTAAACCTCAGATCCTCAACACATTCATAAATGCCTAAGGCATAACCTCAACGTAACATCTCATCATACTCGTACACATACTAAACCTTAAAGCCATAACTGATATCCATAACATCATCATGATCCTCAATTCATTCTGACACCTAGCATGCATCTACTCAGTATTCCTCAATCTCAAATTCAATCCTAATTTAATTAATTAACCTTTAATTAAATAATTAAATTTCACCAGAATAACGTTTTGCCCGCAAGCCATTACTAAACCCACCTGTCATCAGATTTCATCAAACAAACAACCCATAAACACCCGAATAATATAATGATCATAATGAAATTTCTAATTATCCATTTTGAAAAGCCTAAGGTCATATTAGGCCAAATCGCAGTACGGAAAACAAATAAACTCATAACTTATTCGTTACTAACCCGATTGACGATCTGAAAGATGATTCGGAATTACAACGACGCAGGCTACGCATGTACAACATCAAATTCACCGGAATCTGAGCGACGGAACTGTCCTGGTGACATATGTGCTCGACCAGGTCTTCATCTGCTCGGAAATGCAGAAACTTGCTACCGATATGAAGAGAATGAAGAGAGGAATCCAGAAACTCAAACGAAATTGAAATCGGAATAGAAACGGAGAGTAGATCTGATTTTGAAGTTTGAGAGAAATGAGAGCTTTTACGAGGAAACGTGAAAGGAAATGAATTAATAAACGACTTTCCGCTATTTATAGTGAAGTCGATAATTATCCTTTAACCGATCCAATGGCGGGTTGAACCCCCTTCTCCAAACTTCTTGAAATTGGAACAATAAATCTTGAATATTGTAGGGATAATTATTTCACAATTACCTCGAAAAATGTGTATTCCTAAGCCGTCTTTCTTAGCCGTTAAGAAAGGAAATAGCGACTCTTTTGGCCGTTTTGCCATTCCATGTTATTTCATATCTAGGACATGTCCGATATCTTGATCATTTCTCTCAACTGCATTTTTATTAATTAGAGCTCCCAAATGCTCCAAATAATACCGGAGAGTAAAAATAATTACCCGGGAGAAAAAGTGAAAATTTCACCATAAGCCCAAAATTACGCCAAGAACATAACGGTGGGACTTATACTCAACACTTACGCAATCTTCGCGAGTTATATGTCAATTACTATCACTGATTAAGTTAATCAACATTAATTAGAATTCGGAAATCCTAGCTATTACATTGGACGCTTCCATTTGAAGTCTGTGTGACGCAAGTGATGTAGCCGTAGGAGTTGTACTTGTACAGAAGAAGGATGGGCGTACTCACGCCATCTACTATGTTAGCAATAAGCTAGACGAGGCTCAATTGAACTACGCTACCACGGAGAAGGAGCTTCTTGCTATTGTCTATGCATTTGAGAAATTCCGTTCTAATCTTGTAGGTACAAAGGTGATAGTCTATACATATCATTCATCCATTCGCTACCTATTCACCAAGAAGGACGCGAAGCCACGACTCCTAAGATGGATCTTACTTCTACAAGAGTTCGACTTGGAGATCCGAGACAAGAAAGGATCGGAGAACTTGGTAGCCGATCATCTTAACCGTCTCCCAGACCTTACTTGCGAGACAGATGAGCTCCCTATTGACGACTCATTTCCAGATGAGCAGCTACACAAGATTGAAGAGTGTCTTCATCGGATTTCGAAAGGTAATGACTCATGGTTTGCTGATATTGTCAATTACCTTGTTTGTCAGGAGATCTCACCCGGACTATGATATGCTCAAAGGAAGAATTTCTTTAGAGACGTCCGACACTTTTACTGGAATGAACCTCTACTCTTCAAGAGAGGTCCTGATGGCATGTTCAGGAGATGTGTGTAACACCCCAAATCCGCGGGACTCGGGATGTCACATTGGGCTTGGATCTCACAATGTATTCTGACCCTAGCCTGACAACAAGTTCACTGGACCTTACAACATGGCACTAACAAATATAAAACAAATACATAAAACAGTATAAACTGTACGACCCAAAGTAAACAACAACATAGCCGAGTATATAAAACGACATCTTCACACAGGAGGTACAAAAAGATCATCCTCATGCAAGGGAAACACAACAACCCAAACCAACCACCTAATGTACGAGAGTCCTCGGCCTGTCACCCTGCCAGATCACTCAATAGCGCCTAACCTGTAAACATCTACAACACTGTATGAAACCGTTAGCTAACCATACATATATGAGGTAATGCATAAGCACAAACACAATCAGGAAAGATAAACACATCAGCATGCTATCACACATTTACCCATTTTATCATCTTTATATAATGGTCATTCACTCAAATCGTATATATATCCATAGAGGAAAATATGTGACACGAGGACCGATACATCCTCGCCTCTGAGCCTGATAGCAATCTGAGTGGAATCTGTAACACCCCGAATCCACGGGACTCGGGATGCTACATGGGGAAAGGATCTCACAATGGATCCTGACCCTAACCTGATAACAAGTTCACTGTATCTTACAACAGAGCACAAGCAAAGTAAAAACAAATACATAAAAGTTGTATAATACATCCAAAGAGTTTACAAACTCAAAGCCGAGTACAATACCATAACAACAACAACCGATACAAAGGATCCCAACCCACGCATCCTAATGTACAGAGGTCCTCGGCAGGTCACACCATCTGGCTCACTCTGCAGTCTTCCTAACCTACAAATCATCTACAACACGGTATACACCGTTAACTACAACAATAGATAAGCATAATAGTAATAGCACAAACACATATCAGCATCTCATACATGCAATGTCACCCACATTCATTTATTATCTTTATTTACGTTATTCCATTACTAATTCAACTTCTTTTGTAACACGAGGAGCCTAAAGAACCCCGTCTCTTCCCCCTTTAACCCAGGTGTTGCATGAGGATCTACCTCCCCCCTGAGCTACTGGCTTCCGAGCACCTCCTTCCACTCTCGACGAGCTTCACACAAGTGGTTACCTTCCTTTCCTTTGACCTTGGCTTAGTTGATAGCTAGGTTAGGAGCTTCACACAAGTGGTTACCTCCCGTTATAAATGGAATATATGGGCAAAATAAATGGAATATATGGTCGTCCTAGTCTGGCATAACCTTAACATCAACATAAGTGCCTAAGACACATCTCTATCATACAACTCATCCCAACCATCCTAACCTAGCTATCAACTAAGCCAAGGTCAAAGGAAAGGAAGGTAGGAAGACATACCAACAAGGTATGCACTAACAGAAGCAAGAACACACGGCTTGTCCAGTGAGACGCAGGGGCTGCCCACTAAAGGCGCAGGGGCGGCTCCACACCAGTCGCAGGTGCGGCTCAGGACAGGCACAGGGGCGGCCAACTGTGCAGAGGGTTGGTCCCGACTTCTCTTCAATCCCTTTCTCGATTCTCTTCACGTCTTCAACATACCACAGCAACACATACACATATATACACACACATGATCATTAAAAGGCTAGGAAAGATCCAACACAAGTCCAAACTTGTTATTCCTATGTTAAAGAGAAAGATAAGAAGCAAAGGATAAGGAAGAAAGAAAGATGAAGAGAAAAGCTTACCACACAAGCCTAGGCTGCAACTATGGAGCATCAACACATCTCACAGCCTTAACACAATAACAACAACTCTCAGCAACACCCACAAGAGCATCCAAGGCCAAGAACACCTCCAAACTCTTAAGAACTCACTCACACAAGCAAGGAGAGATCAAGAAGATCTAAGGAGAAGAAAGGAGAACAGGAAGAACGTGGAGGGGATGAAGAAGCTGGAATGAGGTGGCAAACCCTTCATCTGAAGTCTAAGGAGGCTTATAAGAGAAGTCAGCCGCAAAGCACGGTCAAGAGTCAACAAAAGCGGTTGCACTAGCTACAGGGCCACAGGGGCGGCTAGCCTAAGGTGCAGGGGCGCAAGGACGCAGGGGCGGCCTCCCTAGTCCGTTGGAGCGGCTGACTGGTCAAGCAAAACACATCCTCACACGCCTAGACCCAAAGGGATCCATAGGGATCATAATCAACCTCACAACCTCAATCAACATCAACCTTAGTCCTTAAAGTTGTTCAGGGCATAAACCGATCATAACCTCAACCAAACACATCCTCACACATCTAGCATGATCCTATACACTCATACTAGGAAAGGAGGAAACAAAGGCATCCTAAGGAAGGCTGACCGAAGGTATTTCTATGGTCGTTTATACCCAATCAAAAGTAAATCCCGACTTAGCACTAAAAACAAGTATAGTGGTTAAGTGAGGGTCGAACCCAAGAGAGTTAAGGTGTTTTAGATGCAATTATCGATTATAGTAACAAGTAACAAATGGGGGGGGGGGGG